>LT669789.1:34966681-35162752 GCA_900128785.1 Arabis alpina
GATAATTTTTTAATAATTAAAGTTTTGGATTTTTGGCTTTTTTAGAGACCCAACTACTTTACGAAGTTGTTTAAATAACTTAGATCTTACTATGAACACATTGCACCCATTTCCTAGTAATAGTATAAAAAGTTTGATTTTGTATGAATTCATTGACTAACACCTTTGAGTTTTGGATATTTTTTGTAAAAATAAAGTTTTTGGGTTTTTGATTTCTTTTGAGACTCATAAACCTTAAAAAGTGGTTTAAATAGTTTAGATTGGAATTTGAACACATTTCATCTATTTTCCGGTAATAGCATCAAAACGTTTAATTTGTTATGAATTCATTGACTAACACCTTAGAATTTGGATTAATTTTAAAAAAAATTAAAATTTTGGGGTTTTGGCTTCTTTAGAGACTCATATACCTTACCAATTGTTTTACATAGTTTAGATTCGAATTTAAATACATTGCATCCATTTCCACTAGTAGCATCAAAACGTTTTGATTTGGTATTAATTCATGGAGTAACACCTCAGAGTATTTGATAATTTTCTAAAAATTAAAGTTTTCGATTTTTGGCTTTTTTAGAGACTCAACTACTTTACCAAGTGGTTTGAATAACTTAGATTTTAGTTTGAACACATTCCATACATTTGCTAGTAATAGTATCAAAAAATTCGATTTAGTATGAATTCATGGACTAACACCTTAGAGTTTTGGATAATTTTTCTAAAAATAAAGTTTTTGGGTTTTTGATTTCTTTGTAGACTCATAAACCTTAATAAGTGGTTTAAATAGTTTAGATTGTAATTTGAACACATTGCATCCATTTTTCGGTAATAGCATCAAAACGTTCAATTTGGTATGAATTCATGGACTAACACCTTAGAATTTTGAATACTTTTTCTAAAAATTAAATTTTTTGTTTTTGGTTTCTTTAGAGACTCATATACCTTACCAATTGTTTTAATTATTTTAGATTCTAATTTAAATACTTTGCATCCATTCTCCACTAATAGCATCAAAATGTTTCGATTTGGTATGAATTCATGGACTCATACCTTAGAGTTTTAGATAATTTTCTAAAAATTAAAGTTTTAGATTTTTGGCTTTTTTAGAGACCCAATTATTTTACGAAGTTGTTTAAATAACTTAGATCTTACTTTGAACACATTGCACCCATTTACTAGTAATAGTATAAAAAATTTGATTTTGTATGAATTCATGGACTAACACCTTAGAGTTTTGGATACTTTTTGTAAAAATTAAGTTTTTGGGTTTTTGATTTCTTTAGAGACTCATATACTTTAAATAAGTGGTTTAAATAGTTTTCCAGTTAAGTCTCTGGCAAGTTTGTTAGTGATACCGAGCTCACATAGAAGGTGATGAGATTTGCGTGGACCAATTCCATAAAGTTCTTGTAGGCCTGGTTTTTAGAGGCTTATGGTTTGGAACCTCGACGTTTCCCAAGAGAACACATAAATGAGTGATTTCGATATACATAATTCGAACAGGTAATTTAACTTATAATTCAAGAATTGGGAAGAAAGTAGAAACATAGTAAACAAGAAATCAGATCGATCCATATTTGATAAAACATAGTAGTATCAACACTTGAAGATTTGAGATTGTTCCTTAAACATTTTCATTTCTGAAACTCATATTTTTCACAGAAGAACCAAGAAACCAAATTGTTCAAAACACTCAATGGGTTGATTGACACTATATTCATAATTTAGACACTGAACATTGCATAATACAGTTCGATCTGACGAAGATATTTCTCATTTGTCACCAAAACGTAAGATTCCGAAGCAGAGACTCACCGTTAGATTCCATCTTTGCTGTGTTGTTGGGCCTGGTAGGGGAAAGTTGGTTAGTGCCTTAGTGGGCTTGGCAGGGAAAATGAGAAAAGATATAAAAAACAACACTAATCCATTTAACATTTTCATCAAATTCATGGACTCAAAACGTCAAAAACAAAATCCGCCAAGTTTATTTAGCTACTTATTTATCTTCACAAATTATTTGTTCACCAAAATTAAGTATATATGTGACAGTAATATGTGTTGCTTATTGCCAGACCTATGATCTTCGAGACAAAACAATCCATCTTGGGAAATTTATCATTTTGGAGTTTAGAAGTCTAATCATGATGATCCCTTCTTTCAAAATCACCTTTTATTCATATTAAAATGTAATTATGATATATTTTATTCCGTATCAAAACTATATAATTTAAAAGTGTACAAACTGTGTACTTTCATTGAAGAAAACGTCTACAGTTTTATTATGATACATGGGTTTTTTCCATGTCATATGTAGATCTTATTAGAAAGATATCAAATTTCATGACATATTTTCAAATTGAGATTTAGATCTTATATGAAATTAGAGATAGTCTTAGACGTAATTGAATGAATTTCGTGCTCTTTGTAGGCCTGTTATGAATCCAGCAATGCTTTACCTTGAGCATATAATGTGATCGTTGCAGTTTCCTCACATTACGAATATCATATTATAATAATACGTTTGCACCCACTTTCTCCACTATTACGAATTTTATGATTATATTTTCTATTCGTTATGCATATTTCAGTTGTTTATGAATTTTATTATTCAATATTTGAAACTTTTTATCTTCGAGCTAAAGCAAATAATTTAATCAAATGTAAAAGATATCAAATTTTATGATATATTATTGACTTGTCTCAGTTAATTGATTTCGCTATATTTTGTTTCTAGATGAGAAACCTTGTGATGCAATTCGTTTGACAATTTCGGCCTTCTGGGATAATGCTACTTACTCAACACTTGCTGATTTGCACTTTTATAACTATTTTATTGTGAATGTGGACCATGTTTTAACTATTTGCATAGTATTTTTCAAATCATTTTGTATCTTTTAAATATTTGATTTTACTGCGAGCATTGTATTTAGTTGTTTATGGGCTTTTTAGGCAAGGATTGGAATGTAACCCTTGAAATTTTAAGATCTTACAATTTGGGAGAAGTGCATCAAAGTTCTCAAATATCGCTTACATATGTATGTTCAATTTTGACTTGTTGTGTTTGGCAGATAAATGGGCTCAAAACACTCGTGGAAAGTTTCTTGCCTCGTCATGGTCAAGTCGTAAAACATTTTGAAGAAAACACTAAAATCACAAGGAGTCGATGGCATTAAATCATGGTATACTCTCTCCGTTATTCTTTTGTTTGATGTTTAAGGTTTCTACACACAAATTAAGAAATTATTTAATTTTTTATTTTTTCAAAACAAAACATGTTTTATCATTAAGGGAAAATTTAGGAAATAGGTTTAAAAACTTACAAAATTAAAGAAATACAACAAATTTTTTAGAATTACGGAAATACGTTTTTTAGACATTTTTAACCTTTTATTAAAAAACAAACAACTACTAATTAAGAAATAAAAATAACAACTAATTAAATGGAAATACAAATAAAAGAGATCAAAGGTCTCGATCTATTAGAGGATACAACAACAAAAAATAGGAAAATTTGACCATGAAAACTAAACCATGTGCTAGTATCTCGGAGGAAATATGGTTGTTGATAGTGAGATAAATCAAGAGATTGTTAGCTCTTGTTAGTTTTACAAATCAAGATATTTTTACCATTAGAATCTCCAACAGTGAGATAAATCAAGAGATACCCCAATGGTTAAGTGTTGATGCAAAGGATTTCTTGGAGAAATGTTTGGAGAAAGATCCTAGAAAGAGGTATGATTCTAATGCTTTATTGAATCATAAATTTGTTACTTCAATCAATAGTGTTGATGTTGGCAACAAAGAAACCTACGATGAAAACCCAACAAGTGCTAAAAAGAATGAAGCTTAGTGTTTTTAGATGGTACCTTATCATGTTTCAATTTCAGTTTTATCTTCTATGTTTGTTGTACATTTGTTTTTAGCAAAGACTTTGTTGTTTTTTCAAGTTCATATTTATCTAGGTTTGTAATATTTTGTTTTTAGCAAGACGTATGCAGTACAAAACATGGAACAAAGAAGAAAAAATTTCAGTCTTGTTTTGGGATTCTCGACACTAGCTTCTCATCTAAATTTTTCCTTGTCTCAGTGAGTGCCTGGAACAAGAGAAGAATCAGAATCACGTGCAATGTTTGGCACAATGCAATCCAAGACACAACAATATATAGTACATGTGTTCCTCTTGTAACTTGGAGTGTTTGACGACTTGCTTGAAAAACGGAGAAGAAGGTATAACTTTTGCATAGTGATGGGAGAACTGAAACAAGACTGAGAATATGCAATCAATTTATTGTTTCAAAAAACCAAGCCATGCCATGGCTTCCGCCACAATCTGCGAGTTCATCATTATCTGCATATGATAAACCATTGGGTGGTATCACTAAGCAAATCACTTCACAACAAGATAAGAGATGAAGCTACAAACAAACGAAATCGTGTATGCGAAAAACCTAAACATAACACGACAATTGGTCTCTAAAACAATAGGGTGCTCTTGTAACATTACAATGATAAACAACTTTCAATTAATAAAGAAAATTGTCTTCTTAGCATCAAATAAAACTATGATCTTGATCATTATGCTCAAAGAACAACCATGTTACTTGCAAATATACATAGCATACTTCAATTCAAATATATAATTAGATAACTACACAATGATACAAATACTAAAGTCTGCTAATAATCAAGCCAAAACATCATATCATCGATAATATCATGTTCCCACCAATTCAAAACTGATAATCTTCCAATGTAATAAGACAGAAAATTTAAGAATCAGGAAGTTAAAACCCTTCTAAAAACACCAAGAACAGATTATGTGTCTCATATTCTCATAACTGGACATAACAAGGAAGATAAAAGAGCTACGTACCTTCAAAGCATCGAGCTTCACGTTTCCATAGATGAGATCTATCCCAAAAGCAGAAGCACGAGCTACCTAATCGATACAGAAAGAGACTCGATGAACTCAAAATCCCACAACTCAAAGATACAAACATATCGAGAAATCGGAGAGAGATTAGTGTTGTTGGAGTAAAGACATGGAGGTTCGAAGTTCGTCGGTGGAGAAAACCCAAAATCGCGCCAGTGATCTGAAGTCCGTCGGCGGAGAAAACCCAAAGTCGAAATAATAGATCGAAACCTTTAATCTCTTTTACTTGTATTTTCCAATTAATTAGTTGTTATTGTTATTCCTTAATTAGTAGTTTTTTGTTTTTTAAGAAAAGGTTAAAAATATCTAAAAAAACGTATTTCCTTAATTCCGAAAAACTTGTTGTATTTCTTTAATTTTGTAAGTTTTTTAACCTATTTCCTAAATTTTCCCTATCATTAATTCTAAAACATCCCAACCAATCAAAAAACAATCTGCAGAATTTAAAGAGTTAAAAACAACAAAAACACAATTAATTTTGCATAGAAAGTTGAAAACATTAATCAAAATGAGTATAAAACATCAAATAATAAAGAACGGCGGGAGTACTATTTTGGATAGTTATGCATATCAATCATGTCATACTGGCTCTTAACACGAAGCAGCAAGTTTTATGTGCTTTCACAATTCCATTATCTGTTCTCTTGGCACATTCTTGATCCTTGTCGACTCTTATATGATCGAAGGTACTAATTTGCTCTTGAAATTTGTAGCATTGACACGGGGGCTAATGTTAGACTGGCTGCTGCTAAAGCTGCTCTATTGCTTTCAAGGAAATGGGACCTTCATATTTTTCCTGAAATTTTCAGTCTCACCATCTTGATGGGAAAGGTAGAGTGACTTCCATCTTGCACAACAACCAACCATTTTGTTGTTGTGATCCTAACTCGATAATTTCAACTGCTTGTATTTCAAGTTTTTTTGGTTTAAGTCACGAGTTGAATGTTACATATATATGTTCTGCATCCTGCATTTTGTAACTTATGAGAGTATTTATTCTTGCATATATGAAATATCCAAAGTAGCTCTAATGGAATTGGCTTGGGTGTTTAGTGATTCCTAAAGAAAAGGGTGGTTTTAGTAATGTGAACCATCTAATGGTAGTGAGGGCAGTCTAGCTTATAATTGTTTCTTTTACTGGATATCTGTGCTTAGAAAGTTGGATTTGTTTGGTGAATTTATGGGGGACTTGTCTTGTCTTTATGTTCAGTCATTTAGATACATCAATGAATTCTTCAAGAATGCAACAAGACAAGCTCGAGCATGTCATTTATGAATAACCTAGGCTGGTCATTTTCCTAAATGTACATCCAAAGAGCACAAGCTTGATCTTTCTTGGAGAACATGAGACTCGAAAAAGAACTTATAGACTCAGGCATGGGTTTGATGTTGATCCATTTAGAGTCACGAAATGGTCTACATAGACTTAACTGAGAACCATGTAACCTCGGTCGGAGAAACAAGCCATTACATTGTTTTGGATAACAAAACAAACTAGAGTTTTACAGAACAAGAACAAGCTTACTAGAAAGCTTTCTTCATACTCTGCAATGGCAAATTACCAAAAAAAAAGACCATAATACTGAGCACATGTTTTTGCTTATTTGATCAATTCCCAACAAGTAGCAACACAGAGTCTTAAACACTGATGCAAAGAAGAATAAACAGGTTTTTCGGTTCTACTTGCGAGGAGCTTTCTTCTTTCCCGCAATCGCAACTCGCTTTCCCTTTTTAGTACGAGCGTTAGTTTTGGTTCTTTGTCCTCTGCAAGGCATTCCATGTCTATGTCTACTTCCTCTGTAACAATCTACTTCTACCAATCTCTGTATTTCCGATCCCACACGCCTCCTCTTTAAATCAACAATCATCGAAAACAAAAGGAAAAAACCGGTTTTCAGAGACGAAAGATTAGAACTTTAAGAAGAATAAGAAAGCTTAATGTGATTTCGGATTTACCAATTCATCACCATGCTGGTGCTTGCCAACTTCTTCACGAAGGTCAATGAGCTCTTTTCCAGTTAAGTCTCTGGCAAATTTGTTAGTGATACCAAGCTCACAGAGAAGGTGGTGAGATTTACGTCGACCAATTCCATAAACTTCTTGTAGACCAGTTCTCAGAGGCTTATGGTTTGGAACCTCAGCGTTTCCCACACGAATTCCTTGGACCCGTAATCCATGAAACTGCAAGAGAAATAGAACCAATAAACAGGTGAATTCGATATATACATAACTCGAACAGGTAATCAAACAAGGTAATGGCTTTAGATAAAAACTTTGCTTCACACAAACAGAGTTAGAAACAAGATGTGATCATCAAAAGAACCAAGAAACTGAAATGTTCGAAATGCTCCAGAACAAGCAAATACTTCATGAGAAATCGAATTCAATAGATTAACACTACATTGCTAATTTCATGATTAAGACAATGAACATTACATAAGACCCTAATGTTCCATTAAACCCTAATGTTGAAGCAGACGAATCGATTCGATCTAATGAAACCCTAATTCTAAAACCCCCCCAAATAACAACGAATTTGAGAAGATGAAATGGAGATTTGAGATGAAATGTTGCGAATGAGAGAAGAACTAACCGATAGATTGCGAAGAAGAGACTGGCTATGGTCGAACAAGGTCGCTGCAGATCTGCGTAACCCAAACATCGTAGAAACTTTGAGTTTTTTTTCCAGAGATTGAGTTTTTTTCAATCAAACGCTTTCTTCTTCGACGCCTGGTTAATAACTCATATTGGGCTTTAAAAAGTAATTTGGGCTTTTTAATGCTCTTAGAGAGAGGTATCCAGTCCAATATGCTATATTTATGTATTCAAGTTGGTTTTGTAGTTTGAGCTCAAATTTTATGAAATGTACAAACCAAAAAGTCAATTGTTTTTATGAATGAGATGAGAGTTAGAAGATAATCATTTGTACAAATTTTTCACATATTTTCTTTTTGAAGCATCTCTGAAAGATTTAGTTTCTGCAATCCAAGAATTCAAGGATAATTTTACACATGCTCTAAATCTCTCTCATTTTGCAGCAAAATTTGTGGACGCTAGGCTCTCTCAGACGTAAGTAGCTCTACTCTTTTGTATTGAGTAGGCTCTGTTTGATGTGGTGTGAAAGAATGAGTATTTTATTGAGTTCATTTAGTGTTGTTGATGTGTTAGTCACTGTTTTGTATTTTAGTTTTTTTTAATTAACGAGGCTGAAATGATGTGATGAGTGTCAGGTGAGAGAGTACATAATACTGTTTGATGCCTTAATCGATGTGAATTAGGAATGACTATATGCTACTTTTTAACACTCTTTGCTACTGTTGAGTCTTCTTGCTTATCAAAATTGTTTGAGTAGCTGTTGGATGTGATAGTTTAAATTATTAATTATGTATTGTGTCGTTTTCGGCTTGTTTACCACCATAAAGAGTGATTGGTTTACCAAAATTAGAGAACCTCCAAGCTCTTTCTTCCCTCGCTTCACATACCCACGCCGCACCAGAATGAGAGAGACTGTGATTGTTCTTCCTAGTGAATACTATTGTTGCCGCCATTGAGTGTTTGTCGTCTTTTTTCCTTTTTGTTGTTGTTTATTGCTCTTTCCATTTGTTGTTGTTGAAACATTACTTGAAGTGGCTTGATCAGCATATCCATACTTATTTCCCTCTTGGTACTCGGCCAGCTACTATTAAGTTGCCTTTTTACTTTTTAAACGGAAGAGTTTATGCTTTAACTTTGTGATACACTTATAGTAATTGATTGCATATGCGTTTGATATATATATTTATTATTCATTATGACGTGATAAGAAAAAAAATTTCAAATAAACTTTCAGAATCAGAAAATATATAAAAACATCAGAATTAGCTTTAATTTCAGTCTAATTTTCTTGTTTATCGTGTATATCTGCTTACACATAATTTGGCGAAGTGTAGGTTTTGCTAATATTATAATTATATGCATGCAACAATCACATGTCAAGTTAAAATGTGTAGTCACTTTCACGAAGGAAACTTGAAAAAGTGGCCAAAAGGGTACGATAACGACTCGGACGTGTTAAGCACGGGACATATTTATGTATTTGTGGTTTCTATTACATTCCACATTCCACTTCCCACTCTTATTCTTTTTAGAAGATATTTTCAAATTCATATCAAGTTATGGCCTGGTGATAAATCGTGTAAAAAATAATTTAAAGTTTAATTTTTTAAAATTAAAACAGCATTGAAGAAAAGACAACAAAAGAAAGTTGGCAAAGACTTTACATTTCTGTGATCGGAAACAACTCTTAGACCATACATTCCACATTCCACTTCCCACTCTTATTCTTTTTAGAAGATATTTTCAAATTCATATCAAGTTATGGCCTGGTGATAAATCGTGTAAAAAATAATTTAAAGTTTAATTTTTTTAAATTAAAACAGCATTGAAGAAAAGACAACAAAAGAAAGTTGGCAAAGACTTTACATTTCTGTGATCGGAAACAACTCTTAGACCAAGACGTATTATTCGATGTTACGTCTCAACACTATGACAAAATTATAACTTGGACAATATCATTATTAAAGGGTTTTAATAGCTAGGGCTATGTCTAATAACTATCAAGAGGGTCATGCCAAATTTTTATTTACAAGGATGTTACAACTTGATTAGTAAATATTTTATATTATAGTGGCAATTGGCAAAGCATATTTCAATGTAGTGATTAATAATACGAGCATGCATGAATAGTGCCGCTAATTCCACTATTATATATAAATAGAGTACTCAAAATATCTTTATTTTACGAATGATCATACACAATATTTGAATATGCCCACAATAATTGTTTTAATTTAAAGTCAAAACCTATATCTATTATATTAAGAGCATAGTAGATTTCCGTACATTTATAATCTATTTTTTACTAGGATTTTTTTTCCAACTACTAGGATTTAGAAATTCGGCTGATTACTATAATTTGATTCTCCAACTTGGAAAAATAAAATAACTCCAACGACTATGGCAATGGCAATGGAGATTTAATTAATATATTTCCCAATTTAGTTGGAGCCACTCCCAAATTCCCAATGCTTTTGGAAGCCCACAAATGTTTGAATAATCCAAAATTTTAATCTTATGCCTGTTGGCTGAGAGCTACTTAATCAATACATTAGTAAACATTATCATTAGTATATTTTAAGAAATTAATCTGATAAATTAGCAATTAGTGGAGTAATGGTTTGAATATAAGACGCCTTAATGGTCCTGGTCATTGCGTCTGACTCTTAATAACCATAAGGGACGTCGTCTTTGATCAACTTAATCATCCTGTTTTATTGGTAATTTAAAAGTAGGTAATGAGTTCACAAAACGACAAAACTAAGACTCGAAATCATTGAGCTTAACCGGACTCGTTGTACCGGTAGATCCATAAGACTAATGTTATTTATATCACAATGTTCCTGGAAAAAAAAGGTAAATACATCAAAGTAAATTCAAATAATGCATTTAAAACCATTAGTATATACGGGGGTGGTAAAATATCTTTGTAAATCAATTTATTGTATCATAAATGCTAGAGTTTTAGAAGAAAACAAGAATAATAATTTCATGCATAATGTGGATTCACGTCATGCATGGTTCGTGTCTATTTCTAATAAAAGAGGTGGTCTCAAGAAAATGTAGTTATGTAGATGTAGGAAATTGACACTTGTGCGAAATTAGCAATCCTTGCGACCCATCGAAAAAGATCGTGGCCTCATTTCGAAGTTCGAATCAAACCAACTTATTCATGTATGACAAAAACAATATCGACAGGGACAAATGACGACTTTCGTAGTGGCTTCATAAATTTTACAAAGACAACATTTTTGTGTGGCAAAGAGGCATATGGTGACGATAGCTAGATAAAACGGTGGTCATGACTCACGAACTATACCAAAATTTTCCTAAAACTTATTTGGATTTTTCTTTGTAAGAGGAGAAAAAGACTACGCAAGGATCAAGTACTAAGACTCATTTTTTGTATACTAAACGTTTTCAAAATTGATTCATACAACAATCCATGTAAATATGTAATCGAAAGTTTTAAATAACATTTCATCAAAACATGTCAAAGTTTTTACCTACCTAGGTGCAATACAAGAGTGACAACTTCCAATAATTAGCATTGATCAAAATGTCTAAGAGAATAGTTAGTTGCAAGAAGAACAACTCTTCAAATTCCAGACGTCATTTTCACAAAGGTCGATATAGTTAGGGACCGAAGTAAGTAGAGACAATGGACATAATCTAGATTATATCACGAATAAAGACAAAGTACAAGAGGGGGTTTTATAAAAAAGATAATAGAAATTAGATATGGTTGACCCTTGTGAGCACGAAACAACGTTCTTTAGGAAAAACAAAAGAGAGAAAAAATTCAGTCAGCGTCTCGCCGTCTCCAGAGTGGTCGGGACGTCCCTTGTTACGAGGTCGCGGCTATACGTTTGCTATTGCCTACCTTTTTTGTCTTTTTCTATTTTTCTTTGTTTAGGAAGTTTCCTTGTCTATTAATATCTATTTTTAATGGTGTAAAAGGTTACTACGTGCCCTATGCATGTCCCCATGGACGACAAAAAAAAAAATGCATGTCCCCATGGATTTGGTGGATTTTCCTAATACGATAAATGATCATTGAAATTAGAATGTTAGAGCAAACACATGCATTGTAAATTTAAGCGAGATATGCGTTTAGAATTTTGGGTATTCTTGTTTTGTCATCAAAGTGCATTTTGTAGGAAGCGAGGTACATAGAAACATGAAGAGAAACGTATTGTTTTTTATAATTATCCTATACATTGTTGAGGCAATTCGAGACCATGATATATATACCACTTCTTGTTGATATTGATTTTTCAGATGTTGATATTAATATCTTCACTTCATTTTAAAACACACTAATGATACTATTTAGAGCATTCACATTATTTGCAAAACCTACGAATGTCAAAATCATAAATAAATTTGTTTAGTTATCTTGTTTGTTTTAAAAAAATAATACTGATTCATATGTATTTTTATAAATAGCATCATTTTATTTTATTTATAATAATATATATATGCTTTATTACATCATCATACAATTTAAACAAATCATATACAAAAATCACAATCACATACCACATGCTTTTGCACATTATGCCCCCTTACAGTGATTTAGAAAAATGACCCTTAGAGCATCATTATTGGTGATACTCTTTTGAGTATCAGTAACATTATTTAATATTAATTCTGTTAGTTGATATTCAATCTGATACTTCTGTTTTTGTAGTGTTTATTGGTGATACTTAAAGTTCATCTGGAAAAAAACTAATTTATGTTTACGAAAAAAAAAATTAAAAAATTAAAATCAAAGAATAATCAAATTACTATGGATACATATAAAAGATTTTATAAAAACACAAATTTATTATGGTGCATAACCTCGGAAAGGTGAACTACAAATCGTAAAAACAAAGTAAAACATTAAATCGCATATAATAAAATACAAAAAAGATAAAAATAAAACACATAAAAAGATGATGAAACTTCATAACTCGGTTATTCTCTAGCTCTGCTAATTTTTTACCAAATATGTTCGACCAAACCACATCTAGCCAATGTTTTTAAAACCGGACCGGACCGGCGGTTCAACCCGAACCGGTCACATGTCCGGTTTGGGTCAACATAAAAACCCAAATGTAGTTGAACCGGCCATCGAACCGGGTCCAACCGGCAAAAAACCGGGAACCGGCAAACCGGTTGACCCGAATCAAATCGGGTTCAACTATTTTGTGAATTAAAAAAAACTCATTTTGTTTTAATTAATATGTTTATCAAAAAAACTTTAAAAAATAGGATTTATAGGACTAATGAAATAATAATAAAGGTTTAGCATTTTCCAAATAATTATAAAAAATTTAAATTTATTGACAAAAAAATTAATTATATATTAAGTATCATTTTTTATTTTATTTTGTTATTTTTCTTGAAGTCTTTTTTTTGTTTTTCTAAATATTTATAATAAACTAAATATTTTATTTGATACTTTGATAATTATGCACTTACATAAAAAGATCAAATTCTATATACTAATATTTTTTAAATATTATCGAACCTGGGTTAAACCCGGTTGGACCATATTAACCCACGACACAAAAAAATTCCGGTTCAATCGCCGATCCGGTTTTAAAAACATTGCATCTAGCATATCCATAAATCATTGTAGTCCACGACACAATCGTTCTCTTTTCTAAATTATCAAATATTCTCCGCGCCTCATGAACATCTCCACATTTTGAAAACATATCCATCAAAGCATTAGCAAGAGGAATAGTAACTCTCATTCCACTTTCTTTCAGATACTCATAAAACTCTTTCCCAAGCTTCAAATTCTCCAACATAGCACACGAAGAACCAACCCAATCATGACCAAAAGAACTTTCATCAAACACCTTTTCCCAGCATGCTTTATGACACCTCTCATAGCATATAGGATGGCCTCACCTACCCCAGAATCTGCAGCCTACATTTTATACAAAAATAAGAACTAGTCATCAGATAGATTATATGCATTTGCTGCTAAGAAAGACATAAGTAAGAAGCAGCAGGTACCTGGAAACTTGTCATCAAGTTACCAACCAATGACCTCGTGCTTAATGCACTAAGGTTTCCCAAGGCAAGTGCAGCACTAGAACGGATGGTCCTGCAGTATTAAAGGTATTAGCCTGAAGGACACGAGAACTAATGACAAATGGAGCAGAACTAATAGACATACTTACAAAACAACTGCATTTTCTAGTGTCATGTAAACTCAACAGTATACTACTTGCAATCTCTTCCACCAAGAACCAAACCAATCTCTTCTTCTACAAAGAACCAAACTAAGCTCACTAAAACCTCCATTGCTACTACATCTCACAAACTCGACACAACCAAATCTTCTTCCTACCAAAACTGGATCAGAGCTCAAGAAGCTCAATTCCACAAAACCCATTACTCCTTTTAACCAATTTGTAATCAAAGACTTAGTTTTCCCTGCATAATCAACCACCAAAAGTAATCAAAGGCTTAGCTAAAAAACCAAACACATTAACCACATGAAACAACATAATGAGTAATATAAAAATCGATTCACATAATTGATTATGTGATCATATCCCAAGACCAAAGAAGAAATTAGACAAGTGATATAAATTGCAAACATCCAGATTAAACAACAAACTAGAGAATTTTTGGTTTTGTAGATAAAAGCAAGAACAAATAACCACCCACAAATCGAGTACACACACCCAATATATATGCATAAAGCAATTGACACATGAATGGATCTCCGCCATACAATCGATTGGAAGAAAATTGAAGACCATCAGAGAAGATCGGACGAGAAAAGACGATGAAGGCCAAATCCAAAATGAAACAATTTTTTTTAACTCAGAAACACAAAAAACCCATGGTCCAATAATAACACGACATGTGTCCCGTTTTACTGTACATTTCGGATCAATTATCTGATCTTTTTTGGGCTAAACTGATACCCAATAATTATTTTAAAATTGTCAATGGGCTACTGATACTCAATTGGATCACCTATAATGGTGCTCTTATAAACTACTGGTAAGATGCGTATACACCTCGAATCTTGTGGGCCAACCCGAACGTTCATTTCATATACTTTTTCATGTTTGTACCAAACACAACACTATAGCATTATTCGTCTCCCTTTGTTGATAATAATAATAAAATGTATATTATAAGTTGCTTTAAACATGTTTTTTGTATGTTTTTCTATTTTGTTGTCACAAA
This sequence comes from Arabis alpina, assembly GCA_900128785.1. NCBI lineage: Eukaryota > Viridiplantae > Streptophyta > Magnoliopsida > Brassicales > Brassicaceae > Arabis > Arabis alpina. Next base: position 34,981,413 of record LT669789.1, read on the forward strand.
CAGTTGAAAGCAACACGAGCACAAGTGGTAACTAACTTCAAAATAATAATAGACTTAACTCTTACACGACAAACATTTTTATTAGGCGTGATTATATGAACAAGCACTTGATGCGAACTATAACAAACTTATTAGACGACCAATAACAGTAACACATTTCACATTGCGAAAGCATAATAACTCATAGTAACGATAAAAATGCAAGAACTTTCATCATTAATCATTATCAACAACAATAACATAAACCATAAACACAATTTATACAATATATAAACATTTGGAATACAAACTCTAATAGAAGTAGCAAATAACCATGTATTTACAGAAACGATACTTGTGAATTTTCTTGACCAAATCTTAGAAGATCAAAAGATCTTCCTTCACGTTGTAACCCATCTTCTCTAAATTCGGCTGCAACGCGAACTGAATCATAGGAGGTGGTCCACACGCGAGCGCGAGCGTTTCGCCTTCTAAACCTTCCGGTACATGTTCTCTAAGCACGGCTTCGGTTATAAACCCGGTACTATAACTCCAACCTTCCTTCGCGATTTCAACAACGTACCAAATCTTAAGCCTCTCCTTATGCTTATTAGCCCATCCTTCTAACTCTTCCCTCACAAGTATGTCATCCTCGGTTCGGTTTGCGTAAACCACAAACATCTCGGTTTCGTCCTCTGGATCACTCAGAATCGATTGAATGATTTGGTAAATCGGAGTAATCCCGGTTCCTCCAGCAAGCATGGCTAGTTTCTTGGCAAACTTTGGTTTACCATTAACCATAAAGTTACCTTTACCAGTGTACTCAATGTGTCCTAATGGACCTTTGATGTCTAAAACCGACCCGATAGGTAACGAGTCCAAATGCTGCGACATGAGTCCGCCATTAGGGAATCTTGGAACGACATCTTTGAAGTAAATCTTGACAACTAAATCGATATGTCCGATCGCATCGACCGTGCTAGTCGGAGTATAAGCTCTAAGACAGAGTTTGTCGTTAATGTTCGCGCAGAGGAAAATGTGCTTCCCTACAGGTAAACCAAGTTGTTGATCTTCTGATGGTAACGCGAATCGGAATCTACGAACATCGTGAGATATCGAAGTCTTTTCAATGAGTGTAACCGGTACTTTCACTCGCGGATTAACCAAAGCGATGTTCTTCGTAGGAAGAGCTAGCTCTTTGATTGGAGCTAACAAAGAAGCAACATTCGAGCCACCATGTACCGATACATTAGGAGAAGAGTCGTAGCCGGTTGTTATGAGTTCACCGATACGATAATCTTCAAGAAGCTTCTTAGCTTTGTCTGAATGAATAGCTTCGAACTCTTCGGTGCAATCGGTACCAGCATTGATTAAGATTGAGTCTGAACCACCTGGATGATCTTTCAAGAACCGTGTGCAATCATAGATATGACCATGGACTATGATCCATGCGGATTCTACCGAGTTGTGTTTTCGAACTTCGGAGATTGAGTACATCTTTGAAGCAGTGTTCATGAATGGAGATGAAACAGATTTCTTTAGAGTATTGTTTGATTCTGAAGAAATCTCGAGTTGACGTTCTTTAGCCATCCATCCACCCGATTGGTTACCGGGTCGGGTCGGGTGTTCGAAAACTATCCCTATCTCTCCTCTATGAGGCTTGCACACGTTTGTTTTCACTCTGAACCAGCAATTGTTCATCATCCCCTGTTTCAACACAAGTCAACATCATTATTTGGATTAGTCAAACATTATAATTTACAAAAAAAAAGTGTCTTTATAATGAATTATTTAATCATAATCAATTAGCTGTATATAATTGCTGGTTTAGACCATGGACTTAGACTTGTCTTAATATATTTTTGGATTTTACTCTATATAATTGCCCGCATGAAGGGAAAGATAATCATAGTTAACCACTATAAATGAACTGTATAACAGAGACAATTAAAGAACTGTTCTTGGTTCCATGTTGGTTAGAGATTTATTAAAACAAATCCTTAAAACAAATCCGAAAAGCGAAGATGGTAGGTAACACGTTTAAAAAATTATCTAGCAGTGTATACAGTAGTTCCAACTATGTAGGACGAAGACAAATTCATGTTTATACTAAAAAAATAAAAAGATTAAACTAATAACTCTAATTAAGGGTTAAATTAATTACCATGAGGTTCCATATGAGTTTATCAGGCTGAGTATTGAAAGACTCGTCCCAGGCTCGAACCGCGACATCTTTAGCACTAAGCAAATCAAGAACCTCAACATCAAGTGACCAGAAACACCAACACCAAAACTTCCCATACTTGTTCGGCTTCTCTTGATGATCAAGCTCACACACACTCCACGTATCTCCTCCGTCTAGTGTCACCTCAACTCTCGTCACCTTCTTTCCTCCTCCTATAAACACAACCAAACCAAAAAAAATCATTAAGAAACTTACATCTTAATCAAATCATTAAGTTTTTAATTAAACATTTAATTACCGGAATACGCATATCCTTTTAATGTATACGGCCTCTGCGTCGTGATTGCATTAATCGGCAAAATCTCCTCGTGCCCCGGTGTAGTAATCACCGAGTTTACATTAAGCTCGTTGATTATATACTCCGGCTTATACCACCATGCTGCAACAACCACAACATATTAATACTTTTCTCCGATTGGTAACACAAAGCGGTATAAAAAAGGTAAAAGTCAAATACCTTCGGCGTTCGCCAGCTCAGCATCAACATTAGAAGGAAGGACACGATTATCTTTATAATGATAATAACTATCAGATTCTTGAGGAGTAACAATAATCCTTTTTAACCACTTCACCATCCTCCCACCAATAAACCCGGGTATAATAACCCGAACCGGAAACCCATGATCCGGAGTCAAAAACTCACCGTTTTGCATATAAGCTAATATAATATCTCTAGAACCATCCATAGCAATCTCTTTCCTTATACTAGTACCATACTTAGAACCACCACCTCCGGGAAGATCCTCAGCTCCTTCAAAACAAACGTTAATCGCACCGCCTCTTCGACTATAAATCCCACATCGCCGGAGAATTTCACTTAACGGAACTCCTTTCCATACCGACGTAGAAACTCCAGCTGATCCCCAATTAAATCCGATAGTTTGTTTCACCATGTTTTGCTCTTTCCTGCGATTCCCAGCGCAAACGAGCGTCACTGGAAACTCGCGGCTTGGGAAAGATGTGATGAGTTTCTCCATGGTGAATTTTGTAGGTTTTTTGACAAGACCAGTGATTTCGATTTCCCAATCTGAGAAATTTGGGGATTTAGGTACAGATCCGTGGTTACGAACGTAGTGGAGAGGTACAGGAGTGATGAATCCGTGATGCATGAGACGAGGTAAAGGTGGTTCAGCGTTGAATGGATGTTTTCCGGTGAGACGAATCATTGATGAGTTTCGTTTGATCCAATTATCGGAAGTTGATTCGTCACGTGGATCTAGAATCGATGGTTCTAGATCCGCGTTTGATTTTTGAATCATTTCTTTGTAGTATGGGATGTTACGGTTGTGGCTTTCGTCTTCGTCATCGCTTGAATCGTAACGGTCTTCTTCGGTGGTCGTGGTTTCGGTTTCTTTGATGAGTTTTTCTTCGGTTAAGACGGTGATTGTGGTGTTTTGGTGACGGTTGTGGCGATGAGAAGGGACTGGTGGTGGTTTGAAGGAGCGAACGACGCTGTTTATGGCGGAGTTGTGGCGGGGATAATGGCGGTTATCGACCGAAGTTGCCATTGGAATCAGTGAAGAAGAAGAGAGTTTTTTTCTTTGTAAAAGCTATTTTTTGTTTGCTCTTATGAGTTTCTGTGTAATGTGGAGTTTATAGGGTCGTATTTATAGAGATGAATAAATTTAAATAATTGATTTTTTTTTAAATGAGAGTGAGAGGAAATTGACAACTGTGAGTTTTTGTGGTCTGTGAGTTGGAGGGACCCACTGGTTTAAGATCCGGAGGTTTGGCCTTTAAGGCGGGAAATTTTATATCGTTAAGTTTTTTTTTTTTTTAAAGTATTTTATAGTTTTCATTAAAATAATATAATTTAAAAATTGCGCATTGAACCCTTGGTTTTCGGCTATACCAGATGCGGATTAATACCATTTCTCTAGTGTTAATGCACTCCAATTTTGAAATTAGAAAAGTCAAAGAAACCCTAATTATGGAGTGAAGCTTCTGGGATGCAGTTCATGTAGTAAACAAAAGCATTGCACCTATAAAAGGACTATATATATAGAGCATGTACATTGGTGATCTTTTAAGGGAATCACTTGTCTATTTTGATTATTTTATTATTTATGGGTTTCTTTGCAGTCCATTTTGGATCAAAAAACTGATCCCCTAGGTATAGTAAACGTGGACACGTGGCGTCGTCTCATTGGACCGTGAGTCTTTGTTTTAAAATATATATTATTTTATTTATTTCTAATGAATTTATTGAAAATCACCAATAAACACTAAAATGTAGAAATATCAAATTAAGTATCAACTAATATATCTAATATTAAATTAAGCCTAATGATTCCCTTAAAAGATCACCAATGTACATACTCTAATATAACTTTTCAATATTTTAATTAAAAACCAATAGTCGAGTGGCAAGATAAACCTTCCCTTTTTTGAGCTCGTGAGATATATAAACCTTCCCTTGAAGCTACCAAACAGGCGTCGTTGTACAACAACGCTTAACTCTTGCTTTCTTCTTTGTCAGTCACTACACTTGTCTACTTTATTTGCTAGACAATGTTCTATTTAACGTACCATCTAACCAGTTCAAAAAATTATACGTATAGATTATAAATTTGGATAAAACCTTATTATTTGTCTAGAACTCTATATACACACTGGATATTGTTTTTATACAATGGTCAATCGTATATACTACAAAATTCTCAAATTTTGGAGACGTTTGAATTCACAATCTGATCTTAATCAATTTGTCACCACAACAAAATAGTCTACTTCGAAATTTGAACAAAGGCACAAGTTGTATATAGCAAGAATGTTACAATTCATAAGTATATGGCAAATAATTTTAGGTTTATATTAATTGATATGATGCAACTACATTAAAGACAAAATAACATATAAACTCGCAAATATCGTGGGTCAAAAATGTATACGTTAACGTTAATGAATGCAAAATGTAGAAGAGACTCAAGATTAAATTGCATATCACGTGTGGGTGTACATATTTTATACAGAAAGGGGTATTAATCAGCATATTCGCAAACAGATTTTGTTTATCTTGACTTCAATTTATTAAAATCAACGTCAAACGTAAGTGTAATCATAAGAAAATGGAGCATAAGAATCCGGTGGGTAGCTATAATAAACATATATCTATGAGCATATTGTTGACTAGTTTAATATAGAAGAAAATACATAAATTAAGTCGACAATGTAAATATCTCGAAGATTTTTATGGATTACATGACGATTATGAAGATAAAGTGCAATTAACATAAACTAACCAAAGATTAATAGATTTTAAAAGGAGATTAAAGAGAAGACTTTGGAGACTAAGTGGCGCATGGGAACACCAACGGCCAAGCAAATACACGAACGGGGCAACCAAACAAAGGGACGGGTCATAATATTGTTTTTGTTTTTTGGTTGGGTTTTCAATTATTACATTCTAATTTTAAATGGTACATGTGTAAGATCGTTTTGGACCCACTTATTATTATCTTTTAACATTTGGTGTAATAAACAAAAAATTCAAGAGTCAATCTTGGTTAAAGTTTCTGAACTAGTAATCAACTTTGCACAGCCTCAAGTACACATGGAGAAGTTTTTTTTTTTTGAGAAATACACATGGAGAAGTTGAGTTTATATTTTGTTTCTAATTACATGGAGAAGATGCTAGAGTTGAACATATTCGTACGTTTATTTGAAGAGAAAACCTTGAATATGGTCTCGATTTACCTTTACGCTTATAATATTTTAATGGCATTTTGATTTCTTCGTATCATATTGATTCTAGAAAACTTATAATATCTCAATCGATCATTTATTCTTGTGTGACTCTTTTAATCTTTCACGGTCGTCTCACGACATCATTAATCTATTATCAACATCGTTGTCCAATTGGCAGGTTTCCATTTTAACTTTTAAGATTGTTTTCAGAGTGTTTATATCACCTCGATTAATTTGTGTTTTTCCTCTTTGGTTTAATGAATACTAAAATGTACTGTCGGATATATCTCAAAATAATCAGCTAAATTTAACTAAATGATAGAAAAAAATAAAAAGATATATAAGTAACACATCTTGGTCGAAGTTAAAGAAAAAAAGTAACGTCTTGGTTATGATTAAAAAATATTTTGTTGGTGTTTTGATTGTAACACACTTTCTCCAAGTTGTAAAGTTTATCTCTATATATATAGAAAAACGTATCAAAGAATGAAATAATTGAATGAAGGGATAATTTTCCCAATAAGTCTAAAAAGATTTATAATTAACCAAGTAACCAAAATGACTATATGTGGCATAATTATAATCACTAGATTTAAGGTTTTTTATTATTTTCTTAATTATAATTTTTTTTTTGGTTATTTCACAAATTGACCCTTGAATGAATGATTCTCCTTACGTTTTTGTTTGTACAAGTTCGTATTGTGGAATTTTATTTTCATATGAAATTAGTATGGTACTTTTTCTATGAATTATTTTTTAAATGTACTTGTATTCCTTTTTGTAAATCAATGTACATACATGCACATAAAACTGACAAAGAAAAGACCAAAAGACTTATCAAACACGAGCTTGAGCCTTGAGGTATCCAAAATCGTCAGCCTATATGTCATCTTAAGTAAATCTGCAAAGTTTCTAAACATCACTAGTTAATATACAGACAAAAGGATTAACTGGTAGTCTTACATAATTTATCTAACATGAGCTTGAGGTTAAAATTTATCGAGAAACAAAGCCAAACTAAAATGATTATGTGGTATAAGCGTACACCTAATGTATATATCAAATATAAATGTTATTTTCTGGTAGGTCTTTATAAGAGTAGAATAAAGCACTACAAAACTTAATATACAAATGTACTATCAGTTGATTTATTGTAACCAAAATTGATTTGAATATAATATTACATTCAATTAAAAAAAAAGATATGTACTATCAATATAGTTTTTAATTATAATACACAAAGTCTATCAATCAATAGTTTAGTTGTTACAAAGAGATAATATTACAAACTATCATATTTACGTGTAAAACTGAAACTAACGATATGTACATACTTAAAACTAGAATGATTAGTGACAGGAAAATACATTTCTTTAATTCTTTTGTAGCTGCTAAATGTTTGCGTATATAGTTATATGTTAAAATGTTATACTTTATGAAGAAGAAAAACCTATAACTTGTAAACGCAAACCTGAAACGTTAATGATATTTTTGTAGCGTTTAGCGTTGGTATTTACAATTTGAAAAATTAAATATCGTGATGTACTAATTGAGATAACAAACTTTATTTAACCATGTAAACGTAAACGAAACATCACAACCTGTATCATAAATCTATCACCGTGATTATTCTAATCCAAGTACCCGAACAGCATCATAATCCTAAACAAATGAAAGACCATAGATCGTTATACAATTTCAAATAATAAGTAAAGCAAACTATCCCAATATTATATTTTGATTCTCCACCATATATAACACAACACAACATATAGCCTCTTCCTTCTTTTTTATTGTATTGACGTCGGCAACATAGCTTAGCTAGCTCCAACATATAAGTTTGTCCCTATTTATTTGAGTAATAACAACAACTAAATAAGAAATGGGAGATTTTTTGTTGGTGTTGTTAAAGGTAAATATGATATGGAGATTTTAGTACTTTACGATTGAAATTTTACTTTCTACGATACTGAATGATGAATTACAGAATCTCCAATAATAATCATATCATCGTGGCAGTTTTTTGTCTTTTTACCATTATAGATTTTTTTTGAAATTTAGTTCTAGTAGACACAAAAAGATGAAAAATGTACCGTATATTAAAAAAATAAAGGGGAGGCAACTTGGGGAGCTTGATGCGGTTACGGAGACATCTCGACCCTTTCGTGACCCTTTGAGCCATTTTCACTGCATTTACATTTATTCATTTTTCTTTGATATTTATATACTTATTTTATGTTTTATAAGAACGAAAATCATATTAACATCTCTTTGATGTATATTTTAAAACCATATTGAACTTTACAAGAATGTAACTAGACTGAAAAAACAAGTGAGTAAATATAGTATGTAGTTATCTTTAAATTTAAGTTACTAAACAAAAAAATTTGGGAAACAAAATGGCGAACTAAAAAAGTGTGTGATCAGTAATTAGTTTGGTGAATTGGATAAAATTTTGCTATATAAATTAAGATTATGAAATAAGTTATACTATCTACGAAATGTCATTTCGATGTAGTTTTTTCTTAACTTATGTAAACGTTTTAAATGATAAAAATATTTGCTTTTAAATGAAAACAATCTGGATATAGAATATACCATAGAGGTTAAAAAGGTAGAACGAATAAACAATAATATATGTTGTTAGTGGCAATGAAATTAATCTATTTTTCGACTACGTGAGTTTTTTATTTTCTTATATCCAATAGTTGTCAATATCAAGCAGTAAGCCAAAATATCCCAAAACTGTGTGTAATTGACTTACCGTCAAACACAATGATCCTCGCGATTATGAGAGCAATTAGCAACTATCATAATTATAATCCCTCTTGTTGTTTGTTAACTTTGTTTTCATGTTATTGTTGTTTTGACTAAAAGCAACACTTTTCATTTCATATAATATGTAGTTTGTTTATGTTCTACTATATCTTTTATATACAAATTGTTGCTCGTACCCCATGAATATATAATGAACCACTTGACAACAAACACATAGGTGCGGTATATTTGTAGACATGATATTTGCCATATTGGTATAATTGCATACTTTCACTGTTCATAGTCAAAAATATCGTGCTTAAAAATATGGCACTTGGACATATAGAATATTGAATTTCAAGCAATTTTCAACAGAATCTAAATTTAAATAACTCAATACAATAACATTTAGTGTATAGTAAGAATGAAGCAATAAGCTTCATTTACAAAGTAATGCTGTGGTGGAAGATTCAAGATTCCTAAAGTTCAACCTTGAAAAGCACATTTAAATAAGTAATCGCAGATTTTCATATATATATACATTAGAATTTTCAAATCCTTTTTTTTTTTATAGTGATTGCAATGATTACAATGATTATTATCTACATTATAGTATATGTGTAGTAGTTATATTCACCACAACGAGACAAAATGTTTGATGATCAACTAAAATTTTCAAATGTTGTATCTATAAAGTATAATTTGATACTCAAATACTGAGAAAACTAGTAATACGGAAAATGATATCACTCTTTATTTTCTAGTACCATCTTACTAAAATAGTATAAAAATAATAAAAGCTGCATGTAAATCAGAGCAAGATAAGTTCAAAACAAAAAATCAGAGCAAGATCCTAGAAAACTTAGCTATATAACATTCGCATTTCGCAATAGGAAGGGTCATATTAACACATATAGCCTCCCCTGGATATTCCCTTATTGTATATGTTCACAGTTTTTCATTTTCCTTTTATTGCAATAAATATCTTTTTTTAATCTTGTTATTGTGAAGACTGAAAACAGTAAGTGGAAAGATGCCACACTAATTATGTTTTTCATTTAATTAATCAAAAAAGCACTATTAATATATAGTTTTAGGAAAAAGAATTGGAGTTAAAAGCAGTGGTCCAAAGTGATTATAATTTTGTTTCTTAATTTATTTAAAGTACTATAATCAAAGACCTTACAGTTTTTGGAGCATTGTTATTGTTGTTAGTCAAATTATTATACAAATTTTCCTCTTTTTAATGGATATTTGTGAGATTCTTGTCACCATTTTTTTATAATAAATCAAACAAATTGCAAAAATCGTCATTAGTCGTTGATCAATATAGATTTGGTTTCATAAGCATGTATCTAATTTGGGCCTGATATAATCCAATACACTATTAGTTGCATAAGCCCAAAGGCCCATTAGACCCCATGTTAGTCCATTCTCTGATAAGTAATGAGTCAGCATTTGAGATCGTTGACCGTGGAGTAGTTAGACTTAACATGAGATTACGCCACGTGTCATTCTGATTAAGTAAGAGATTTGTTTATTTCCTGATTAGCTTGATTCCTTCTAATTAAACAACAAAATCCTGATTAAAGAGTTTGAAGAAGCCAAAAAAACCAAATTAAAATATTTTACAAAGAAATGTAAAAATGAGAGATGAAGAAAATCCGAGGATAATGTACGGTGTGATCATCACCGTGTACGTTGATCGTGAAACGACGACCGTCCGATCGTTTAGACGGAAACGAAAGAATGAGATCGGAAAGACACGTGGATATGATCGGAGAGCGAATCTTTTGGAGTATATTCGGAGAATGAGAGGTGAGAGTGTCGCCGGAGATTTAAAACGCGACGGTGGAGAGAGTGAGAATAATAAAACAGAGTTGCCGAAACCGAAGGTAACGTTTTCATTTTGTTAAGAGTTTTTAGTTGACGTTATAGTTTTATTGGGCCGAATTTGGGCCTTGATTTGTGTTTTTACTTATAAACGCAAAAGTTTAAAAGTGCAAGTAAGCAGTTGCGTTTGTATGATTTGATGTGGACTGTCAAGTTTAAACCTCTTTTGATTACGAACTACAAATGTAAGCGTTTGCAGGTCGTAACGTAAGAAATTTAAACACAGTATTTTTGTATAGTTTGTGTCTTTGTTATTTGAAAATAGACAAGCTAAATTGATGTTTAAAACCAGCTGAATTCGGTTTTGATTAAGTATTTTACACTTTTTGTGTTAAATGGCAGAAGAAGAAGAGAAGGTGGATTAGAAAAATGATGAGTAAGTTCCGATTACCGGTTTTTCGGCCATTTCGCCGGAAAAGTAGAGCTTGGAGATACTGTCAGATTGATCCAGATGAAGAAGAAGTAAAACCAAAGAGACACAGAGCTTACAATTCAGATATTTGGGTAATTTCATGTTACAACTTTTTTTGTTTATAGCAATTTTTCTTTTAAGTAATTTGTGTTTTCTGTTTTATGAAATGTAGAACAAGCTTAAACACAAGCTTGGAGGCTGCGTACGAAGTAGAAGAGACTAGAGTGAAGATAAAACAAGAATCAAGAAACGGACTTTTAGTCCAAAGTTTACTGATAAGTAAGAAACATTTTCTACGTTTTTTTCACATAACTTTCTTTTATTTATCTTCCACAACTTAAAAGGAAGATGAAAATCAAATCAATACATAAAAAAAAAACAGGAAATAAATGAAAAAGAAGGCATGAAATCTATCATGCCTCATTAGAGTACAACAAATGTAAGAAACAAGAATTAAAATTACACAGAAATACATAATTTACATAAAATAAATTAAAAGAAAGTGACCATTGCGAATGTTTTTTTCAATTCAATTCCCTGTATGGCTAATTTGGCTAATCATCATGTTAAGCCTTTTTTATAATGCTCCTGCAATTTTTATACAAGTCAAATTGTAATGCTTTTGAGACAATGATAACATGAATTTGGTTCGGTTAAGTTAAAATGTTACCGACCTCTATTGCCGCTTCTCTGGTTCCTTTGAAAGAGCATACGGCGCAGCGCACGGGATGGAGAAGCAGGGGAACGGGAAGTGGAAGCGAAATCGGTTGATTCCATATCGATAAACCGAATATGATGGCCTTGTTCTTGCCATGAATCGAGATCCAATATCCCGGTTCCCAGAGCGTCATCCTCATCCGAACTGTAATCTTCGTCATCATCTTCATCATAAACAGCTCGGTTATGCGGCTCTATCACATAATCTCCCAATACAACAGCACCAGGAGTCGATGACATTATCGTACTTATCACATCCCTTCTGTCTCTCTCCCTCTCGAGCCTCTTCCATTTCGTTTCTAAAGCTGGATCAACTGCTCTCGGGCAAGCATGCGGGTGTTTTTCCTTCAAATGCTTCTTAAGCTTTTTAAAGTTCCCTACAAAGTTACAATCTTCCTGCATACAAGTCCTTCTCTTGGAGTTGAAATGAACCCGAGCATCTTCAACAACAGTCCAGCCTTTCACTTGACCTCTGCATAACGGACACAAAAGCTCAGGCTGTTCTGAGTCTACGTTCCCGTATGATTTCCTATACTGGTCAAGACAGTTGGCGAAACGGCTGCTTGTCGCGCACATGTAAGGACGACATCCTTTGTGGTAAGACGAACACAGCAAAAGAACAGCATTGTGTGGAGACTCCAAACACACAGGGCAGTTAGTGCCTGCCCATTCTTTCTTGCAACAAGACGGTGGTGATGGATATGGAGTAGCAATGTGTGCCCTACGATTCACTTTCTTGATTTTCCCCATTCGATCAATCAAAAACCTATTCAACACAATAAGCTACACCATTATACTCAAGTGTTGTAAGATCCGTGTGACAAACAAGCAAAATTCGACGAAATCGTCACTAAAATCGCTCGAAACGAACAGTTGACCATGGATCAAAACGATGTTACTTCATATAATCAAAGAGAAGCAAATGCTCATTGACCACGGATCCAAAAAATCTGACTCAGAAATCAAGCATAGCTACATTTTACTTCTAAGCATTAGAGTGAGTATATAAACCAGATCCGAAAATGGCAATCACAAGCAAGTACACGATTAGATTCATAACACAATTCGAAAATTCCAGATCTGTATAAGCAATTCATGCAAAAGAGTAAGCAAAAATCATAAATAGCAACACAAATTATCCGATCAAGACGAAATCACACAGTTCAAATGTTCAACACCACACAAACAACAATCCGAGATCTCTTACTCAAACGGAATCCAAATCGAGATCTCTATCACAAAATCGAAGATCGGTGACTTGTTATTCGAATCTTATCTAGAAAAATTTCGTGATTGGTGAATTGGTGAATTTCAACAATATAATAGGTTAATGGATTCGTATTACAATACCGGAGATGATAAGCGACGGAGATCGTGGTGGTTTCCGGCGAGAGAGAGAGAGCTTCCGAGCTTGAAGGATGTTCGTAGAAGAAAAAGAGAAAAGTGATTGCTTCTACAAATTGACGTACGCAAAAGAAAAAAAAAAAAAAAAAACTTGCGGTTAGATTCCAAAATGTCGTCATTTTGACGCAACCGTTTTTCTCTTTATCGAGCACGTTTGTGTGTTAGTATAATGGGCTTTAGGCCTGTTGAGTTCCTTGTTATAAAAAGCCCATGAATTAATTATGTAGTTTATTAATTTTTTTTAGTTTATGTTCATTGGTAAATAGCCTTGTTCTAAACCGCGGCCGCGGAGGCGTCAAGAATCTGCTCGACGGTGGTTACCGTCGGGATGTTACCTAACTCGGAAGAAAAGAGGAGAAAAAATTTAGCCCTCGAAATTTCTTGATTTTTTTATCGAAATCTGAAGTTACATTAAATAAATAAAAATTATTTTACAATTCTAAAACTAGTTTCCGAGTAATCCCTGTTTAATTTCCGATTTTTGAATTATGCGCCAGGTTTATGTCGAGCACCCGATTAGCGCCTAACGAGTTCTTGAACATTGGTAAATAAATAATCGATTATGAATGGAAAATCCAGAAATATGAACTTTTTTTTAGGAAAAAAATTATGAGCTAATGTACAAAGTAATGAAAAGAAATGGTTAGAAAAACTATTCAATCATATACCGTATGCTCAGGGCCGATCCAACCAAATATGTGGCCTAAGGCAAAAAAAAAATTAAAATAGTTCTTATTTATTTATTTTTTTAAAATATTAACCTATAAAAATATAATAGTTCATAAACTCATGTGACAAAAAAAAAAAAAGTTCATAAACTCATATACATTTTATTTTAATAGTCCAAAACACTTTTATTTATGGCCCAAAATATTTCTTGTATGTAGTGTAGATAACTTTTTTACAAAAATGTGGCCCATAAATTAGCTTAGATATAAAAAATGTGGCCCAAAAATTAACAAAAAATATTGGTGGTCCTAGGCCATTGCCTAGCATGCCTCCCCTCTGGGCCGGGCCTGAGTATGCTACATATAATGGAGGTTTTTTTGGGGATTTTCACCTTTAAAAAATATGAACTCAAATACTACATTCATAAGTATATATATTATTGAACCCACATAGATAGAAAATAACTTATTTTTGGAGGTTCTTTTGGAGATTTTTACCTTGAAAATATGAACTCAAATAATTCAAACCGGATTGTACATAGCTAATATTAAAAACAAGAAGAAGATCAGATCCAAATTGGTTTATGGATAGTGAATTCAAACAGGATTCTAGTATAGTTGTGTGTTATTTGATATCATTCAATCTATAACCAAAACATACAACCAATTGGTTTGATCACCTACCCTAATCATCAAAACAAGAAGAAGATCAGATTCAAATCTAAGTAGATTTGATGATTAGTGTAGATGATCATTTCAAACCCAAATTACTTCATGGATAGTTTAAGTAGATTTGATGATTAGGGTAGGTGATCAAACCAATTGGTTATATGTTTTGGTTATAGATTGAATGATATCAAATAACACACAACTACTAGAATCAGCCTTCTTAGTCATCGGGACTTAAATTCCACAAATCATATAGAGGAACCATATCATGAGTGAAGAATCCAAAACTCTTTTCAACTTCTCCTTTCTTCAAATCTTCATTAAACATCTCATAGAAAAACGTCAGCACAGGAACATCGGGCCGTCTTGGCGTACCCTTAGTACCTGTCGTGAGTTTCTTAAGCAACCCTTGATTATACGCACGTGCGTTCTCCACGCTTGTGTACGGAGGATTCCCTTTAGTAGGCCAACCGGTTTCCGCCACGTACACTTTCACTTGTCCGTAGCCAATTTTCTCTAACGCCGCATAGAAACTATCCACGGTCGCATCGAACATGTTCGTGTATTGGTAAATTCCGTCTCTCACGACAGGTGAAGTCGAACGGAACGTAGCGTATTCCAACGATACGTTGCGAGGATCGGACGCGTAGGCGAAATACGGGTATACGTTAACCATAAGCGGAGCACCCCTAGAGCTAATAATCGATACAATTTCAGTTACGATTTTGGTTATTTTCGGTTTAAATACTCCGGCTGATGGTACGTAAGAGTTAGCTAATACGGTTGTAGATAAGGCTGTAGTGACATGGATACCTGTTACTGCTATTTCGTTTAACGCCTCGAGTATCTTGTTGATCGCTAGTGGCACGTACGGACCGATCTCTCCTTGGATCACATCATTTCCTACAATGATCCACTTGGTGAGAAATTCCGATGAAAGAAGCGTTTTCCGGTGCCGGAAAAATTTGTTACGGTCAACGGTCAACTTTGAATGAGAAAAAAGTTGTTACAGTGCTCTGATACCATTTTAGTAAATAACTTGTAATTCTCATTAATGATCAATGAACACATATTACAAGTATATATAGAGATCAAGCCAAAGGAAACTTAATCTGTTGTAACTAACTCTATGTACAACAACTATAAACTGTATTTACATACTAATAGATGTTGTATTGAATGACTACATTGACCCATCCTACCAAGAGATCGTAGTTTTCTACGAATCTTTTGATATCTTCGTTTTTAGGTCCGATGGCAATGAGCGTACCCGTTCCTTCAAATGACTTGAGGAGGTCGGGGAAAGGCTCGTATAGTCTTACCCAACCGATGTTCATTTTCTTGTAGAGAGATATTGTTTGGTTCCAAGATGGGAGATTGTTTCCCTTTCTACCGTCACAAACTCCGGCGAATAGACTGTCTCCAGCGCGGACGTTGGTTGATCTGGCTAGGAAGAGAAGAATGGTCACGACGAACAGTATCGAGTTGCTCATGTTTTGGCTAACTTAATTTCTTTTCTTTTTTTCGTTTTTTTTTTGGGGTCAAAAACTCTAATCGAATTTCCTAAACTGTGAGATTTCTAAGCATAAATACAAACATAACTGCTCCAAATTTAGTAAATAACTTGTAATTCTCATTAATGATCAATGAACACATATTACAAGTATATATAGAGATCAAGCCAAAGGAAACTTAATCTGTTGTAACTAACTCTATGTACAACAACTATAAACTGTATTTACATACTAATAGATGTTGTATTGAATGACTACATTGACCCATCCTACCAAGAGATCGTAGTTTTCTACGAATCTTTTGATATCTTCGTTTTTAGGTCCGATGGCAATGAGCGTACCCGTTCCTTCAAATGACTTGAGGAGGTCGGGGAAAGGCTCGTATAGTCTTACCCAACTGATGTTCATTTTCTTGTAGAGAGATATTGTTTGGTTCCAAGATGGGAGATTGTTTCCCTTTCTACCGTCACAAACTCCGGCGAATAGACTGTCTCCAGTGCGGACGTTGGTTGATCTGGCTAGGAAGAGAAGAATGGTCACGACGAACAGTATCGAGTTGCTCATGTTTTGGCTAACTTAATTTCTTTTCTTTTTTTCGTTTTTGTTTGGGGTCAAAAACTCTAATCGAATTTCCTAAACTGTGAGATTTCTAAGCATAAATACAAACATAACTGCTCCAAATTTGGCTGAGAAATTTCAAAAAAAAAAAAAAAAATTGGCTGAGATCTTTTAATTGATTCTCATTAATATTGCGTAATCTTGTGTAACTCCAATTTCATGTCTATATATGTGATCTATATTTGGTGTTGATTGACACATGTAATGAAGTAATACTGAAAAATATGTGTTCGAGAAGCTGATGTCCATTAATGATCTTTTATATATTAAAGGAGAAGCATTTTGAGCTTATGTGTCAAGCTCTCTTTTTTTCTCACATTTTTAATTTAATTAATTATAATTACTACCTCCTACTATATTTATATCTAAACATTCAAAAAATAACGTAATCTCTATACCCAAACAAACAATAAGTATTAGCTACTATTACTATTTTCCTATCAAAACACTCCAAATACCTTAATTCATATATTCAAATAAAAATTAAATAACTCTACTCATAACGTAATTAATAGTACTAAAATTTATACATATAAAATCTCATTACCTAAATACTATTTCAACACACAATACTAAGTTAGCTATTACGAAACAATTTTGAAACACGAATTATCTACTAAATAAATACTAAAACAACAATTAATTTATAAGATCCGAAGTGACAAATTTTTGGTTATATACGCAATCTTCTATCTTTGTATCTTTGAGTTAGATATCGTATTTTTGAAAAATATGTTATGTTGATTTCAGTTATTTCACGGATGAAACACATTTTACTTAAAAATGCAAATTTAAATATGTAAAATTGGTTTTAAATTTTGTATAATAAATATATATCAGTAAGTACAATTAATTATTTAACTAAAATTATATTAATTTTACTTGATAAATATTTTATCCCCGTATAACGCGGGTACTATTCTAGTATATGTATATGAGACCTACATTGCATGAATCCAAATTTGTTATAATGAACTAGTGCGTTGCCATGCGGACAATTAAAACCTTTACGTGGTCAATTTGAACATATATTCCCTCATTTTCATTTTGTTCGAAAATCAAAAGTGATGGTAGAATTTTGTTAGGAGATCGTGGAGAATACAAGATCGAATTAAACAAAAAGTGAATATTTATGTATATTTCCTTTATGCTAAATAAGTAGATTTTCTATTGTCTAATATATAAAAAATTTGGTGACAAATTATATTTTGTATAATTTGGTTTATGGACCGTAGAGCACAAGTTTCCCTTATTAGTATTCACATTTTCTTTCATAGTAAAAAAATTCGATGACAATATTTCTTTTGAGAAAGGAAAATACATCATTGCCCCCAAATTGGAGCTGAAAAGTTTAATTACTCTTCTATGTTTATAAATGTTGAATGCCAGATATTTGTCTTATAAGTTATAAATTCAGTTAAATCTTTATGTCGTCAAGCGTCTGCTCAACTTGTGGTTAATTTCTTTTTAGTATATACTACTATATAGTGAAACAAAACATACGCGTACATTGTTGATCAAAGTTTCCAATTAATTGATTAGGATTTAGGACCAAAACTCCAATGTATCCATAAGTTTAAATGGTTGTTATGATAACTAAGAAAATTGTGAAGCATATATTTGTTATCACTGTAATTTAACTATCGGATCTAATACTACTTAGTAGTATCTTAAAACATTACACGAATATTAGAATATATTTTGGGTTCGCTCGCTTGAGGAAAAAACAAAATATGGCAACCAGGATGTCGGCGAAATTCAACAAGCTCTTGTGATAACGTCAAATATAAAAACATATAATGTAGAGAGACCCACATATTATATTATTATATATGATGGGAAATAACATATATGCAGAAAAATCAAACAAATTTTAAAATTCTATTTTAAAATCAATCAAACAAATTTTAAAATTCGTTGAGAAAGTGGTTGTATATGAAAAGACACAACATATTACGTAAAGATTTTAGAATAAGACAATCTTTTTGTTTAATGAACGTGGATATCATCATAGCGTAAATAAAAGTATAATTTTAAAGTAGTAGGGTGCAAAAAAAAATCGGTTTGGATTAGGGTGTGTTTTGGCTTTTGGGCATTTCTAGACAAAAATTGCTTTTGATGTCAGTGAACCTGCTTCAAATTAGCTATCAAAAACGTTTGTGTACTAGTCAATGGTTTGTGTGAAATAATAACTCAATAAGAAAAATTCTTTTTTTGGATAAACAAAATATAAGGTGATGTTCAGAGTAACAAAAAAAATATGTTAAAAGATCATTCAATCATAAATACAGATTATCAAACCACTTGGTTTATTTTTTTTTGTTTCAAATAACACAAACTACTAGATTAGGTGATCAAACAACTTGGTTTATTTTGTTGGTTAACACAAATAACACAATCAGTCTTCCTTGTCTTTAGCTAGAGACACTTACATTCCACATATTATAGACCGGAACCATATTAGGAGTGAAGAATCCAAAGCTCTTTTCAACATCTCCTTCCTTCAAATCCTCATTAAACATCTCGAAGAAAAACGTCACCACAGGAACATTGGGCCGCCTCGGCGTACCCCGACTACATGTGGTGAGCTTCTTAAGTAACCCTTGATTGTACGCACGCGCGTTCTCCACGCTAGTGTACGGAGGATTCCCACTCGTAGGCCAACCAGTTTCCGCCACGTACACTTTAACTCCTCCGTAACCAATTTTCTCTAGCGCCGCGTTCAAACTATCCACCATCGCATCGAACATGTTCGTGTATTGATAACTTCCATCCACGACCGGTGAAGTCGAACCGAACGTGGCATATTCCAATGATATGTGGTTAGGATCGGACATGTAGGCGAAGTAAGGGTATACGTTAACCATGAATGGCGAATCGGTTGAGCTAAGAATCGATGCGATTTCGGTTACTAGCTCAGTTATTTCCGGTTTAAATACACCGGCTGATGGTGGATAGGATTTAGCTAATGCGGATGTGTCTAAGACCGTGGTTACATGGATGGTCCTTACGATTCCGATTTCCGTTAATGCCCTTTTCATATTCTTCATAGCTTGTGGCACGTATCGACCGATCTCTCCTTGGTGCACTTGGTTTCCTACAGTGATCCAATTGAAAGAGATGTTATATGGTACTATATACGTTTTGATCCAATATACCGCGAATTCATATTGTTCGGCTAATGTTTTGATTTGTTCGTTTCTTGGTCCGATGGCTACAAGAAGATTGGTTCCTTGTAACGACTTGAGGAGGTCGGGGAAAGGCTCGTATAGTCTTACCCAACCGATGTTCATTTTTTTATAGAGAGATATTGTTCGGTCTCCAGATGGGAGATTGTCTCCGTTTCTACCGTCACAAACTCCAGCGAATAGAGTCATGTCTCCGGCATCTACGCCCGTTGATCTAGCTAGGAAGAGAAGAGTGATTACGAGGAACATTGTCGAGTTGCTCATGTTTTGGATACTTTTTATATATGAATGCATATGTTTGTTTGTCTCGTATCTATATATAATTGTGTTTTATGTGCATACATCACTCTTATGATCTATATTTGGTGCTGATTAACACATGTAGTTAATAAAGTAATATAAGAAAACATGTGTTGGTGAATCTTATATCCTTTATTACCATTAATGATATGTATATGGGACATTGCATGTATCTAACCTATTATAGAGGATTTAGATTTTAGTTTTTATTTTCCTTAAGTTTTTGTTTAAAAAAAAAGAGAAATGAATTATTAAAATGTATCTTAAAATTGTCCACAATGCTAATACTTTCAATTATTGTATATCATATCTGGTTAACTTTTGCTTTTAGTTAATAGTTAGCTTTAATTAAATTTTTACTTTCAATTAATAGTTTAAGCTTTAATTAAATAGTTCTTGATTTGTCTATGTATTAATTAAGTTTGATTCCCTTTATCCTTTTCAATAATCTAGTTTTGACCATCTCTATTTGTATAAATTTTCATTCTTCAGAAGCAAGTATACTCACTTTAGCCTCGTCTCCATTTTGATCTGCTAAGGTACAATATATATTTCTCTCATACTATTCTTTTGAAAGATTCGATTATCTAAACTCGATTTTCAGTCGTTTCTTTATCTGAATCGTTGTTAGGCATTAAACATGGATGAAGAAACAGGGGAAGTAGATAGGCTGAGAAATTTGCCAGAATCTTTGTTATTTCAGATTCTCTTGAAAATTCCAACAAAAGATGTGGTTAAGACTAGTGTTTTATCTAGCAGTTGGAGAAATCTGTGGAAATTCGTACCTGGATTGGATTTGAAGTATCGACGTGATTTTACGGATTGCAATGCCTTTGTAAGTTTTATGGATGAGTTTTTGAGTTTTAATAACGTCTTGTGCATAGAAAATTTCAAGTAGAAGTTTGAAAATGGAAAACCCGAAGACGTTCATATCACCCGGTGGATGAACAAGGTTATCGAGCGGAAAGTTCAACATCTTGATGTTTCTGACAAATTTTGGTTTAAGGATATATTGAGAATACCCACAACAATTTACACTTGCAAGAGCTTGGTTTCTTTAAAGCTTTATGCCACAATCTTGCCTAATCCAGAGTTTGTGTCTTTACCTTCTATCAAAGTTTTAGTTCTAGATGCCGTTGTGTTTGCCAACGATTTGGCTTTCGAAATGCTCATCTCAGGTTGTTCAGTTCTCGAAAGCTTAACTGTATGCAATAGTTCTTGTGTAGACGTTTTACGTGTGGGCTCCCAGTCTCTATTGAGCTTCACTTATTGTATCTATTTGTCTGATGAAGAAGTAGTAGTTGCAATTGATGCTCCCAGACTTGAGTATCTCATGCTCAATGATGACGAGGCTGTTGTAAGTTTCATAATAGAGAGTCATGGTTCCCTTGTTAAAGTGGATATCGATACTGGGTTTGGTGGAGAGGGAATTAATCTATCGAAGAGAAATATGATTCGTAATTTTCTCATCGGGATCTCTGGTGTCAAAGTTTTGAACATCTCTTCGATAACTCTTGAGGTAACATATGTTGAATTGCTATTTAATGCTTGAGTTTATCATATAACATTTACGTGTGAAATATGTTATTATATTTTTGTTGTTACTTTTTTTCTTGCAGGTGATCTCTATTTACTTAAGAGGTGAACCACTACCTTTATTCAGTAACCTATCTTTCTTGCATGTTGACTTCAATGATTACAACTGGGAAGTGTTGCCAATATTTCTTGATAACAGCCCAAACCTAAAATCTCTCTCATTGGTTAGGATCGTTCATTGAACCCATAAACTTACTTTTATACTAATGGAAAATGATGAAAATATCACATACTGAACTGGTTTCGCCTTCCTTGTAGGGATTTAGTAAACTTCGAGGGGTAAAGAGAGTTGGTACTGTGCCTGAACCTAGGCAACTCCTAACATCTCTCGAGTATGTTAAGATTGTAAAACCCATGTTAGAGGAAGCGACACATATGAAACTAGTGAGTTACTTTCTAAAGAACTCAACAATCCTAAAAAATTTCACGTTCTTCTTGGATGATTTCAAAAAGAGTGAAGAATTTGTCATCCTCAAGAAACTCCTAGCCATTCCAAGACTCTCTAGCTCATGCGAGTTTTCACTCTTTGAGTACGCTAGAACATCTAGAAATTAATATTCAGTCTCTATCGAGTTTTACTAGCTAGTATTGTAGACAGTTTCTAAAGGTGTCGACAAATGAGTTGTAATAGCTCTTAAAGTATTGTTTTTTTTGTTTTTTTTTTAGCAAAGGCTTTCTAAACCGAAGTATTGTTAAGGTTGAAAGTTTGAAACCATGATATCCAAGAATTATCATGTTTTGGCTCCTAACCATGATAACCATGATCTCTATGTGCTAGCTAGTTCGATTCACTTTTATCCTTTTCAATGATCTAGTTTGTCCATCCCTATTTTTTATATATCACCAAAAGAAATTTTAATTACAAGAAGTAAATACACAAATCATCTTCCATATTTTGACTAAGTTTAATAAGGTTTTTAAAATGCAAACAAATAAAAATCATAAAATCACTTTAACATAAGGTTCCATAGGTTTTCAAAAACCTATGGAATTTTAATTTTAATTTTAATTTTAAGTATTTAATTATACACGATTTTACGGTTTTGGCGGGAAAACGCGATTTTACTTTTTTGGCGGGAAAACGAGATTTTACTTTTTTGGCAGGAAAACGTAATTTTACGGTTTTGGCAAAAAAACTGATTTCACGTTTTTGGCGGGAAAACGCGATTTTACGGTTTTGACAGAAAAACGCGATTTTACGGTTTAGGCAGGAAAACGCGATTTTACGGTTTTGGCGGGAAAACACGATTTTACTTTTTTGGCGGGAAAACGCAATTTTACTTTTTGGCGGGAAAACGCTATTTTACGGTTTTGGCGAAAAAACTGATTTCACGTTTTTGACGGGAAAACGCGATTTTACGGGTTTTGGCGGGAAAACGCTATTTTACGGTTTTGGCGGAAAAAGGTTATTTTACGGTTTTGGTGGGAAAACACGATTTTATGGTTTTGGCAGAAAAACACGATTTTACGGTTTTGGCTGGAAAACGCTAATTTACGGTTTTGGTGGGAAAACGCAATTTTACGGTTTTGACGGGAAAATGTGATTTTGCGGTTTTAGCGGGAAAACGCTATTCGCAAGGATGGCGGAAAAGCGAATTAAATAATGAAAATAATTATAATATATTAAAAAAATAATTGGGTAACCCATGGGTCGACGGACTTTAATCTAAGAAACCCCAACAATTAGAATTTTAATCTAACTACCCTCTTGTAATCTAACTACCCTCCATAATTTGTTATCCTCAACTTTGCCCTTCACTTATATCAATTTATATATATAATTTAATTAAATAAATAACTAAATTACCAACAACCTAAAACTACATTAACCACTCAAAACCCTCCACCTAACCTTCCTCTTCTACGTTTTCTCTCTGATACGTTAATGAAACAGAGGACAGAGCAGCTCCACATCAATTATGGTCCATCAATTCTTCTCTTTTCTTCTAATTTAATTTTGAATTCATTAGGCAACAACCAAACACTAACTCTCTTTCTCTTATCTCTCTCTATTTCTCTCTCTCTCTCTCTGCTACAAACGAAAGAAACAGAGAAGCTAAAAAACGAAATTGATTCTTCTTCTCTTCCTCTTATTTGTCTCTTAATCGAACGATGTTGGTTCTATTATTTTCATCGTCATTCTCTTCCTATTTTTCCTCTCCTTAAGTGGCAAAAAACAACCTAACAAAAAACAGAGGAAGCTTCGGATTGGACAGATTTGGAAGCTTCCTCATCATTTGATTCTTCCTCAAGTCGTCGCTAGTCTTCTTCTCTCACTCTCGGTCGTCGTCGTCATTCTTCTTTGGTTCTTCATTTCGTTAACAAAAACATAGGCAATTAGAAGGTATAATAAAAGTACGACATGTTCTTCGTTAGACAATTAGAGGATACGTGTATGATATTAAGGTATTTCCAATTTTAGTGTTTAGGTTACATTAGGGTTTTAGGGTTTTACGGTTTTGGTATAACTGATATAACTGATATAACTGCTATTCTTGATATAACTGTTAATACTGACCAGAACCTTAATTACGAAATTTGTTAATTTCTTACTCTTTTGTAGGGTACAATGACAAAGAATTGCACAATCATATGTTTTGATCATGGAGGATATTATTTAATGGAAGGGAGTTGCACAAGATGGATCTTAGGACAAGATGAAACTCTCATTTTACCGATACGGACCGCACCGGAGGAGATGACTTATTCGGAGTTGGTCGAAAGAATTGGCAGAAAGATCATGATAGATCCATCTACAACTCGTCTAAGACTCAGTTTTTTCCCGATGATTCTCAATGTTACAAAACCATCATCTATCTCGAATGATGATGACGTTTTTAGTTACCTAATGCAAATGAATGGAGATGGTCAACGAAATCTTTTGAATGTGGAGTTGGTCGAACATGAACATGTGGAGTTGGTCGAACATGAGCATGTGGAGCTGGTCGAACATGAACATGTGGAGCTCATCGAACATGAACATGTGGATCAAGGTGAGAGAGATGTGCAAATGACAACAGAAGAGGTTCGAGATGATGGTTTTATGACTCTTTATAGAAACCATCAGTCGCTTAGCATAACTGGTATGTCCGTGATATTTATTATATGTGTTCTCTCTGTTTGGTATAAATGGTATAACTGAATATGACTGTGTTTTTATCGTAGATTATAGAGAATTTGATAACGAAGATAATTTTGGTACTCATGAAGACAATGAGCATGAGGATAATGTCTGTACTCATGAAGACAATGAGGAAGAAGATGCTGTGGAAAGAGGTGGGGTTGTAGGTATTCCATGGGACGCTGGTTTAAATATCGCTAAGGGTCAAAAATTTCGAAGTAGGCAGGAAGTGAAAGATTTGGTTCAAATAGCTTCACATAAGAATTGTTTTGAGTATGAAGTAAATAAGTCGGAGGCGGGCAGATATGTGCTCAGATGTATGGATCGAAAAAATGGTTGCAAGTGGTATTTACGAGCTACACCGGCTCGAGATTCAGAGAGTTGGGTAGTGGTAACTTATGAGAACATGCACACATGCTCTAAAGCTGATGCAAGTACAATGAAAAAAAGAAGGAAAGGTTCATCAGCCATAGTTTCTTCTATTTTGCAAGACGAGTATCCCGGTAGCTTCGATACTCCAAAACCGAAACAGTTGATAAAGATAACTAAATTGAAAGCTAGTGTTGACATATGTTACAGTACTGCATGGAGAGGAAAAGAACTAGCTTCTAATGCTGTGCGAGGTAGTCCGGAGGAGAGTTATCTGAGGTTAGAGTCTTATATGTATATGCTAAAGACGATGAATGAGGGAACAATAACTTCAGTGAAATGGGACAAAGACATGAGGTTTAAGTATTTGTTCTTTGCATTGGGAGCTTGTATTGAAGGGTTCAAATCCATGAGAAAAGTAGTCATTGTGGATGCTACTTTCCTTAAGCATGCATATGGTGGAGTTCTAATTGTTGCGATGGCTCAAGATCCTAACCATCACCATTATCCAATTGCTTTCGGTGTAGCTGATGGTGAGAAAGAAGAAAGTTGGATGTGGTTTATGGAGGAATTGAAAAACGTGATACGTCATATCATGGTGATGGTTAAGGATCCAGAGTTTTGTTCCTTGGTTTTTATATCTGATAGAAATCAATCCCTCCTCAAGTTTAGTATAAGACTTATGTTCGTATTACTGATTGGCACATCTTTTTCTACTTGATCGTGAGGAACTACTCAAAATATTTTGAAATTAGAAAAAACATAAGTATTTATCTAACACTATAAGCTTATACACATGGTTAATGTATGAGAATATACCTCATGTTATGTAAAATAAGCAAAAAGAGAGTTTTTTCACATTTGAATACATGAAACAATAGTAAATACGTTTAAATGGTTAAATTGGATCATTACTACTAGAAAAATTGTAATTTTACCAAAATATGACTAACAATATGTGAAAAGTAAATGTGTGTAGAATAATACTACTATATAACTGATATAACTGTGAAGCATTTTAATATTTTTTTAATTCAAAAGACGGCGCATGTGTTCAATATGGGACATAAATATTCAATTTTTTAATGACCAATACACATTTCACACGTTTTGGATGAATATGTATACATAATTGGCATTTTGAACGACTAGTTATATCAGTTATATCAGTAGTACGAGAACATTTTGAATGGAGTCATATTTATAAGTACTATTCCTACCAAATTGTTCCAAACACCTAAAGTAAATAAAAACCAGTCTAAAACAACATTTCAACGTTCACTAAAGCCTAAAAAACATCATTCCAACATTCACAAAAGCCTAAGGACCTCCATTCCAACATTCACAAAAACATTACTTCTTCGGTTTCTTCGTGGTCTTCGTACTCTTTTCGGTGAATTTTCTTTTCCGCACATTCACCTTCCTCGTATGTTTACCTTCTGCCGTATATGGATGCTTATTGTAAACTGATGGATGTGATACCCTCTTCGATGGACTCGCAGCAACAACAATATCTTCTTCTTCGATTTCTGTAAATTCAACAAAGAGAACAACCATTACTATGATGATATACATGTGAAGCTTATTAAAAAAACGAGAAACGTACCTTCATCAATTTGTCCTTCTTCTTCTTTCTCTTCTTCTTCTTTCTCAGCGTCTTCTTCTTCGATTTCTGTAAATTCAACAAAGAGAATATACATTACTATGATGAAATACACGTTAAGTTTATAAACAAAAAGAGAAAAGTACCTTCTTCTTCAGCTTCCTCTTCTTCTTCTTTCTCTTCTTCTTCTTTCTCAGCTTCTGCTTCTTCTTTCTCTTCTTCTTCTTCTTTCTCAGTTTCTGCTTCTTCTTTCTCTTCTTCTTCTTTCTCAGCTTCTTCTTCTTTCTCTTCTTCTTCTTTCTCAGCTTCTGCCTCTTCTGGTTCTTTCTCAGTTTCCATATGTTCATCTTCTTTCTCTTCCTCTCCTTTATCCATCTCTTTATCTGTCTCCTCCGCTTCGTACTCATAGCCATATCCTCCATAGTCATAGCTCTTAAGGCTCTTCACTTCACTTCTTAGAAACCTCACTTTACCTCTAAGAAGCTTCACTTTAGTCCTTAACTTCTTATTCTTCTTCTTTAAATCCTCCTTTGTTGCAAACTCCTCCCTAAATTCTTGCCTCAACCTATCTTCAAAAACTTTCAGGTACTGAAGCAAGGCCGGATTGTTTTTCGGATCCAACTTCTCAACCGGTAGAGTTCCTTGCTTATTGCTGTTTCGGCTTGCCATATCTACATCAAAGAGCTCTTTCCAACAAATCTTCTTCTTCGCTTCAAGATGGTTAATCCACCCGTCTAGCATAATGTCGAAGCCATCATAAGTTGGATAGAAGATGTGGCTCAATAGCTCTTCTTCTTCCTCATACTCTGTTACCAAGATACTTTCAATATCCTGAAAATGTAACGAAGTATAATTTAGCCAAAATGATTAGGGATACTTCTTCTTTCAATACTCTGTTATAATTATGAAATAGCTTATATTAATACTAATACCTGAGTAGCACCAAGCTTCCCATACAACTCTTCCATTGACCAACCTTTCTTACCGTAAAGCGAGAACTTCGTCTTACACATTCTTGGACACATTGGAATAAGTTCATCAACAACAACCCTACAAGATTTCTTCAAAATTGGTATTGCCTCAAAAGCCAGAATCTACAAATACAAATTAGATCCCGTTAGACAAACAAACCATGTCTTACAAAAATCAAACAAAAGAGGAGAAATAATTATTTTACCTCTAAAGGAATTGCAAATGCAGGAGCACAAAATGTCTTTTTCGCTGAACCATTCATCAATCCCAGCCCATGGTAAAGAACTTTCACAGTATTCTCAAACGTCAATCGCCCCCACGGAAATGTTATACACAAATCCGGATTCTCAGCCATCTTCCATAGGAATAGATCAATATTACCTTCAATGTTCGGCTTATATGCAATTACCGAGCATAAAAATAACAAGATCGTCAACTTTAGGCGCTTCTTACTAGTCTCCTCGTCTATCATTGACATCAGCTCATCCCTCACATCTTTGATACACACTTTCTTCTTCTCCCCAAACACCTTCATCTTCAGCTTACTTTTGTAGTTGCCCGATGTCTTGGATGGGTTCATTCCAACCGGGTAATCTTCACAATTAAACCCACAGAGGAGAGCATGCTCCCTCAACGAATACCGTATGGGAACACCGTTGACTACAAACCAAACAACATTATCCTTATCTACTTTCACAGTTCGGAGCAACAACATCCACAATCCTTGAACCCGATGATTTGGTTCTTCAACCATATGAAGTATGTGTCCAAACTGCGGATGGTCCTCAAACCATTTCAACTCTGGTTTCATTCCCGTTTCCTTCAAAACGACCAAGAAACCTTTCACATCACACTTTGTTTGTATCTTACACTGCGTTGTACTCGGTAGGCTCGAAGTAAAACTCGTCTGGCTGCATCGGTAAGGTATCTGAATCCTCATCATCCTACAAAAATCCAAACAGAATGTCAATCTCAAATTACTCATACTAATGATACTACAACTACTGATACGACTACTACAACGAATTTATACAACATTATCAGTTATTTTAATTACTACATTTATCTTACTTTATACTAAGAGATGTGGAGGATTGGTTACATACATTTGATGGCAATGGATCGGTTGGCGAAGGAGCTGATGGCGATGGAGCAAGTGGTGATGGAGCCGGTGGGGATGCGGCTGCTGGTTCATTTTCAACCACATTTTCAGGTTCCTAATCACTCAAATCATATCTCATATGTTCAGGGTTTTCCCTCACAGGATATCTACCGGCTGCCTTCTTAGTACGAGCCATTTCTGCAACATCCACAACAAAACAACAATGCAAATAGTCACTAAACTTTCCAAAACTGTTCAATACATTCGATCAATACAATAGTCATATATATAAAACAAAATCTCAAATCAGCTTTCACCAAATGGTTCATTATAATAAGCAGCTATCGGATTCGAACCGATTTCTACCACAATTTTGATTTTTGTGGTGCTCTAACCTCTGAGCTAAGCATGCTTATAGATCACAAGCAAGAATTTTCAAGAGATAAATAGCAAAAACAATCTGATAGTTTCAATTGTAATTTGGACACATGTTCTTTATAATGTCTAATTCTCTAAAAATTAATTAAATTCTTCAATTCAATAACACCTCCTTTGATAAAGTTTTTGAGTAATTTGTAAAAACGACAATGAATAACATGGTATTTAAGAAAGATGACTAGGCGAATTATGATCCTACCACATAAGAGTGAATTAATTATGTTCACTTTGGAGGATTTGACTCTTTGGACAAATTATGATACAAGGCGTATATTATTTTGTAGAACTCATTAGTTGTTAAATTATCAAATTATCATTTAATTCTTCATCAGATTTAACTTAGGTTATTTAGGCTTTAGCACACCAAAAATGTCCAATTTAATACTTGAATAAAGTTTGGATATAATATAAGCAACAAAATTTCCCATCCAACGAGAGTTGACAATTTTGAATCATTCTAAACAATTCTTAAAAAAATAAATAGATTTTGAACTGTTTAAAAATTGTTTGTAAAAAATTTTCTACTAATTTATCTACATCCTTCATATTTTGACACAGTAAAGTTCATCTCTAAAACAGTAGGAAGAGAAATCTCTGTTAGAGATGCTGAGCATTTCCACCACTTTAAAGATGGAGAATGTTCATGTGGAGATTGAACAAAAAGGAATACATACATCAAAGGATTGTTACATGAAAGCTTTGTTTTGTCTGTAATATTTTTTTATAAAATAGGAATTGTATTGTATGTAAACAGTAGCTAGAGATTCAATCTAATCCAGTGTCGTTATATGATCACACTTTAATTGATATCAACAATACTACCTTGTTTAGAATTCTATTGCAATAAAATTATACAATCCGATAGTTTCCACGGACTTGATCACAAGACGAAGGCAAACATCGGATTTGTTTATACTAATCTCAGATTATCCATTCACAGTACAAATCAAATTCATCTTAAAACGCTAACTAACAAGATCTAATGAACAATCGAACCAGAAACGAATCAAACATAACCAGAATCGATTCATTTACACTATAAAACGTTGAATACCTAAATCAATAAACTGCAAACTACGGATCACAAATCTAACCATGAATCAAAGAGACGAAGAACAAACAAACGACGATCAATACGAGAGTAAGAAATCAAATTGGAGAACATGAGTTTACCTCAAAGATATCGGAGAAGAGAGTAGCGGCTAGGTTGGACTTTAACGACGACACAGAGAAGTACACGGCGAAGACAAAAATGACTCCGATTCTACCGGCAAAATAAGAGACACGGAGACAAGAACAGTTCGACTCGCACCAGAGAGTCAGGGAAGAAGCTTTCCAAAATGATTGATTGACGGGGAAAGAGATGATTACGGACGAAGACGAAGATTCCGGTGACGTCTTTAAGTCCGATTGTCTCTGTTCTCGGATGGATTCGAAAGAGAAATAAGAGGAAAGGAGAAGAAGAAAGTTGGAAGTTAGGGATTTGGTTTGGAAGTTCTATGATTTCGGTGTCTAATTGTCTCTGTTCTGAGATGGATTCAAAAGAGGAATAAGAGGAAAAGAGAATAAGGAAAAGAGAAGAAGAAAGAGTTGAAAATTAGGGATTTAGTTCATTTGATTTGGGGGAAATTATCGTGGAAAGAGAGAGGAGAAAAGATGGATAATTATGTCTTTTCCCTACTTTTTTTTTAAAAATTAAATCAAAACAAAAAAGAAAATTAAAGGGGGCATTTGGGATTACATTTCTGATTGTTGGGGCTTCTCAGATTAAAGTCCGTTTTTTTTTTATTACCCTAATTATACATAGATTTATTTTGAGTTTTTTATTTTAAAATTGTTTTTGGGCGGGTTTGTTTTGGGTTTGAATTGGGTAGAGTTTTTTTACCCATGACAACATCCCAACATCCCTATGATCAGGAGCATTAAGACAAAAGCAGCTAAACCGGCCGGTTTGGAATTCATTGATTTTCGTGTTTCTTGTTTTCTTGGTTTGTGTAAAAGAATTAGTTAAAGATAATGCTTATGACTTTCCTTTACGTTTGAGTGTGTGTGTGTGAAGATGATTATGTTTGTGAATGTGGAATGTATTTAAGGGTAATATTTTAGGAAGCATGCGTTACTACTTAATGACATTTGATAGTGAATATCCCTAATATAATCAATGTTCTAGAGCATGTATTGCAGCATTCAAATAAATAAGCAGTAATAATGATTAGTACAATGTACATTGTACCATATTTCGTAAATCATTTATATCTATACGGTAATTTCAACATTTTTTCATAAAGAATGTTAAGATAACGTAATACATGGACAATAGAGACTACATTAGTTCCCTAGATACTTATATATGCATGAATTAAGCTAACTAGATTCTTTCTTCATTCATCTAGTTTTACTATCTATCTAATTTGTATTTACTAAAATTAATTTTGAATCCAATGCATTCTAGGTTAGAGATTCTCTAGTTTAATTAGTGGGCTCAAAGAGTCATTTTCATATTTATATATAGCATGTACATCACATGCAATTAATTCCATACATTCTCTTTCTTCATCAATCAAAATCAAAGTTTTTTGTACTTTGATTTCGAAATTAGAATAAATCCAACGTGGTAAATAGAAAGTTACAAAAACTAAATTAAATCTTAATTTCGTAATCGGAACTAGATGATTTTCAGGAGTTACATAATTTTTTTCCGGATTTTACACTTTCGTACTGTTCTAAGGAAAATAATAAAAATGTAGATATTCTCGCAAGGAATACCCGTCTCCGGCAAAAAGTTTTCTCGTTTATTAGCAGTTCTATTCCTGTTTGGTTTACTGATATCTATGTATTCATGTAATCGGACGAAAAAAGTGTGTTCGTGACAAAAAAATAAAAAATCTTAATTTCGGATCTACTTGAATTTATAAAAAGATAATAACCTAATATCTCCGATAACAATAAAAAGAAGGATCATATAATAAATTAAAAACAAAAAAAGCGTATCCTCGTGAGTCATCTAACGAATGAAAACAAAACACGTGTCGAAACATAGAAGGTGCACGAGTGTTACCCTACACCTCACACCTCCCTATCATATTCTCTCTTAAATAAATTAAAAAGCTAAAAAATTCCCAAAAATTAAATAAAAAAAATGAACCGTTCCTCTGTTGCCTGCAAATAACGCGAAAAAATCTCTCTGATTAAAAAAAAAAAAAAAAAAGCAACCGAACCAGTCGTGGTAAGGATCCGAAAGAACATGAACCAGAGAAAAAATTGACGAAACCCTAATCTTAGCCAAAAGCGTTTATCGTCTTCTTCTTCTTCGTTCTTCTTCCTCTGAATCTGAAGATTGGTATACGGAGAGAGGTAGGGCTAGGGTTAGGTTTTTTAGTCTTTCGAGGAAATTAGGGTTAGGGTTTTGATTAATCGGCTGTTGAAAGAGGAATTGGGGATTTTAGGGTTAGGGTTTCGTTTTTCAATGGGATTCGCTGGTGGTGGTTTGTGTCGGTAATGAACGTTGACCAATGCCAGTGGCGGAAGAAGATGATGGGTAGGGGAGTGGAAGGAGGTTGTGGTAAGGAAGAGAAGCCTTGTAGAGTATTTCGTAAGGTTAAGGAGAATGATAATAAGAGTTTGTTGGAGATTGATTTGTTAGCTCAAGCGAGTAAGAATTTATCAGAGAGGTCTCCTTTTGATGTTGGTGAAGATGGGTCTAGTTTGGTGGGTGTAAGTAGTGTGGCTACTTTACCTATTGTGTTAGCGAATTTGTTGAACCAGAGTGATAATAAGAGACGGCATAAGAAGTCGTCTCATTCTGGGAATGAGAAGAATAAGAAGAAGTCTTCTAGGCAAGGTGAGAAGTTGAGAAGTGGGAGTATTTGGGTTGAACATCAGGAGTATTTTAGGCGTTTAGAATTGCCTGATTTAGAAACTTTGTCAGATTTAGCTTCTCTAAGGTCTTTGTCTACTAGGAATTGTTTCTCAGTTTCAAATGAATCCATTGATATTCAACAGAGGGAAACTGATGCTAGTGCTAAGAATGAGGATGTTGTGTTGGAGGAGATTAAAGATTTGATTAGAAAAGAGATACCTGAAGATACAGTTAAGAAAGAAGATGTTGTGCAACAGATGAGTGTTGATAATGTTGGGGATGGGGTTTCTTCAGGGTCTGACAATTCTAGTAGTTTAGAATGGGTTTTAGGTTGTAGAGATAGGATTTTGTTGACGTCAGAAAGGCCCTCGAAAAAGCGGAAGCTTCTTGGTGGTGATGCAGGTTTGGGGAAATTAATGGTTGCTGCTCCTTGCAAAGGGAATGCGTCATTATGTGATTTTTGCTGCACTGGTGATACGAAGGAACATCATCACCAGTTGATTGTTTGCACTTCCTGCAAAGCTACAGTTCATAGAAAATGCTATGGGGTGGTTGAAGATACAGATAAATCTTGGTTGTGCTCTTGGTGTGAGCTGGAGAATGGCCGTAGTGATTCTGAGAGACCATGCTTGCTTTGTCCTAAAAAGGGTGGCATTCTGAAACCTGTTCTCTCAAAAACTGAGAATGGTGGGCCGGCGGAGTTTGCTCATCTGTTTTGTTCTCTGTGGATGCCTGAGGTGCATATAGAAGACTTGAAAAAAATGGAGCCTATCCTGAATTTGTCTGGAATAAAAGAAACTCGGAGGAAGTTAGTGTGTAACTTGTGCAAGGTGAAATCTGGTGCTTGCATTCGGTGTTGTAATGGTATGTATTGTTACTTTCTGTACATATTTCTGAGCATGGGTAACATTGATATTCTTAATAACATATTCAATTTTATAGTTTGGGTATTTTAATTAAGCTGCTTCTTCCTTGGAACAACTAAACAATTGTGCAAGCAAGTATGTGTACGACGAATGAATAGCGAGTACTGGTTGCTCATTATTTGAATCTGTTATAAAAAGCCTTTATGATGATTGAATCCTGGATGAAGTAATTCTTTTACATCTAGATTTTTTTTGTTATATTAACATTTTGCGATTCTGGGTTGCTGTGAAAGCGCAATTGCAAACAGCTTGGACGTTGGTCGTTAGGAAGTTTTTGTGTAAAATAAATAGGCAAAGGCCGTTACGTTTCTCTGTTCTGTGGCTGATGTTCTTACTTGATTTACTTATCCATATTGTTAGCTGCATCATGGAACTACTTGTCACACTTTTCTTTGATTTAATTGATTTTGTTTGCATTCTTTGGTGAATATCAGGTTAGTAATTGATACTTTATTCAATCTCTTGTTCATAGGAACATGCCGAACATCTTTCCATCCTATATGTGCAAGAGAGGCAGGGAATAGGCTAGAGGTCTGGGGAAAACTTGGGTGTGCTACTGTAAGTTTCATCACTTACAGAACGGAATCATAGACACTAGTGCTGTTTTCTCTCTCTAACAATATAAAAAAAACGTGTAGGTTGAACTGCGAGCTTTCTGCTCAAAGCATTCAGATATACAAGAAAGTGGAAGGCCCATAGGTGGGGGAGGAAGTAATGCAGCTGATAGTCGTTCTCCTGTATGCCATCTTCCATCAGAATCTGTAAGAGAAGGTCATCTAAGTAATGATGAGATGGGAGTTGGCGTAGGAACACCGGGTACAGGTTCTGATATTTCAAGAAACAGTGAGCTGCGAGAAGTAGAATCACCGCATTCAAAATTTAACGGGTCTGCAACAGACTATGTAGAATCAAGGATGACTGGGAGAAGCAACGATAATGAAAAAACTCTGTCTGAGTCTCTTAGTTTTGGATTGATTCTGAAAAAGGTGTGCATATTCTTAAAAGTTTGATTATCTATACCTCTTGACTCTGTTGTTCACTGATTGACATTTGTTTAGTTGATCGACCTGGGGAAAGTGGATGTGAAGGATGTGGCTGCAGAGTTTGGGGTCAATCCTGATACTTTGAGTGCCAAACTTACGGTAACGCGTAAAACTTCTCATATACCTGTATTAAACCTCTGTGTTCGCATTGTGGGTTTCTGTTTATTGATTTTCAAAGTTTTATGCTACAGGAAGGGGACTTGTTACCTGATTTACTAGGCAAGATAGTTAAATGGCTTAGTCAGCATGCACACATGGGTTCTTCTGTGAAGAAAGGCGAAAATGTTAAAAGCAAGAACGCTACTAAATCTGGGTCTCGGGCAACTATCTGTACTGAAGGCATAGGGATGCTAAATTCTGATATCTTAGATCCTGCTGTCACAAAGGATTTGTCTTTGGAGCAAACACTTGAAAGCAATATTTGTAATAATAATACAAATAATACAACCTATACCTCTGCTCAAAATTGTACTGGTAATGGTATTGTGGTTGATGAAGCTGAAGCTAAATCTAATAGACCAGTTTTGAGGGAAGAAAGAAGTGGGAATTTGGCATCTGATCATTCTCCAGAGGAACAGGTAATCTTCCAATCTCAACAAAATGTTATGTTCTGAATTGTTTTTCTTAAAATCTAGATGCTGTCCCATGATTCGCATCACCAATAGTTGTTACTGTTTGTTAGCAAAGGCTTGTTAGATCTGTCACCAAGGTTCAAATGCAACTGCTTCGGTATTTATTTATGCTCAAGGACCTTCTGATGTGGTATTTGATGTTGTGCCTTGTTTCTCCTATACAGAAATCAGTAGTGCTTGATCAGGAAGTCCATCTCGGAAAAAGTTCAGTTCATCTTTCTGGTATATTCTTCTAACTTTCACTCTTTCTTCTTGCATATCCCATGTATTTATCCTCTAAGCTTGTTGGAGCATGTATATATATTTTTTTCATGTTATTTTTTAGTATCTTCTTATGTTTTACTTAGTTTTTTTTCTATTGAAGATGACTCTTATCGTCCAATGTTTATTTCACTTAATTTTTTTTTTTGCTGATCTTGCTTCTAAACTGTTGCGTAGATGATCATGGGGAACAATCAAACTCCAATTCTTCTGGAGTCATGCTGGAGAATGACGTTTC
The DNA here is from genome assembly GCA_900128785.1 of Arabis alpina. Classification (NCBI taxonomy): domain Eukaryota; kingdom Viridiplantae; phylum Streptophyta; class Magnoliopsida; order Brassicales; family Brassicaceae; genus Arabis; species Arabis alpina. The sequence continues at coordinate 35,017,624 of LT669789.1, forward strand.
CTTGGGCCCAAATAGTTCTCAGAATCGTGGAAATATGACCTGTCCAAGCCCCATGATCTTGGATCTCCTGTAAGCTCCGGAAACACAGTTTGTAGTCAGTCTCTGTTGTTCTCTCAACTACAAACCTTCTGTCTACTAAATCACTTTTTTTGTTAATCTATGATGATGCAGTGATCATGAAGCATATCCTAGTTTCAATCCTCATCCTTATATCCACAAAGAATTGACGAAAATGGGCAAGGGAAAGACCCTGAAAAGCAGCACGGATTCTGATGTGGATATGATGACAACCAAACCTGAAGAAGGAAATAAACATCTGCAGGGCGCTGGTTATCACCAAAGTCAGAATGGAGACTGCGGAGATGCACTTTGTCAGTTATCTAAAGCTAGGAAATTGGGCATACTGGATCTCTCTCCTGAAGATGAAGTGGAAGGAGAACTTCTATATCATCAGATGCAGTTACTTGGCACTGCAGTTTCAAGAAAGCAACTATCTGGTGATTTTATTGTCCATTGTTCTTTGCATGGTCCCAATTCTTCATGTTTTCTGCACTATATAATTTCTGTTATATTATTCTAAAACTGGTCCTTTTTCGCAGACAAGTTAGTCTATGAAGTTGCCAAAAATCTGCCTCTGGAGATTGATGAACAACATGGACGAAGATGGGATGATGTTCTGGTCAAAAAGTATTTTCATGATGTCAGGGAAGCAAGGAAGCAAGGTAGGAAAGAGAAAAGACACAAACAAGCCCAGGTTGTTCTAGCTGCTGCTACTGCTGCAGCAGCAACATCTTCTAGGAATACATCGCTCAGGAAAGATATGTCAGAAGAATCTGCACAACAAGAGGTTGTTGTTACTACGATTAGATTTTTTTCCTCCATGGATTAATTTTATTTGTGACATGTTTCTCATCCTATGTCATTTCTGGTTATAAATCGGACAGCTGAGCACTTCTAGACGTAAAGTTACTGGCACCTCTCACGTAGTGCCACAGACAAAGGAAACGCTTTTAAAGATGGCTGTCGCTGGACCACCAACTGAGAAGCGGTCTGATCATCGTACAGGAGACTTTTCAGTTGAAAATCCACGGACGTGTGACATCTGCAGACGGTCTGAAACAATATGGAACCTGATTGTAGTGTGCTCTAGTTGCAAGGTCATACACATTTCCTGCGATTTATTCTAATGTTTATTGAATGCATGATGTTCTCTTCTAGAGACAGTTTTTATGCAAGGTATGGTATCTGATCAGGCTCCAATTACAGGTTGCTGTTCACATGGATTGTTACAAATGTGCTAAAGAATCAACTGGTCCTTGGTGCTGTGAACTATGTGCGGAGTCATCTTCAGAACCTTCTTCTAGTTTTTGGGAAAAACCTTGTTCTTCTACAGAATGTGCTGTTTGTGGTGGCACAACTGGGGCTTTTAGGAAAGCCACAAATGAGCAGTGGATACATGCATTTTGTGCGGAGGTGAAAATTCTTTCTACCGTAGTGTCTGGAGTACTATATCCAGTTAGGAACATGTCAAATAACTTGTTACTTTAATTTCTTGCAGTGGTCCTTGGAATCAACCTTTAGAAGAGGCCAAATAGATCCTGTGCAGGGAATGGTGGGTTTATTATTATAATGCAGACTCACTAGCATCTTTTATGCTGATTACAAATGCTAAAGCTTAATGTATGGTGCCTCATTAGGAGTCGCTGGCCAAGAACATGGACACTTGCTGTGTATGCCAACAGAAATATGGTACATGCAATAAGGTATTCCGTTTTTGCTTCTTTATTTGAAGACTTCTAGTTTCAAGTACTGGGACAAAGATTGAACGAAAGCTTGTGTTATGATTTTACAGTGTAGTTATGGTAATTGCCAGTCAACATTTCACCCCTCCTGTGCCAGAAGTGCCGGCTTTCATATGACCGGTGGTGGGAAACCTCCACATAAGGCTTACTGTGAGAAGCACAGCGTGGAACAGAAGGCAAAGGTCTTATTTGTTCTATCTTTAGTCATCTTCATGATGGCCTCTACTTGCATCATAAGGTTGCTTATATCTGTCTACTGTGTTTGCAGGCCGAATCTCAGAAACACGGGGCAGAGGAGTTGAAAAGTCTCAAGCATTATAGGGTAAGAGTTCTTAGCGAAGGCCAAATGATTTTGCCATTGCCTTGTTAAGTGTCCTCTTTTCTATCTCTTATCAAATTATTAATTCTTGAAATTTTACTAAATCCCTTCCAGGTTGAACTTGAGAGGTTACGCCTTCTGTGCGAGCGGATAGTCAAGAGGGAGAAGTTAAAAGTAAGTGAACCTTCCTAAATCTTAAATCTTCCTTTCATTGAAATGAAATAAATGTGCGCTTGACCTCTTACTGGTATGGTATATTTACAGCGAGATTTGGCTATTTCCTCCCATGAAATACTTGCTGCCAAAAGGGATCACGCTGGACGTTCGTTACCTGTCCGTAATCCATTTTCTCCTCCAGAAGTTTCATCTGACTCAGCTACAACATCAATAAAAGGTCATCAAGATAGTAATATATCTGGCAGTGAAGCAATACAGAGGTCAGATGATATCACCATTGACAGCACAGCTTCTGTTAAGCTCCGAGGCAAAGGTCCCATTTCAATGGACACTGATCAGAAAACTGATGATAGCGCTACTTCCAAGAGTCGGCTTTCCCGTAAGCTAACTGAAAGACAAATATTATCCGGGAAAACCGTTCCCCGTAAACATTGTATAGTTTCGCCTAGTGTTTCAGAGGATGGAGATAAAGACTCAAAGCCCAAGAAGGTGAGAAGAATCTCTTTGTCCTAACTTACACGCATAGTAAGTTCGACTCTTTCTGCTCAACTCCAACTCAGCTCATTCATTGGAATCTTATACTTGTTTGTCTTGATTACTGATAATAGCAGCATGTAGAAACATTTGCAAAGGAGCTTGTGATGACATCGGATGAAGCTTCTTTCAAGAACCGACGGCTCCCAAAGGGTTACTTCTATGTTCCTGTTGATCATCTTCAAGAGGAAAAACCGGAAAACCAGAAGACAACTTCACCTGAAAAGCTAACCAACCAGAAGGCCTCTTCAGGTGATGATCAGTCAGGTAAAGACGGGTAAAGCTTGAGAACACGAGTTTTGGGCTCATTGCTCTTTACCCTGATTAACGATACTCCCCATTGGTGGACATCGCCTTGTGCGCCCTAACCAGGACTCACCAACTGGCTTAAAGCAAAAAAAAAAGAACAGATGGTATTGCTATGAAAGAGCCGTGGCTGCGAGTAAGACTCGGCTAAAAGGCTATTGTGAAGCTTTTGGGTACTCGATACAAACTGTGCCTATGGTATAATGATTGAGATTTGAGAGTAAAGGTAAAAAAGGCTTCAGATTTGGATTCAGGGTAGTGAGAAAAAAGCTTCCCTATGACCTTATAAAAAGAAGGATACTCACTTGTAATTCTGTTTGTATAAAGAAAAATAGGGTTGCATAAGTGTAAATACTTCATCATTTGTGTCTAAAATCTGACAAAAGAGAATAATAGTTGTCTGCAAATTCAATTTTTAGTTTTGCAATTAATAACACGTTAATTTCTCATTTTACCTCATGGTTTATGGTCACATTAATCTTGATTCTGTTTAAGAGTACACATTAACATGAGCCTAACTGAAGTAGAAAAACAACAAAGTATAATTGATGAACTGTTAAATCTTACAACAAAACCCAAAAATTGCCATTAAAGAGAATTTTTTGCCCTTATGTTAAATGATTCTGCATTTAAAGCTCCTTGATATATTTTCTAGTATGTGAGTTGTATACCTTAGGTACTTTACAAAATTTGCAATCTCTTCCAATCTCTAGTCGAAGTTTTGAGTGTATGTTTTTGTATTGGCTTCACCTAGCTGATTGAGAGAATTGAGAATTTCTTCTAGAGAAGAGCATTCCAAACAGCTTCTTCTCCTTCACTACACACTTCATGGACTATCTTCATTCTCTCTACTGACTTGCAAATCCCGCTGCAACTCCATTCGAATGACGCTACACACACGTCGCCCGCCTCTGCCTTCCATCTACAATCTACTCGGAAAATAACCATCAGAAACAAGAGAGATAAGAGGGAGATTGGTTAATTCTGTTTGTGTGATGTAATTGAGCTATTACCTGGAGGAGTCCCACAACAAAAGTTTCGGTCATCGATATGTTCAACCTCAAGTCCGATAAACCAAGACCCCAACGACACATCTTCATTCGCATACTTATGCAAAATCGGCCTGCATACAAAGTTTAAAACCTTTAAGAACAAACCTATGACGATATACAGAAATGAAGCCAGGAGGCTCTTTATGATAATGATGTCGAATTACGTACTGGTTGACGGATATGTAATTCGCAAGATCCTTCGAGATAGCATAGATCTGTCCTGTAGCATGTCGAAAGTATTTGTTACCGTCCTCTCCAAATTTCCAATACTCTGGTTCATGGTACTTCACTGTCCTGAAACAGTTTTCAATAAACCAATTTACAACAATACTCTTAACAGAAACATCAGAAAGATTTGAAGCTGGACTCAGGGCAAATGGAATTACTTTTGAGCAAGAACTGGTCCTGATTTCATACACCCGATATAGACCCTTGGCTTTGAGCGGTGACGGGCAAGTGTAGAAGCAAGCATACCTGAATGACAAAAGTTAAAAAGCTTTCTGATTCCTGCCACTGAAGGAGATAGCAGCAAAAGAAAAGAGTAGAATCATGTTTTTACCGAGATTGACATGAACATCATCATCAACCTTGATATAGTACTCTGCGTCCCATTTCGCTACTGCAGTGGAAAAGAATATTTTGGTTTTCGCTGAGAGTTCATGATATCCTTCAACATGTTCCTGTAACCAATACGAGTATTAAACAAGACGAAAAGTAAAAAAATTGTATCCTTTCTTAGAACAACTCAGTCTCCATTGTCTCACCAGCCTAAGGAAGTCTTTATGTTGAGCATCTTCTGAATCAATAGCTCTATCCAATATACTATTTGACGTCGCACTGCAAACACAGTCGAATACACTTAAGATACACGAATCCCACGAATAAATAAACCTCTTAAAAGAAAGAGAAGCAGCTTCACCTATGTCCAATCATAAACTTGATAACAATCCCTTTCTCTTTCTCCAATTTCTCAAGCTTCTCCCCTGTAACATATCCACATATATTAACTAAAATCAAGAAGCGAAAACAACGAACAACCATATTAGATTAAGTAGAGTATCACTCAAATCTACAATACCTTGAGGCATCCATGTTTCTCTAACTGAATCACGCCGTCTTCTACTACTAAATGCAGTATTAATTCCCATAACCATGAACACTTTCTTCCTCGGTTTCGCTCCCGAGCCATCTACCGTCTCTTGAGAGGTTCTTGTAGAAGACAACTGCATTTGAAGTGACTTATCCAACGACCTATCAACCCTCCAAACACACAAGAGTAAAAGCTATAACATAAACAGATACAAATCAAAGCTATAACATAAACAGAGACAAATCAAAGCTATAACATAAACAGAGACAAATCAAAGCTGAATTTACACAAATGAATCTTCTCACTCACTGTATTGCTTCATGAGTTCTCAAAACTTGATCCATTACATGATTTACATCTTTCTCTTTCTACATTTAATTGAAATCAAATCATCAAAACATAACTATGAATCAATCATTGACTCAATCAAACAAAAAGACTTAAAACTTTGGATTCAAGATACATACTTTCTTATGACCACAATCATCAGATACAATTTGAAGTTCATTATCAAGACGTCGTTGTGAAATTAGCTGATTACTGGAATCTAAAGATCGTTCCGATGACCTGTAACAATAAAATCCCATTAACGAGAATCAGAAGATGGGTTAGTACAAAGAGAGGAAAAGGTTGAGACTTTAGAGACCTGAAGGTGAAAAGAGCACCGAGAGCGAAGAAAGAGATGCAGAGGAACGGAACCCATTTGAGAGAAATGACTCTCTTGGAGACTTTGTTGTGTTTCATCGTGGAGATGGTGAATGAGGAGAGAGAGTGAGATCAGAGAAAATGGCAGATTTATAAAAGAGGAAACTTTCAATTTCATGGGAAAGAGAGAAAATAAAATTTTAATATAAGTTTCCAAATTATGACTTTTCTTAACACTTTATGACTTTTTATTAGGCATCTTTTAATGTATTTCACACCGTCGAATATGGCAAGTTTTAAATTTTAATTAAAAACAAACATAAATCTCGACCAAATTCAAAACATGTATGTATGTGTATAGTTACTTGCAAAAGAGTAAAAGAAACATTTAACGTATTCGCTTCAAATTCGTTTTGAAATAAATAGAAATTTAATTTATCAATATTATAAAAATACCTTCATCTAATAATAATATATGTTCTTTCTTTTCCATTTTATAAGATTTTATAGAACTGGACCTAGATGACGTTAACACAAATTATTTTATGATGTCTCTGCGTATAAATTTGATTTCACGAATCGAGAAAACTTAAATCGTATGTTTTTGATTGTTAGAGTTTGCGTTGTTGTAAAAATATTAATTAGGATTTTGTTTCTCATTGTTTAAACACATTACTTTGTTTTTTTATTAATTTTTTGTACACAAATGGCTCTTAGCAATCGAAGGACCAAGACCCAACTATAATATGCTTGAATACATGACTAGCACCCATGCTCATTGGGCCATCTGTTCTATCGAACGTGAAGATGCATAGACTGCCATTTGATTGAATGTAAATAGACCTAGAAATTATTTGTTGTAATTTACCGAAAACCAGTGGAAGTAGTTGATATTATTGGTCACTACAAATGTATATACAATGGTTTAAGTTGTTTTTAATACATGTTTCAATACCATTTACACATTTGATTATTTATGTTCTCTACATTTTTATTTGTTGATCCCATGGTTCTATAGTGTACCAAAAATACACAGTTATTGTGAAATGAGAGTATCGAATATGATCAAATTGGTAGAATTCTAAAAAAAACACTATTATAATTCAAAAAATATATGATTTTTCTAAACATCCTAATAATTTCAGTGACATTATTGTAGTTTTGACTTTTGAGTCTTAACTCGACATTCTACATTTGATTTTTTTTTTATGTTTTGTTTATTGAGACTTTATAGATTCTTATTTTAATTAAGATATATTTGACGTTAACAACGAAGTATTAATTAGTGAATGCGTATTTTGGCGTGGAGTCTACATTTTTTCCAATCAAATTTTCTTGATTTATAAAAAATATTCATATACTATATATATCTCGCTAAAATTATTCTATATCAACCAAAAAAAAATCCCCAAAGTACCATTTACATCTTACAATAAACTATGTTTTCATTACATTAACCTCAATAAATTTAATGTCATCGTTAATATAGACTGTATATGCATAGTAACGACCAGAACAAATTATAAGAAATGCTATTAAATTAATTTATGAAAAAGATAATTGTACATGAACCATATTGTATTAAATAAATAGAGCAACCAAAGGATCATGTACATCAATGATGGCATATTTAGTTTACTGTTTCTTTATTTATATTTTATTAACAACGAGACCTAAACGAATGTTTTTGAGACGAATTGTCAAAAAGGCATATTAAATTGAAAGTTTGATTAGATAGTTTGGAGAAAATGTATAATAAATAAACCGTCAAAGATGGTTAGGCAGAGTTGTTTCGTCGACCGGGTCACTCACGACGCACTACGTGATGTGCGGTTTATGGCATTGGCAGTTAAGCCCAATTCAACACAATTTACTCTCTTTAATAACGTTTTTAAATATATAATAACGTATGTTTCAAAGAATACTTGTTCTTGATTTATAAACAAGAATAGTGAAACCAAAACTTAAAAAGAAGAATGAATAAAATATGCCCTAATTAACAATAACATTAGTTTGTAAATACACAAAGTCCTTAGGAAAAGAGGAGAGTTCGTATGTCGACAGGTAACAAGTCTATGTAACAAATAGGGCATCGAGGAGTGCGTAACAAGTGACGAGCGATACAATTTCCATGGAAGATGTGATTGCATCTTGTTTTATGCACAATCTCGTCTTCTTTCGGATACCCTTTTTCGCATAGACAACACGATGATTCGAGACTTTTGTAACCATCTATGATCTTTGTAGTTGGTGGTGCAATTGGTACAAGTCTGGTTATTGCATCTTCAACACTTAGAACTTCTTCTTTGGTTCTCAATATAGACAAAACCTCACGTGCGATATCAACCTCAGGAATACGATCTTGACCAAACTCTCTAGTATCAACGTGAAAGACGAGAACAGGACATGCAGGTGGTACGATCTCAAGATCCTTGAAACAGAAATTGGAGGCTAGGTAGGTGAAGATTTGGTTAGTTATGTTGGAATCCTTACGGTCAAAAACGAAGAACCAATTAACCAAATCTACGAATGATTTTGATAATCCAGCTTTTGAGTTTCTTCCTTGTCCGGTGTATTGTGTCAATCGAAATCGATGACCGGCGTTTATACCTTCGTGAGTTACTAGTAAAACTCCAACATCAGATTCATAAGGTACGTCAAACTTGTAAAGCTTGAGATCACCTAGACGAGATTTCATAATAATGTGTCTTTTTTTGTTTTGTTACAAATATGGTCTAGCTTGTGCCTTCTTATAACTTCAAGCTTGTGGTTTTTCCAATCCTATTACAACTAGGATTCACTTGTACCTAAGTAATTTGGCAATTAAGTCAAATCATTAACTATAATTTTTACTTTTTCTACTAATAGTGACACACGTGACAGTGTGACACGTCTAGAAAAAAATACGTTGAAGCGGAAAATAGGACTAAGGAAAAAAAAAACCCAATTTTTTCTTTATCCAAGTGAAAAGAGAATTTGTGTCTTCAACTTTTGATAGCTTCTTCTCTCATAAACTAATTTTGATGTTTTTTTTTTAATTTGAAACTTAAAAGTAATTGAAACGCATTCATCAATCACGGCAAGGTAATGGTGATTTTGATGTTTCACGAATGTTCGTAAATTAATGCTAATGGTGATTGATCAGATTTTTTTTGTGCTTTGATTTGTATTTTTATTTGGGACGAGGTTTTGAGAGATTTGTGTAGGTTTTTAGATTTTATATATATATATATATATTCTCTAACCGTTTGGTTCTAGTTCCTTCATGATTTTGTTTACATATGTTACTGAACGCTAACTGGATAAAATCTAATACAAAGCATGTATAGTTGCAAAGGAACAAATGAAACACTAATGACTTGTGATGAAATGTGTTAGATGTTCTTTTCAAGTTTCCATCTCTTTCAAGGATTCAACACAAATAAAATTCATAAATCTAATAATGACTAAATAATTGGTTAGCGTTCAACGTTTATTTCAAATACAATGTTTTAGGTTCAATGTTTAAACCATATTGTAAAAAGAACATTTTTACATAGGCTATATAAATGTTGTGTTATAATTATCTTTTAAGTGTTTAAATTTATTCGTAGACCAAAAATTTAAATACATAGTAAGAAAATGAATAAGAAAAGTTGCTCTACTAATACATTAAACACAAATACAAGAAAAAGAATACAACATTTTTTTAATAATAGTCTATGTAATTGGAAATAGGTAGTACAAATCCGAACAAATTTACATTTATATAAGTTTTAAGAGAAGAGGAGAGTTCGGATATCGACAGGTGACAAGTGAATGGAGCAAACAGGACAATGAGGAGTGTGTAACAAATAACGAGAGATACAATTTCCATGAAAAATATAATTGCATTTTGTTTTATGAACAATATCATCTTCTTTCGGATACCCTTTCCCACATAGACGACACAACTCCGAATTTTGGTAACAATCTACGATCTTGCTCGTTGGTGGATCAATCGGTATAAGTCTAGTTACTGCATCTTCAACGCTCAAAACAGAGTTTTTGGTTCCTACTGTGCTCAAAACCATACGTGTGAGCACTGTGATGTCAATCTCAGGGACATGAGGTTGACCAATCTCTCTAGTATGGATGTGAATGACGAGTACGGGACAAGCAGGTGGTACGCTCTCAAGATCCTTGAAGGAGAAATTAGAGACAACGTAGTCCATGACCTGATTAGCTAGTTATGTGGGAATTATATTTAGGCGTCCCCCGACCGACCAGATAAGCTAATGCTTTTGAACTTCTTTCTTGTCCTTGTCCCGTGTATCGCGTCAACTGAAACCGTTCACAACTGTGGATTCAAGATGCATACTTTCTTATGAGCACAATCATCATATGTCAAATCATCAAGCAAATAGGTTCTCTACCGAATTAAGCTTTCCACCAATTTCTTAAGGATATATTGTAAAAAGTAGGTAATGCCCTTTTTGGTTTCATTTTTATCTTAACGCCTAATTTTAATTTAATCATGATAAAGGAAACTCTAAGTGAACTGTCCGGTTTCTCTTTCTCTTGTCAAACTTCTCAAGTGTAGAAGTGTTGTCAATGAGCGGAAAAGCATTCTATTTGACATATTTCCTTTTCTTCTATCTCTATCTTTTATGTATTTTGCACTGCATTTGTGTTAGCCGAGTCTTTATCATATCCTCCATGATTGGAGCTTGAGTAATCTATAAAATCTTTGCTTTGATAAAAAAAGTGAACTGTCCATCGAATACACCAATCACTTACCTTGTGAGGAACGAATCCGATTTCAGGCCAAACGAAACACCCATGGACATGAAAAAGTGAACCAAAAAGCAAAATACTACGAGGATCCACAAAAACCACACACAAACGATACATGACAAAGGCCAAAACCATACCGAAAAAAAGAAGCTTAGGTCGAGAGGAGTCAACAGACGGACATGATTCACATGTATACGTCAAACTTGAAATTCAATTTGTGTATACATGTGTGTGTTCATAATTGGATAGATCAAGAATATCGATAGATAATTATTGAGAAGGATATACTCCTATTATTAAGGGCTTTAATGTAATCTAATTCTACTAGGGTTTAGTCGGTTACACTTGTGTATAAATACTTTGCTGCTTTGAAAACTCAATAATACAACTCAATAAGCAAAGTTTGATACATGTACAAGTTAAATAATATAAACCTAGCATACATAAAGGTTTTGAGATGGGCCACAAGTCCAAGTTTAGTTTGATGGAAGTAATTAATAAGTTATGGATCCGATTTGTTAGGGAGTTGTGGGCGTGTAAGTCCTTGTTGGAATAGGTTTAGCAAAAGGGCACAACAAACAGATTCATAAATAGGGAAGGCAGAGGACACAAACAGACAGATTCAATTAGACCTGAAAACAAAAAGCTAGGGTTAGCAAAAGTAAAGATGAAATCTCGTGTCGGTAATCTCAGGCTTTACAAGTTTGATGCACCTGATGAGACTGATGTTGGAATTATCATAAAAAGTTCTGAGGGTGCACGCATTACTGAACGGTTTAAATTGTCGAGCTTCACAGGACGAGGACGAGGAAGAGGTTCAAAAGCTGGATTGTCTAAATCATTCGTAGATAAAGTAGATTGGACTTTCAAGATGGGACCCGAAGAGTCCAACTTACCTAATCAGATCTTCGACTACCTTGTCTCAAATTTCTCTTTCAAGGACCTTGAGATCGTACCACCTTCATGTCCCGTACTCATCTTTCACGTTCAAACTAGACGGTTTGGTCAAGACCATGCCCCTGAGAATGACATCACACCTCTTGTTTTGGCTACATTGGGAAAGAGACATTGTGTTCCGTATGTTCCGCGTGTTGACGACGGGACTAGACCTGTGCCAATTGAACCACTAGCCACGGAGATTGTAGATTGTTACCAAAGTTCGGATTTGTGTCATCTATGTGGAAAAGGGTATCCGAAAGAAGACGAGATTGTTCATAAAACAAGATGCAATCACATCTTTCATGGAACTTGTATCTCTCGTCATTTGTTACAAGTTCCTAAATGTCCAATTTGCTCCGCTCTCTTGCCACGCCGCGACATTCGAACTCTCCTATTCTCATAAGACTTTGGGTATCTAGATGGAGTTGCAATGATCCGATGTTATAAAAAGATTCTAGTGTTAAGTTTTTTCAAGGCTTTTTTAAACTCTAGAGTTATTGGATTTGTGATTTTATTAAATCAATAAAAGTCTTGTGTTCTTAGTAACTCAATCTATCATTATGAATTATATATAAACATTAGATCACGATTCATATTCCCATCCAAAATCTTCAAAATTGTTTCATGCCATAATCACCTATAGAATTGGTCTGCTTCCATTCTCCATCATGGTTATTATCAGGGGCGGATCTAGAGTGTTTTTTTTTATGGGTGCACAATTGGTAGACAATTTTAAAAATGAAAAATGAAGGCTCGATCTTGGATTGTGTGGGTGCACTAGAGGAAATTTGTCATCTGATCTAACAAGACTTTTGAAATATTTTGTACTAAATTCCTTATTATTATTATTTTAGTGGGTGAACGTGCCCCCACTCTTACTAACCTACATCCGCCCCTGGTTATTATGCATGTCTAGAATGATCATGATCATTTCCATTCTTCACAATAGAATAATAATTAATAATCCTCGTCGCTACAACGAGTCATATGCATTATCTTACGCTAACAATGCTAGCGACATAAATTACACAAATCATGATAACCAGCAGCCCAAAAGCTTCCATAATGCACGTATGGTGGACACTTAGGGTTCCCTCCTCGATTAGAAACATAAAAATCTCTTTTAGAATCACAATTTGTTTTTTTTTTAATAATATTTGATGCATCTATATAGAAAAAGAAAACAAAAAAACCATATAAATTTATTGAACAATTAAACTAATATTCTACTAAATTAAAATGGGTTATACATATTTTGTTCTATTTTAAACCAACTAGTTCCTCTTTATCGTTTCTTCTTATTGGTACGCATTGAAGCACACGAAGGAAGGGAGTAGTATCACCGATGCGGCCTCCGTTGTCGCATAAGGAGGAAGCCCGAGTTTCCAAGAGTACACATCTACCAAATGAGCCACTTGTCTTCTCAAACCAGTAGAGAGTCAAGATCTGCACATTAGCCGTGGAACTCCTGAGAGTGTTCTTTTGTGTTCCCTCTTTGAGTTAACCCGCGCTTGATAGTCTGACTCGGGATTTAAATGAATTAATTATTTATAGTCAATCCGTGAAAAAATAAACACGAATAAGAAAAATAATTAAATTAAGTCATTCATGAATGTAATCAAAATCAAAAAAACTTATTTAACACTTATATTTTTATCTTGTTTACTTAATCTAATTTTTCTTCTAATTAAATTTCATCACGTATTTTCAAAGTAACTAATCATTCATACATTTATTTTTCCAAAATCTTATACCGAATTGAATCTCATATTTTTAGTTGTATATTCAGTAAGATTTAATTCACATACTTGAAATTTTGCAAAAATTTACGTGAAGTTTGATAGATGGCAAGCCAAATGTCTCAGTCGAATCAAAGGTCGCCGTCTTCGTCATGTATGCAACTTGAAGTTAATTTTCTGAATGTTAGTAAGAATTAGTTGCAACAATTGTAATTAAGGATCTCCAATATTTTTGCAGGAGATGAAAGATACAAAAGCAAGTATTCTTGGATGTGTGAAATAAGATTGAAGCAATTGTAAGTAAGGATTTCTAAATATTTTCTTCTTCTTTTTTGTTAAATACTAATTCTTAATATGACTCATAAATCACCTTTTAATAACTAGGAAATCTAGTGAGCACTGTTAACGGCCAAACTAACTTCGTAATCCATTAGATATTTATACCCTGATCTTGAAAGTTTAAGATGAAAAATTTAAATTTTGTAGGGTTGAGGTACATTTATGCACTCTTAAACAGAGGAGGGTACAACTTTTTCACTAACTCAGAGTTCTGTTACGAATAAGCCAAAACGCCAACGGTTTTTGAAAGAGTGTTGAAGAATAAATATTTTGGAAGAAATTGAAATTACCTTGCTAATAGTTTTTAAGGTCTAATTGGATCTGTTTGTGCCCTCTGTATAATTGGCCAAGCGTATAGTTTCTACTCATATTCCAACTCGGATTCACAACTCTAACTACTCATATTACTAACAAGTTTTGCGTTTGTACAAATTATCATTTTTCTTCTAAAACGAAGTCACTCTATCATGTGGTATATGGTTTTATAATTTTTGATATACTTATACCATCAAATGTACGTGTAACCTTTTTACTTTCTTTGTGTTTGTTTCATAGAAATGAAAATGGGAAAGAACCATTGGATGAGCAGAAAGATTATACTTCCAACATTCGCGAATGTAACTGGACCTCTTTGCTTTACCAACGGAACTCTTCTCCTACCCTCTTCACGTAAAATCTATAAGTCCAAAAGAATAGTGACGAGACAAAACTTAGATACCAATATTTAGGTTAAAAAATGTTGGTTAAATAGTATTGACAGGGAGTAGTGATGTCCACATTAGCATTAGTTCCCTCATTTCATTCTCTATGCCACTTGATCAAGAAATATGTGTTCAATGTAGAATTTTACAAGAAATAATCAAGCAAATAGGTTCTCTACCGAATTAAGCTTTCCACCAATTTCTTAAGGATATATTGTAAAAAGTAGGTAATGCCCTTTTTGGTTTCATTTTTATCTTAACGCCTAATTTTAATTTAATCATGATAAAGGAAACTCTAAGTGAACTGTCCGGTTTCTCTTTCTCTTGTCAAACTTCTCAAGTGTAGAAGTGTTGTCAATGAGCGGAAAAGCATTCTATTTGACATATTTCCTTTTCTTCTATCTCTATCTTTTATGTATTTTGCACTGCATTTGTGTTAGCCGAGTCTTTATCATATCCTCCATGATTGGAGCTTGAGTAATCTATAAAATCTTTGCTTTGATAAAAAAAGTGAACTGTCCATCGAATACACCAATCACTTACCTTGTGAGGAACGAATCCGATTTAAGGCCAAACGAAACACCCTCAACGGACAATGGAGGAGGCGGCCACATCATAAAGTACTAAAAAAATCACCATGGAACCCCAATTGGGATCAAGAGGGTCTACGTTAGAAAGAGTGCATGCATGGTGGTTTTTGCTTTTTAACATTGATAAAATACAGTAAAAGAAAAGCAAAGAACGGGAAATGGAAACGAGAACCAGATCAGATACCACACGTCAACATGAATGCTAACCAGATTGGAATATATTGGTCGTGCACATTTTCATGGAGACCGACCAGGATATTGCATGAATGAGTATCATTTTAATTTATTGAGTGAAAACTTCATGATGTTAAGATTGTTCAAAAGTGAATAGAAATGTTAGAAGAACTTTTCACTTGTATTGAAATCAGGCACATGTTATAAATTGAGCATTGGAACAAAACTATAACAAAGAGTCAAAAATTGAAGTATATATAATATGTGAGATAAAATTTGAGAATATAGCACATTTCTTGAAAATATCCAAAATTTTATTATCTATCCAAAGTTCATATGTCGATTACTAATTAGAATGACTAGCTTGTATTAAAAAGAGTAAAGTTTATTTAACTATCACTTATAAAAATAGTTAACCAAATTGAGTTACTTGCATTTTTTTTCCCAATAACACAAGACTTTTATTGATTTTCTAAGATCATGAATCCTTAATATATCATAACACCATCATGAGAATAGGAGAGTTCGGATGTCGCCGCGTGGCAAGAGAGCGGAGCAAATTGGACATGTAGGAACTTGTAACAAGTGACGAGAGATACAAGTTCCATGAAAGATGTGATTGCATCTTGTTTTATGAACAATCTCGTCTTCTTTCGGATACCCTTTTCCACATAGATGACACAAATCCGAACTTTGGTAACAATCTACAATCTCCGTGGCTAGTGGTTCAATTGGCACAGGTCTAGTCCCGTCGTCAACACGCGGAACATACGGAACACAATGTCTCTTTCCCAATGTAGCCAAAACAAGAGGTGTGATGTCATTCTCAGGGGCATGGTCTTGACCAAACCGTCTAGTTTGAACGTGAAAGATGAGTACGGGACATGAAGGTGGTACGATCTCAAGGTCCTTGAAAGAGAAATTTGAGACAAGGTAGTCGAAGATCTGATTAGGTAAGTTGGACTCTTCGGGTCCCATCCTGAAAGTCCCATCGACTTTATCTACGAATGATTTGGACAATCCAGCTTTTGAACCTCTTCCTCGTCCTGTGAAGCTCGACAATTTAAACCGTTCAGTAATGCGTGCACCCTCAGAACTTTGTATGATAATTCCAACATCAGTCTCATCAGGTGCATCAAACTTGTAAAGCCTGAGATTACCGACACGAGATTTCATCTTTACTTTTGCTAACCCTAGCTTTTTGTTTTCAGGTCTAATTGAATCTGTCTGTTTGTGTCCTCTACCTTCCCTATTTATGAATCTGTTTGTTGTGCCCTTTTGCTAAACCTATTCCAACAAGGACTTACACGCCCACAACTAACAAATCGGATCCATAACTTTTTAATTACTTCCATCAAACTAAACTTGGACTTGTGGCCCATCTCAAAACCTTTATGTATGCTAGGTTTATATTATTTAACTTGTACATGTATCAAACTTTGATTATTGAGTTTTCAAAGCAAAGTATTTATACACAAGTGTAACCGACTAAACCCTAGTAGAATTAGATTACATTAAAGCCCTTAATAATAGGAGTATATCCTTCTCAATAATTATCTATCGATATTCTTGATCTATCCAGTTATGAACACACACACATGTATACACAAATTGAATTTCAAGTTTGACGTATACATGTGAATCATGTCCGTCTGTTGACTCCTCTCGACCTAAGCTTCTTTTTTTCGGTATGGTTTTGGCCTTTGTCATGTATCGTTTGTGTGTGGTTTTTGTGGATCCTCGTAGTATTTTGATTTTTGGTTCACTTTTTCATGTCCATGGGTGTTTCGTTTGGCCTTAAATCGGATTCGTTCCTCACAAGGTAAGTGATTGGTGTATTCGATGGACAGTTCACTTTTTTTATCAAAGCAAAGATTTTATAGATTACTCAAGCTCCGATCATGGAGGATATGATAAAGACTCGGCTAACACAAATGCAGTGCAAAATACATAAAAGATAGAGATAGAAGAAAAGGAAATATGTCAAATAGAATGCTTTTCCGCTCATTGACAACACTTCTACACTTGAGAAGTTTGACAAGAGAAAGAGAAACGGGACAGTTCACTTAGGGTTTTCTTTATCATGATTAAATGAAATTAGGCATTAAGATAAAAATGAAACCAAAAAGGGCATTACGTACTTTTTACAATATATCCTTAAGAAATTGGTGGAAAGTTTAATTTGGTAGAGAACCTATTTGCTTGATTATTTCTTGTAAAATTCTACATTGAACACATATTTCTTGATCAAGTGGCATAGAGAGTGAAATGAGGAAACTAATGCTAATGTGGACATCACTACTCCCTGTCAATACTATTTAGCCAACATTTTTTAACGTAAATATTGGTATCTAAGTTTTGTCTCGTCACTATTCTTTTGGACTTATAGATTTTACGTGAAGATGGTAGGAGAAGAGTTCCGTTGGTAAAGCAAAGAGGTCCAGTTACATTCGCGAATGTTGGAAGTATAATATTTCTGCTCCTCCAATGGTTCTTTCCCATTTTCATTTCTATGAAACAAACACAAAGAAAGTAAAAAGGTTACACGTACATTTGATGGTATAAGTATATTAAAAATTATAAAACCATATACCACATGATAGAGTGACTTCGTTTTAGAAGAAAAATGATAATTTGTACAAACGCAAAACTTGTTAGTAATATGAGTAGTTAGAGTTGTGAATCCGAGTTGGAATATGAGTAGAAACTATACGCTTGGCCAATTATAAAAAGGGCACAAACAGATCCAATTAGACCTTAAAAACTATTAGCAAGGTAATTTCAATTTCTTCCCAAATATTTATTTTTCAACACTTTTCCAAAAACCGTTGGCGTTTTGGCTTATTTGTAACAAAACTCTGAGTTACTGAAAAAGTTCCACCCTCCTCGGTTTAAGAGTGCATAAATGTATCTCAACCCTACAAAATTTAAATTTTTCATCTCAAACTTTCAAGATCAAAGTATAATATCTAATGGATTACGAAGTTAGTTTGGCCGCTAACAGTGCTCACTAGATTTCCTAGTTATTAAAAGGTGATTTATGAGTCATATTAAGAATTAGAATTTAACAAAAAAGAAGAAGAAAATATTTGGAAATCCTTACTTACAATTGCTTCAATCTTATTTCACACATCCAAAAATACTTGCTTTTGTATCTTCCATCTCCTGCAAAATTGGAGATCCTTACTTAGAGTTGTTGCGACTAATTCTTACTAACATTCAGAAAATTAACTACAAGTTGCATACATGACGAAGACGGCGACCTTTGATTCGATGAGACATTTGGCTTGCCATCTATCAAACTTCACGTAAATTTTTGCAAAATTTGGAAACCAACTATGTGAATTAAATCTTACTGAATATACAACTAAAAATATGAGATTCAATTCGGTATAAGATTTTGGAAAAATATATGTATGAATGATTAGTTACTTTGAAAAGACGTGATCAAATTTAATTAGAAAAAAAATTAGATTAAGTAAACAAGATAAAAAAATAAGTGTTAAATAAGTTTTTTTTTATTTTGATTACATTCATGAATGACTTAATTTAATTATTTTTCTTATTCGTGTTTATTTTTTCACGGATTGACTATAAATAATTAATTCATTTAAATCCCGAATCAGACTATCAAACGCGGGTTAACTCAAAGAGGGAACACAAAAGAACACTCTCAAGAGTTCCACGGCTAATGTGCAGATCTTGACTCTCTACTGGTTTGAGAAGACAAGTGGCTCATTTGGTAGATGTGTACTCTTGGAAACTCGGGCTTCCTCCTTATGCGACAACGGAGGCCGCATTGGTGATACTACTCCCTTCCTTCGTGTGCTTCAGTGCGTACCAATAAGAAGAAACGATGAAAAGGAACTAGTTGGTTTAAAATAGAACAAAATATGTATAACACATTTTAATTTAGTAGAATATTAGTTTAATTGTTCAATAAATTTATATGGTTTTTTTTTTTTTTTTTTTTTTAATAGATGCATCAAATATTATTAAAAACATTTGTGATTCTAAAAGTGATTTTTATGTTTCTAATCGAAGAGTGTCCACCACACGTGCATTATGGAAGCTTTTGGGCCGCTAGTTATCATGATTTGTGTAATTTATGTCGCTAGCATTGTTAGCGTAAGATAATGCATATGACTCGTTGTAGCGACGAGGATTATTAATTACTATTCTATTGTGAAGAATGGAAACGATCATGATCATTCTAGAAACATGCATAATAACCATGATGGAGAACGGACTGGTTATGGCATGAAACAATTTTGAAGATTTTGGATGGGAATATGAATCGTGATCTAATGTTTATATGTAATTCATAATGATAGATTGAGTTACTATCGTTTTGTTTTGAAGAACACAAGACTTTTATTGATTTAATAAAATCACAAATCCAATAACTCTAGAGTTTAGAAAAGCTTTGAAAATCTTTTTATAACATCCGATCATTTCAACTCCATCTAGATAGCCAAAGTCTTATGAGAATAGGAGAGTTCGGATGTCGCCGCGTGGCAAGAGAGCGGAGCAAATTGGACATGTAGGAACTTGTAACAAGTGACGAGAGATACAAGTTCCATGAAAGATGTGATTGCATCTTGTTTTATGAACAATCTCGTCTTCTTTCGGATACCCTTTTCCACATAGATGACACAAATCCGAACTTTGGTAACAATCTACAATCTCCGTGGCTAGTGGTTCAATTGGCACAGGTCTAGTCCCGTCGTCAACACGCGGAACATACGGAACACAATGTCTCTTTCCCAATGTAGCCAAAACAAGAGGTGTGATGTCATTCTCAGGGGCATGGTCTTGACCAAACCGTCTAGTTTGAACGTGAAAGATGAGTACGGGACATGAAGGTGGTACGATCTCAAGGTCCTTGAAAGAGAAATTTGAGACAAGGTAGTCGAAGATCTGATTAGGTAAGTTGGACTCTTCGGGTCCCATCCTGAAAGTCCCATCGACTTTATCTACGAATGATTTGGACAATCCAGCTTTTGAACCTCTTCCTCGTCCTGTGAAGCTCGACAATTTAAACCGTTCAGTAATGCGTGCACCCTCAGAACTTTGTATGATAATTCCAACATCAGTCTCATCAGGTGCATCAAACTTGTAAAGCCTGAGATTACCGACACGAGATTTCATCTTTACTTTTGCTAACCCTAGCTTTTTGTTTTCAGGTCTAATTGAATCTGTCTGTTTGTGTCCTCTACCTTCCCTATTTATGAATCTGTTTGTTGTGCCCTTTTGCTAAACCTATTCCAACAAGGACTTACACGCCCACAACTAACAAATCGGATCCATAACTTTTTAATTACTTCCATCAAACTAAACTTGGACTTGTGGCCCATCTCAAAACCTTTATGTATGCTAGGTTTATATTATTTAACTTGTACATGTATCAAACTTTGATTATTGAGTTTTCAAAGCAAAGTATTTATACACAAGTGTAACCGACTAAACCCTAGTAGAATTAGATTACATTAAAGCCCTTAATAATAGGAGTATATCCTTCTCAATAATTATCTATCGATATTCTTGATCTATCCAGTTATGAACACACACACATGTATACACAAATTGAATTTCAAGTTTGACGTATACATGTGAATCATGTCCGTCTGTTGACTCCTCTCGACCTAAGCTTCTTTTTTTCGGTATGGTTTTGGCCTTTGTCATGTATCGTTTGTGTGTGGTTTTTGTGGATCCTCGTAGTATTTTGATTTTTGGTTCACTTTTTCATGTCCATGGGTGTTTCGTTTGGCCTTAAATCGGATTCGTTCCTCACAAGGTAAGTGATTGGTGTATTCGATGGACAGTTCACTTTTTTTATCAAAGCAAAGATTTTATAGATTACTCAAGCTCCGATCATGGAGGATATGATAAAGACTCGGCTAACACAAATGCAGTGCAAAATACATAAAAGATAGAGATAGAAGAAAAGGAAATATGTCAAATAGAATGCTTTTCCGCTCATTGACAACACTTCTACACTTGAGAAGTTTGACAAGAGAAAGAGAAACGGGACAGTTCACTTAGGGTTTTCTTTATCATGATTAAATGAAATTAGGCATTAAGATAAAAATGAAACCAAAAAGGGCATTACGTACTTTTTACAATATATCCTTAAGAAATTGGTGGAAAGTTTAATTTGGTAGAGAACCTATTTGCTTGATTATTTCTTGTAAAATTCTACATTGAACACATATTTCTTGATCAAGTGGCATAGAGAGTGAAATGAGGAAACTAATGCTAATGTGGACATCACTACTCCCTGTCAATACTATTTAGCCAACATTTTTTAACGTAAATATTGGTATCTAAGTTTTGTCTCGTCACTATTCTTTTGGACTTATAGATTTTACGTGAAGATGGTAGGAGAAGAGTTCCGTTGGTAAAGCAAAGAGGTCCAGTTACATTCGCGAATGTTGGAAGTATAATATTTCTGCTCCTCCAATGGTTCTTTCCCATTTTCATTTCTATGAAACAAACACAAAGAAAGTAAAAAGGTTACACGTACATTTGATCATCTAAATTCTAGATAAAACAAAGTACGAACTTGACACCACACCAAGGCGAATCTACTGTAGCAATACCAAAACGCGATTCCGCGAAACCGGAGACGAAGCCTCACGCTCGTCTCTGAGCACTCTCTCCCTCCTTTCTTCTTCTTCAATGGAGTCTTCCACCATGGAAGTAGCTCCCTCTCCTCCTATCCCTCCGGATAAGCCCTTGTTTGTCTTACATTCAGTTCTTCCCTCAAAGGATGTTTCAGATCTGGTTGGATTGGAGCCAAATTTGGTGTCTACCACCGGCGTTTTACCTTCAATTTCCCTTGTTGCGCCGGTTGTAGACCCGTCTCCTTGGCTCACTAAGTTCAAATCAGCTTTTCACAATCTATCCAAAGTCGCGTCGCCGTCGTTTACCGATGATGGCACTCCGATTGTTCGAGCTCCGGCCTCTATTACCCTTGGTTCATCTCAGATTTGGAAAGACCACCTCGTTGCTTACTTTCATGGGTTGTCCCCTTCTGCAGCAAAGATTTTTTCTGACCTAAATCCGATTTGGGGGAAAAAAGGAAGAATCTCTGTCAAGCATCAATCGGAAAGAATTTCTCTTATCTACATCCCTTGTTCCATCACTAGACAATGGGTTCTCGATGTTGGGTTTTGGAACTCTGGAAATTGCTCCTTCACAGTTTCTCCTTGGTCCATTACCGCGGGTCTGGCTCCAATGAAGCTGGTTCATGCTCCCATTTGGGTATTGTTCAGGAAGGTTCCTCAGGAACTCTGGTCTTTGCTGGGTTTTAGCACTATAGCTTCGGGAGTTGGGATTCCTGTTCATTCAGAATTTCCGAAACTCGGTCCTTACACCAATGGTGTGGTTAAGCTTAAAGTGGTTGTGGAGCTAGAGAAGAAACGTTCTAGTTCAGTTATTGTCACCTATTCGGTTGGGAGTTCTGTTATGGTATCGGCGGAGTATCCCAAACTTCCACCTCAGTGTGGTTCGTGTAAAGAGTTTGGTCATTTGGATCTTCGATGTCCGTCTCTTATTGCTCGGGCTTGCCCGCCGTCTCCGCAGCCCGTGGTTGGTGAAAACTTCAAAGCTTCTACTATTGTGTTGAATCCTGAACCTCCTGCTAAGGGTCATGCTCCTGAGGTTACTCCTACGGTGGTGCCCTTGGAACCAATTGTTGTAACTAATGCTTCTGAAGCTAGTAGTTCTGGCGGTGGTCTTCAAGTGGTTAAAAGGTCCAAGCCTCCTATCTTACCTACTCAGGCTCGTTCCCAACCGGTTCTTCCAGTGACTTCAGCTGAGTTTATCGCTGAACAAGAAACAATCAACGCTGCTCAGGTTATTATGCGTCGGAGAATTGCAAGTTTGGAAGTTCATCCTCCATCTTTTGTGACAGCTTCTGCTGGGAAAAAGGCTCGAAGGAAACAGAGGCAAAGTCTTTACCTCTTATCCTTGTCTGAGGTTGATTCAGATCCACATGATGGTTCTGCCACAAAGACAGTCTCCCCGTCTACTAGTTCAGCTTCTGTCTCTAAGGAACAATTGCATTTGCAATCCGTTCCTCTTTCTACAGCTTAAGTGCGTAGCACTACCTCTTTTGACTTCTTATGAAGTGCTTCTCCTGGAATGTACGGGGCCTTAATGGCGGAGCTCGGAAGCTATCTATTAAAAGGTGGATTACCACTAACCGTCCTGTTATAGGGGGACTTTTGGAAACTCGTGTAAAGCAACATAATTTGGTCAGTTTGGTTACTGAGACGGTTCCGGGTTGGAGTTTTGATTCAAATCACTGTTTGGAAGCTGAAAATGGAAGGATAGTAGTGGTTTGGCAACCCTATCTCTCTGTGGTTGTTTACCTTAAGACTGAGCAAATGGTATTATGTGGAGTCCTTGATCCTACCACAAATCAAGCTTTCTCTGTTGCCTTTATCTATGCTAGAAATAGAAGCCAGGAGAGGTTACCTCTTTGGAACCTTTTGAAGGACCTTGCATCTTCTCCTTTATTACAGAATTCACCATGGCTTATTATGGGAGATTTTAACCAGGTTATTTCTCTATCAGAAGTTTACTCCCTCTTGCCGAGTCCTATTTGTTTGCAGGGCATAGCTGATCTTCAAGATTGTATGTCCTCTTCTGGTCTGTTTGATTTGGCTCCGAGAGGAAGTTTCTTTACCTGGACCAACAAGAGTTCAGAGAATCCTAAGACCAGAAAGCTTGACAGGGTTTTGGTAAATGAGAAGTGGCAGGATGTTTACCCAAATTCTAATGCCTTTTTTGATGTGCCTGGTGGATCAGACCACTCTCCTGCTCTTGTTACTTTGTCAAATGAGCTTGGTACAAGGAAAAACAGGTTTATTTTCTCCACCTTCTACACCACTCACCCAGAGTACAATGTGTTGTTGGATATCGCTTGGAGTTGTGAGATCAGAGCGTCTCGTCCGATGTTTCGCTTGTATCAGAGGTTAAGGTCGGCTAAAGTCTGTTGTAAAGGGTTAAATAACAGAAGCTTCAGCAACATTCAATCTCGGACAAAGTTGGCTTTTGAAAAGCTTGAAAATATTCAGAGGCAAGTCCTTCTTTTTCCTTCTCAAAGTTTGTTTCAAGAAGAAAGAGTGGCAAGAGATGAATGGCTGTTTCTGTCTCAAGCGGAGGAGTCTTTTTTCCATCAAAAGTCCAGAATTCGTTGGTTGGCTATGGGAGATGCCAATACGAGTTTCTTCTTTCGCTCAATCCAAGCTAATTTATCCAGAAATGTCATTCATTTTCTGCGTGATGAGAATGATGTTAAGGTTTCTGATCCGGTGGTTATGAAGAGTATGGTTGTGCGGTTCTATTCAGAGCTTTTGGGGACTGCGAATGACTTTGCTAATCCCTACTCTGTATCTCACATTCAGAATATTCATCCTTTCAGATGTGAGCATTCTCTTTCACTCCAGCTTTCTAGTATCCCCACCAATGAGGAGATTAAGGCTGGCTTGTTCTCATTGCCAAGAAACAAGGCTCCGGGTCCGGATGGGTTCACTATGGAATTTTTCACTTCCTCTTGGGATTTAGTGGGGACTGACTTCTCGATGGCAGTTAAGGATTTCTTTATCTCTTCATCAATGCTGCGACAAGTTAACTCGACTGTTATCTCTCTTATTCCAAAGATTCTTGGTGCGTCTAAACTTACTGATTTCAGGCCAATCTCGCTTTGCAATACAACATATAAAGTCATTTCTAGGATTCTAGCTTCTCGGCTAAAGCTCTTTACTGAAAAGGCGGTTCAAAGGAACCAAGCTGGGTTTGTCAAAGGGAGACTTTTGTGCGAGAATGTGTTGTTAGCCTCTGAGTTGGTGGCTGATTTCCACTTAGACGGGGAAACAACAAGAGGGTGTGTTCAGATGGATATTTCGAAGGCGTATGATAATGTCAACTGGATCTTTTTGCTAAACATACTAAAAGCGTTTGAGCTTCCCCAAATCTTTATTCGGTGGATTCATTGCTGCATTTCAACTCCTCATTACTCAATAGCTTTCAATGGTGAACTTACTGGGTTCTTTCCAGGAAAGAAAGGTTTGCGTCAAGGAGATCCTATTTCATCTTCTCTGTTTGTTCTAGTCATGGATATTCTATCTAAAGAGTTGGATTTGGCTGTTATGAATGGGGTTTTCCGGGCTCATCCTGCGTGTTTTGATCCCTTGGTGTCTCATTTGAGCTTTGCGGATGACATCCTAGTCTTCTTTGATGGGTCATCCTACTCGGTGGAGGGTATTCTGAGCACATTGAGGTCCTTTCAAATTGTGTCTGGGTTGGCGCTAAATCTTCAAAAATCCTTTATCTTCTTAGATGGGAATAATTTGGAATTAAGTAGGTCCACGGCTGCCCAGTTTGGGTTACAACAAGGTGCTTTACCAGTTAAATACTTGGGTCTCCCCTTGATGCCCCATAAGCTTTCTCCGCAGGACTATCAGCCTCTTATTGATCGGGTTAAGGCAAGAATATCTTCTTGGACAGTGAGACATCTCTCTTTTGCCGGAAGGTTACAATTGATTCAATCCGTTCTTTTCAGCATTATTAACTTTTGGTCAGCTGTATTTCCTCTGCCAAAAGGGTGTTTGGAGGCGTTGGAGAGCATTTGTAATGCCTTCTTGTGGAATGGTGCATCATCTACCGCAAGAGGTGCTAAGGTTGCGTGGACTTCTGTGTGTTCTCCTAAGTTGTCTGGTGGATTAGGACTCAAAAGGCTTGAGGGTTTGAATCAAGTTTTTGGTCTGAAACTTATATGGCTTCTGTTCACCAACACTGGCTCTCTTTGGGTGGCTTGGATTCATAAGAGATTTATTACAGGCAGAATTTTTTGGAATGCTGATTTTCATAATGTGGGAAGTTGGATTTGGAGAAGGTTAATGAAGTTGCGGCCTTTGGCTAAACCATACATATCATGTCAGATAGCTTCAGGAAGGAGGTGTTTATTTTGGCATGATAATTGGACTATGTTAGGGCCTTTGATTGAATTAACTGGTCCGAATGGTCCAAGGGTTACTGGTATATCTTCTTCTTTTACGGTTTTTCAAGCTTTGGGAAGTGATATTTGGTTACGATCCACAAGGAGGCACCCTATCTTGGTCCTTCTTAGGAGCTGTATACCGACTTCTCCCATTTTCTCATTGGAGGATGATATATTCCACTGGAAAAACAGCCTAAACGACTCACCGGGCGTGTTCTCTTCTGCAAAGACATGGCTTTCTTTACACCCTCCATCTCCCTCTGTCTCGTGGTTCAAGTCAGTTTGGTTTAAGCAAAGGGTTCCAAAGCATGCTTTTATGCTTTGGTTAACTATGCGGGATCGTTTAACTACCCGTGATAGGTTAAGGAGTTGGGGTTTGGATGTTCCGGCTGATTGCACCTTGTGTGACTCGGGATTGGAATCAAGAGATCATCTTTTCTTCAACTGCACTTACTCTTCTGATGTGTGGAGGGCCTTTTTTAATCATCCTGAATTTTCAGCACCAATTCCTCTTCAGAACATTGTTAGTTGGGTTCACTCCTCAACTAGGAACAAAAAGTTGAAATTGATTGTGAAATTAATTTTCCAGGCGGTAATGTATTCCATTTGGGAAGAGCGTAATTCAAGGGTCCACTCTTCTGTGGGGAGAAATCATCTTCTTGTTATCAAGGAAATTCAGCTTCTTATGCGCGCAAAGCTTGCTAGTCTAGACAGGTTGGTTCTAAGAGGAGAATCGAACACCTATCTCTCTCTTTGGTTTCAGTTTATCCAATACTAGTCTCTTACTTTCTCCTACCTGGTTCTGATCAACTTGTAGTTTCTCTCGTGGCTTACTCTTTGCTGAGTTTCTCTCAGGGGTTTTTGGTTCTTTGTATTTTAAATGTGGTCTCCTTAAAAGAAGGTATAAAAAAAAAAAAAAAAAAAAATTACGAACTAAAAAAAAAAAAAAAAAAGGTTACACGTACATTTGATGGTATAAGTATATTAAAAATTATAAAACCATATACCACATGATAGAGTGACTTCGTTTTAGAAGAAAAATGATAATTTGTACAAACGCAAAACTTGTTAGTAATATGAGTAGTTAGAGTTGTGAATCCGAGTTGGAATATGAGTAGAAACTATACGCTTGGCCAATTATAAAAAGGGCACAAACAGATCCAATTAGACCTTAAAAACTATTAGCAAGGTAATTTCAATTTCTTCCCAAATATTTATTCTTCAACACTTTTCCAAAAACCGTTGGCGTTTTGGCTTATTTGTAACAAAACTCTGAGTTACTGAAAAAGTTCCACCCTCCTCGGTTTAAGAGTGCATAAATGTATCTCAACCCTACAAAATTTAAATTTTTCATCTCAAACTTTCAAGATCAAAGTATAATATCTAATGGATTACGAAGTTAGTTTGGCCGCTAACAGTGCTCACTAGATTTCCTAGTTATTAAAAGGTGATTTATGAGTCATATTAAGAATTAGAATTTAACAAAAAAGAAGAAGAAAATATTTGGAAATCCTTACTTACAATTGCTTCAATCTTATTTCACACATCCAAAAATACTTGCTTTTGTATCTTCCATCTCCTGCAAAATTGGAGATCCTTACTTAGAGTTGTTGCGACTAATTCTTACTAACATTCAGAAAATTAACTACAAGTTGCATACATGACGAAGACGGCGACCTTTGATTCGATGAGACATTTGGCTTGCCATCTATCAAACTTCACGTAAATTTTTGCAAAATTTGGAAACCAACTATGTGAATTAAATCTTACTGAATATACAACTAAAAATATGAGATTCAATTCGGTATAAGATTTTGGAAAAATATATGTATGAATGATTAGTTACTTTGAAAAGACGTGATCAAATTTAATTAGAAAAAAAATTAGATTAAGTAAACAAGATAAAAAAATAAGTGTTAAATAAGTTTTTTTTTATTTTGATTACATTCATGAATGACTTAATTTAATTATTTTTCTTATTCGTGTTTATTTTTTCACGGATTGACTATAAATAATTAATTCATTTAAATCCCGAATCAGACTATCAAACGCGGGTTAACTCAAAGAGGGAACACAAAAGAACACTCTCAAGAGTTCCACGGCTAATGTGCAGATCTTGACTCTCTACTGGTTTGAGAAGACAAGTGGCTCATTTGGTAGATGTGTACTCTTGGAAACTCGGGCTTCCTCCTTATGCGACAACGGAGGCCGCATTGGTGATACTACTCCCTTCCTTCGTGTGCTTCAGTGCGTACCAATAAGAAGAAACGATGAAAAGGAACTAGTTGGTTTAAAATAGAACAAAATATGTATAACACATTTTAATTTAGTAGAATATTAGTTTAATTGTTCAATAAATTTATATGGTTTTTTTTTTTTTTTTTTTTTTTTAATAGATGCATCAAATATTATTAAAAACATTTGTGATTCTAAAAGTGATTTTTATGTTTCTAATCGAAGAGTGTCCACCACACGTGCATTATGGAAGCTTTTGGGCCGCTAGTTATCATGATTTGTGTAATTTATGTCGCTAGCATTGTTAGCGTAAGATAATGCATATGACTCGTTGTAGCGACGAGGATTATTAATTACTATTCTATTGTGAAGAATGGAAACGATCATGATCATTCTAGAAACATGCATAATAACCATGATGGAGAACGGACTGGTTATGGCATGAAACAATTTTGAAGATTTTGGATGGGAATATGAATCGTGATCTAATGTTTATATGTAATTCATAATGATAGATTGAGTTACTATCGTTTTGTTTTGAAGAACACAAGACTTTTATTGATTTAATAAAATCACAAATCCAATAACTCTAGAGTTTAGAAAAGCTTTGAAAATCTTTTTATAACATCCGATCATTTCAACTCCATCTAGATAGCCAAAGTCTTATGAGAATAGGAGAGTTCGGATGTCGCCGCGTGGCAAGAGAGCGGAGCAAATTGGACATGTAGGAACTTGTAACAAGTGACGAGAGATACAAGTTCCATGAAAGATGTGATTGCATCTTGTTTTATGAACAATCTCGTCTTCTTTCGGATACCCTTTTCCACATAGATGACACAAATCCGAACTTTGGTAACAATCTACAATCTCCGTGGCTAGTGGTTCAATTGGCACAGGTCTAGTCCCGTCGTCAACACGCGGAACATACGGAACACAATGTCTCTTTCCCAATGTAGCCAAAACAAGAGGTGTGATGTCATTCTCAGGGGCATGGTCTTGACCAAACCGTCTAGTTTGAACGTGAAAGATGAGTACGGGACATGAAGGTGGTACGATCTCAAGGTCCTTGAAAGAGAAATTTGAGACAAGGTAGTCGAAGATCTGATTAGGTAAGTTGGACTCTTCGGGTCCCATCCTGAAAGTCCCATCGACTTTATCTACGAATGATTTGGACAATCCAGCTTTTGAACCTCTTCCTCGTCCTGTGAAGCTCGACAATTTAAACCGTTCAGTAATGCGTGCACCCTCAGAACTTTGTATGATAATTCCAACATCAGTCTCATCAGGTGCATCAAACTTGTAAAGCCTGAGATTACCGACACGAGATTTCATCTTTACTTTTGCTAACCCTAGCTTTTTGTTTTCAGGTCTAATTGAATCTGTCTGTTTGTGTCCTCTACCTTCCCTATTTATGAATCTGTTTGTTGTGCCCTTTTGCTAAACCTATTCCAACAAGGACTTACACGCCCACAACTAACAAATCGGATCCATAACTTTTTAATTACTTCCATCAAACTAAACTTGGACTTGTGGCCCATCTCAAAACCTTTATGTATGCTAGGTTTATATTATTTAACTTGTACATGTATCAAACTTTGATTATTGAGTTTTCAAAGCAAAGTATTTATACACAAGTGTAACCGACTAAACCCTAGTAGAATTAGATTACATTAAAGCCCTTAATAATAGGAGTATATCCTTCTCAATAATTATCTATCGATATTCTTGATCTATCCAGTTATGAACACACACACATGTATACACAAATTGAATTTCAAGTTTGACGTATACATGTGAATCATGTCCGTCTGTTGACTCCTCTCGACCTAAGCTTCTTTTTTTCGGTATGGTTTTGGCCTTTGTCATGTATCGTTTGTGTGTGGTTTTTGTGGATCCTCGTAGTATTTTGATTTTTGGTTCACTTTTTCATGTCCATGGGTGTTTCGTTTGGCCTTAAATCGGATTCGTTCCTCACAAGGTAAGTGATTGGTGTATTCGATGGACAGTTCACTTTTTTTATCAAAGCAAAGATTTTATAGATTACTCAAGCTCCGATCATGGAGGATATGATAAAGACTCGGCTAACACAAATGCAGTGCAAAATACATAAAAGATAGAGATAGAAGAAAAGGAAATATGTCAAATAGAATGCTTTTCCGCTCATTGACAACACTTCTACACTTGAGAAGTTTGACAAGAGAAAGAGAAACGGGACAGTTCACTTAGGGTTTTCTTTATCATGATTAAATGAAATTAGGCATTAAGATAAAAATGAAACCAAAAAGGGCATTACGTACTTTTTACAATATATCCTTAAGAAATTGGTGGAAAGTTTAATTTGGTAGAGAACCTATTTGCTTGATTATTTCTTGTAAAATTCTACATTGAACACATATTTCTTGATCAAGTGGCATAGAGAGTGAAATGAGGAAACTAATGCTAATGTGGACATCACTACTCCCTGTCAATACTATTTAGCCAACATTTTTTAACGTAAATATTGGTATCTAAGTTTTGTCTCGTCACTATTCTTTTGGACTTATAGATTTTACGTGAAGATGGTAGGAGAAGAGTTCCGTTGGTAAAGCAAAGAGGTCCAGTTACATTCGCGAATGTTGGAAGTATAATATTTCTGCTCCTCCAATGGTTCTTTCCCATTTTCATTTCTATGAAACAAACACAAAGAAAGTAAAAAGGTTACACGTACATTTGATGGTATAAGTATATTAAAAATTATAAAACCATATACCACATGATAGAGTGACTTCGTTTTAGAAGAAAAATAATAATTTGTACAAACGCAAAACTTGTTAGTAATATGAGTAGTTAGAGTTGTGAATCCGAGTTGGAATATGAGTAGAAACTATACGCTTGGCCAATTATAAAAAGGGCACAAACAGATCCAATTAGACCTTAAAAACTATTAGCAAGGTAATTTCAATTTCTTCCCAAATATTTATTCTTCAACACTTTTCCAAAAACCGTTGGCGTTTTGGCTTATTTGTAACAAAACTCTGAGTTACTGAAAAAGTTCCACCCTCCTCGGTTTAAGAGTGCATAAATGTACCTCAACCCTACAAAATTTAAATTTTTCATCTCAAACTTTCAAGATCAAAGTATAATATCTAATGGATTACGAAGTTAGTTTGGCCGCTAACAGTGCTCACTAGATTTCCTAGTTATTAAAAGGTGATTTATGAGTCATATTAAGAATTAGAATTTAACAAAAAAGAAGAAGAAAATATTTGGAAATCCTTACTTACAATTGCTTCAATCTTATTTCACACATCCAAAAATACTTGCTTTTGTATCTTCCATCTCCTGCAAAATTGGAGATCCTTACTTAGAGTTGTTGCGACTAATTCTTACTAACATTCAGAAAATTAACTACAAGTTGCATACATGACGAAGACGGCGACCTTTGATTCGATGAGACATTTGGCTTGCCATCTATCAAACTTCACGTAAATTTTTGCAAAATTTGGAAACCAACTATGTGAATTAAATCTTACTGAATATACAACTAAAAATATGAGATTCAATTCGGTATAAGATTTTGGAAAAATAAATGTATGAATGATTAGTTACATTGAAAATACGTGATCAAATTTAATTAGAAAAAAAATTAGATTAAGTAAACAAGATAAAAAAATAAGTGTTAAATAAGTTTTTTTTGATTTTGATTACATTCATGAATGACTTAATTTAATTATTTTTCTTATTCGTGTTTATTTTTTCACGGATTGACTATAAATAATTAATTCATTTAAATCCCGAATTAGACTATCAAACGCGGGTTAACTCAAAGAGGGAACACAAAAGAACACTCTCAAGAGTTCCACGGCTAATGTGCAGATCTTGACTCTCTACTGGTTTGAGAAGACAAGTGGCTCATTTGGTAGATGTGTACTCTTGGAAACTCGGGCTTCCTCCTTATGCGACAACGGAGGCCGCATTGGTGATACTACTCCCTTCCTTCGTGTGCTTCAGTGCGTACCAATAAGAAGAAACGATGAAAAGGAACTAGTTGGTTTAAAATAGAACAAAATATGTATAACACATTTTAATTTAGTAGAATATTAGTTTAATTGTTCAATAAATTTATATGGTTTTTTTTTTTTTTTTTTTTAATAGATGCATCAAATATTATTAAAAACATTTGTGATTCTAAAAGAGATTTTTATGTTTCTAATCGAAGAGTGTCCACCACACGTGCATTATGGAAGCTTTTGGGCCGCTAGTTATCATGATTTGTGTAATTTATGTCGCTAGCATTGTTAGCGTAAGATAATGCATATGACTCGTTGTAGCGACGAGGATTATTAATTACTATTCTATTGTGAAGAATGGAAACGATCATGATCATTCTAGAAACATGCATAATAACCATGATGGAGAACGGACTGGTTATGGCATGAAACAATTTTGAAGATTTTGGATGGGAATATGAATCGTGATCTAATGTTTATATGTAATTCATAATGATAGATTGAGTTACTATCGTTTTGTTTTGAAGAACACAAGACTTTTATTGATTTAATAAAATCACAAATCCAATAACTCTAGAGTTTAGAAAAGCTTTGAAAATCTTTTTATAACATCCGATCATTTCAACTCCATCTAGATAGCCAAAGTCTTATGAGAATAGGAGAGTTCGGATGTCGCCGCGTGGCAAGAGAGCGGAGCAAATTGGACATGTAGGAACTTGTAACAAGTGACGAGAGATACAAGTTCCATGAAAGATGTGATTGCATCTTGTTTTATGAACAATCTCGTCTTCTTTCGGATACCCTTTTCCACATAGATGACACAAATCCGAACTTTGGTAACAATCTACAATCTCCGTGGCTAGTGGTTCAATTGGCACAGGTCTAGTCCCGTCGTCAACACGCGGAACATACGGAACACAATGTCTCTTTCCCAATGTAGCCAAAACAAGAGGTGTGATGTCATTCTCAGGGGCATGGTCTTGACCAAACCGTCTAGTTTGAACGTGAAAGATGAGTACGGGACATGAAGGTGGTACGATCTCAAGGTCCTTGAAAGAGAAATTTGAGACAAGGTAGTCGAAGATCTGATTAGGTAAGTTGGACTCTTCGGGTCCCATCCTGAAAGTCCCATCGACTTTATCTACGAATGATTTGGACAATCCAGCTTTTGAACCTCTTCCTCGTCCTGTGAAGCTCGACAATTTAAACCGTTCAGTAATGCGTGCACCCTCAGAACTTTGTATGATAATTCCAACATCAGTCTCATCAGGTGCATCAAACTTGTAAAGCCTGAGATTACCGACACGAGATTTCATCTTTACTTTTGCTAACCCTAGCTTTTTGTTTTCAGGTCTAATTGAATCTGTCTGTTTGTGTCCTCTACCTTCCCTATTTATGAATCTGTTTGTTGTGCCCTTTTGCTAAACCTATTCCAACAAGGACTTACACGCCCACAACTAACAAATCGGATCCATAACTTTTTAATTACTTCCATCAAACTAAACTTGGACTTGTGGCCCATCTCAAAACCTTTATGTATGCTAGGTTTATATTATTTAACTTGTACATGTATCAAACTTTGATTATTGAGTTTTCAAAGCAAAGTATTTATACACAAGTGTAACCGACTAAACCCTAGTAGAATTAGATTACATTAAAGCCCTTAATAATAGGAGTATATCCTTCTCAATAATTATCTATCGATATTCTTGATCTATCCAGTTATGAACACACACACATGTATACACAAATTGAATTTCAAGTTTGACGTATACATGTGAATCATGTCCGTCTGTTGACTCCTCTCGACCTAAGCTTCTTTTTTTCGGTATGGTTTTGGCCTTTGTCATGTATCGTTTGTGTGTGGTTTTTGTGGATCCTCGTAGTATTTTGATTTTTGGTTCACTTTTTCATGTCCATGGGTGTTTCGTTTGGCCTTAAATCGGATTCGTTCCTCACAAGGTAAGTGATTGGTGTATTCGATGGACAGTTCACTTTTTTTATCAAAGCAAAGATTTTAT
Source organism: Arabis alpina (assembly GCA_900128785.1). Lineage (NCBI taxonomy): Eukaryota > Viridiplantae > Streptophyta > Magnoliopsida > Brassicales > Brassicaceae > Arabis > Arabis alpina. Next base: position 35,052,042 of record LT669789.1, read on the forward strand.
AGATTACTCAAGCTCCGATCATGGAGGATATGATAAAGACTCGGCTAACACAAATGCAGTGCAAAATACATAAAAGATAGAGATAGAAGAAAAGGAAATATGTCAAATAGAATGCTTTTCCGCTCATTGACAACACTTCTACACTTGAGAAGTTTGACAAGAGAAAGAGAAACGGGACAGTTCACTTAGGGTTTTCTTTATCATGATTAAATGAAATTAGGCATTAAGATAAAAATGAAACCAAAAAGGGCATTACGTACTTTTTACAATATATCCTTAAGAAATTGGTGGAAAGTTTAATTTGGTAGAGAACCTATTTGCTTGATTATTTCTTGTAAAATTCTACATTGAACAATATTTCTTGATCAAGTGGCATAGAGAGTGAAATGAGGAAACTAATGCTAATGTGGACATCACTACTCCCTGTCAATACTATTTAGCCAACATTTTTTAACGTAAATATTGGTATCTAAGTTTTGTCTCGTCACTATTCTTTTGGACTTATAGATTTTACGTGAAGATGGTAGGAGAAGAGTTCCGTTGGTAAAGCAAAGAGGTCCAGTTACATTCGCGAATGTTGGAAGTATAATATTTCTGCTCCTCCAATGGTTCTTTCCCATTTTCATTTCTATGAAACAAACACAAAGAAAGTAAAAAGGTTACACGTACATTTGATGGTATAAGTATATTAAAAATTATAAAACCATATACCACATGATAGAGTGACTTCGTTTTAGAAGAAAAATGATAATTTGTACAAACGCAAAACTTGTTAGTAATATGAGTAGTTAGAGTTGTGAATCCGAGTTGGAATATGAGTAGAAACTATACGCTTGGCCAATTATAAAAAGGGCACAAACAGATCCAATTAGACCTTAAAAACTATTAGCAAGGTAATTTCAATTTCTTCCCAAATATTTATTCTTCAACACTTTTCCAAAAACCGTTGGCGTTTTGGCTTATTTGTAACAAAACTCTGAGTTACTGAAAAAGTTCCACCCTCCTCGGTTTAAGAGTGCATAAATGTATCTCAACCCTACAAAATTTAAATTTTTCATCTCAAACTTTCAAGATCAAAGTATAATATCTAATGGATTACGAAGTTAGTTTGGCCGCTAACAGTGCTCACTAGATTTCCTAGTTATTAAAAGGTGATTTATGAGTCATATTAAGAATTAGAATTTAACAAAAAAGAAGAAAAAATATTTGGAAATCCTTACTTACAATTGCTTCAATCTTATTTCACACATCCAAAAATACTTGCTTTTGTATCTTCCATCTCCTGCAAAATTGGAGATCCTTACTTAGAGTTGTTGCGACTAATTCTTACTAACATTCAGAAAATTAACTACAAGTTGCATACATGACGAAGACGGCGACCTTTGATTCGATGAGACATTTGGCTTGCCATCTATCAAACTTCACGTAAATTTTTGCAAAATTTGGAAACCAACTATGTGAATTAAATCTTACTGAATATACAACTAAAAATATGAGATTCAATTCGGTATAAGATTTTGGAAAAATATATGTATGAATGATTAGTTACTTTGAAAAGACGTGATCAAATTTAATTAGAAAAAAAATTAGATTAAGTAAACAAGATAAAAAAATAAGTGTTAAATAAGTTTTTTTTTATTTTGATTACATTCATGAATGACTTAATTTAATTATTTTTCTTATTCGTGTTTATTTTTTCACGGATTGACTATAAATAATTAATTCATTTAAATCCCGAATCAGACTATCAAACGCGGGTTAACTCAAAGAGGGAACACAAAAAGAACACTCTCAAGAGTTCCACGGCTAATGTGCAGATCTTGACTCTCTACTGGTTTGAGAAGACAAGTGGCTCATTTGGTAGATGTGTACTCTTGGAAACTCGGGCTTCCTCCTTATGCGACAACGGAGGCCGCATTGGTGATACTACTCCCTTCCTTCGTGTGCTTCAGTGCGTACCAATAAGAAGAAACGATGAAAAGGAACTAGTTGGTTTAAAATAGAACAAAATATGTATAACACATTTTAATTTAGTAGAATATTAGTTTTAATTGTTCAATAAATTTATATGGTTTTTTTTTTTTTTTTTTTTTTTAATAGATGCATCAAATATTATTAAAACATTTGTGATTCTAAAAGTGATTTTTATGTTTCTAATCGAAGAGTGTCCACCACACGTGCATTATGGAAGCTTTTGGGCCGCTAGTTATCATGATTTGTGTAATTTATGTCGCTAGCATTGTTAGCGTAAGATAATGCATATGACTCGTTGTAGCGACGAGGATTATTAATTACTATTCTATTGTGAAGAATGGAAACGATCATGATCATTCTAGAAACATGCATAATAACCATGATGGAGAACGGACTGGTTATGGCATGAAACAATTTTGAAGATTTTGGATGGGAATATGAATCGTGATCTAATGTTTATATGTAATTCATAATGATAGATTGAGTTACTATCGTTTTGTTTTGAAGAACACAAGACTTTTATTGATTTAATAAAATCACAAATCCAATAACTCTAGAGTTTAGAAAAGCTTTGAAAATCTTTTTATAACATCCGATCATTTCAACTCCATCTAGATAGCCAAAGTCTTATGAGAATAGGAGAGTTCGGATGTCGCCGCGTGGCAAGAGAGCGGAGCAAATTGGACATGTAGGAACTTGTAACAAGTGACGAGAGATACAAGTTCCATGAAAGATGTGATTGCATCTTGTTTTATGAACAATCTCGTCTTCTTTCGGGATACCCTTTTCCACATAGATGACACAAATCCGAACTTTGGTAACAATCTACAATCTCCGTGGCTAGTGGTTCAATTGGCACAGGTCTAGTCCCGTCGTCAACACGCGGAACATACGGAACACAATGTCTCTTTCCCAATGTAGCCAAAACAAGAGGTGTGATGTCATTCTCAGGGGCATGGTCTTGACCAACCGTCTAGTTTGAACGTGAAAGATGAGTACGGGACATGAAGGTGGTACGATCTCAAGGTCCTTGAAAGAGAAATTTGAGACAAGGTAGTCGAAGATCTGATTAGGTAAGTTGGACTCTTCGGGTCCCATCCTGAAAGTCCCATCGACTTTATCTACGAATGATTTGGACAATCCAGCTTTTGAACCTCTTCCTCGTCCTGTGAAGCTCGACAATTTAAACCGTTCAGTAATGCGTGCACCCTCAGAACTTTGTATGATAATTCCAACATCAGTCTCATCAGGTGCATCAAACTTGTAAAGCCTGAGATTACCGACACGAGATTTCATCTTTACTTTTGCTAACCCTAGCTTTTTGTTTTCAGGTCTAATTGAATCTGTCTGTTTGTGTCCTCTACCTTCCCTATTTATGAATCTGTTTGTTGTGCCCTTTTGCTAAACCTATTCCAACAAGGACTTACACGCCCACAACTAAACAAATCGGATCCATAACTTTTTAATTACTTCCATCAAACTAAACTTGGACTTGTGGCCCATCTCAAAACCTTTATGTATGCTAGGTTTATATTATTTAACTTGTACATGTATCAAACTTTGATTATTGAGTTTTCAAAGCAAAGTATTTATACACAAGTGTAACCGACTAAACCCTAGTAGAATTAGATTACATTAAAGCCCTTAATAATAGGAGTATATCCTTCTCAATAATTATCTATCGATATTCTTGATCTATCCAGTTATGAACACACACACATGTATACACAAATTGAATTTCAAGTTTGACGTATACATGTGAATCATGTCCGTCTGTTGACTCCTCTCGACCTAAGCTTCTTTTTTTCGGTATGGTTTTGGCCTTTGTCATGTATCGTTTGTGTGTGGTTTTTGTGGATCCTCGTAGTATTTTGATTTTTGGTTCACTTTTTCATGTCCATGGGTGTTTCGTTTGGCCTTAAATCGGATTCGTTCCTCACAAGGTAAGTGATTGGTGTATTCGATGGACAGTTCACTTTTTTTATCAAAGCAAAGATTTTATAGATTACTCAAGCTCCGATCATGGAGGATATGATAAAGACTCGGCTAACACAAATGCAGTGCAAAATACATAAAAGATAGAGATAGAAGAAAAGGAAATATGTCAAATAGAATGCTTTTCCGCTCATTGACAACACTTCTACACTTGAGAAGTTTGACAAGAGAAAGAGAAACGGGACAGTTCACTTAGGGTTTTCTTTATCATGATTAAATGAAATTAGGCATTAAGATAAAAATGAAACCAAAAAGGGCATTACGTACTTTTTACAATATATCCTTAAGAAATTGGTGGAAAGTTTAATTTGGTAGAGAACCTATTTGCTTGATTATTTCTTGTAAAATTCTACATTGAACACATATTTCTTGATCAAGTGGCATAGAGAGTGAAATGAGGAAACTAATGCTAATGTGGACATCACTACTCCCTGTCAATACTATTTAGCCAACATTTTTTAACGTAAATATTGGTATCTAAGTTTTGTCTCGTCACTATTCTTTTGGACTTATAGATTTTACGTGAAGATGGTAGGAGAAGAGTTCCGTTGGTAAAGCAAAGAGGTCCAGTTACATTCGCGAATGTTGGAAGTATAATATTTCTGCTCCTCCAATGGTTCTTTCCCATTTTCATTTCTATGAAACAAACACAAAGAAAGTAAAAAGGTTACACGTACATTTGATGGTATAAGTATATTAAAATTATAAAACCATATACCACATGATAGAGTGACTTCGTTTTAGAAGAAAAATGATAATTTGTACAAACGCAAAACTTGTTAGTAATATGAGTAGTTAGAGTTGTGAATCCGAGTTGGAATATGAGTAGAAACTATACGCTTGGCCAATTATAAAAGGGCACAAACAGATCCAATTAGACCTTAAAAACTATTAGCAAGGTAATTTCAATTTCTTCCCAAATATTTATTCTTCAACACTTTTCCAAAAACCGTTGGCGTTTTGGCTTATTTGTAACAAAACTCTGAGTTACTGAAAAAGTTCCACCCTCCTCGGTTTAAGAGTGCATAAATGTATCTCAACCCTACAAAATTTAAATTTTTCATCTCAAACTTTCAAGATCAAAGTATAATATCTAATGGATTACGAAGTTAGTTTGGCCGCTAACAGTGCTCACTAGATTTCCTAGTTATTAAAAGGTGATTTATGAGTCATATTAAGAATTAGAATTTAACAAAAAAGAAGAAGAAAATATTTGGAAATCCTTACTTACAATTGCTTCAATCTTATTTCACACATCCAAAAATACTTGCTTTTGTATCTTCCATCTCCTGCAAAATTGGAGATCCTTACTTAGAGTTGTTGCGACTAATTCTTACTAACATTCAGAAAATTAACTACAAGTTGCATACATGACGAAGACGGCGACCTTTGATTCGATGAGACATTTGGCTTGCCATCTATCAAACTTCACGTAAATTTTTGCAAAATTTGGAAACCAACTATGTGAATTAAATCTTACTGAATATACAACTAAAAATATGAGATTCAATTCGGTATAAGATTTTGGAAAAATATATGTATGAATGATTAGTTACTTTGAAAGACGTGATCAAATTTAATTAGAAAAAAAATTAGATTAAGTAAACAAGATAAAAAAATAAGTGTTAAATAAGTTTTTTTTTATTTTGATTACATTCATGAATGACTTAATTTAATTATTTTTCTTATTCGTGTTTATTTTTTCACGGATTGGACTATAAATAATTAATTCATTTAAATCCCGAATCAGACTATCAACGCGGGTTAACTCAAAGAGGGAACACAAAAGAACACTCTCAAGAGTTCCACGGCTAATGTGCAGATCTTGACTCTCTACTGGTTTGAGAAGACAAGTGGCTCATTTGGTAGATGTGTACTCTTGGAAACTCGGGCTTCCTCCTTATGCGACAACGGAGGCCGCATTGGTGATACTACTCCCTTCCTTCGTGTGCTTCAGTGCGTACCAATAAGAAGAAACGATGAAAAGGAACTAGTTGGTTTAAAATAGAACAAAATATGTATAACACATTTTAATTTAGTAGAATATTAGTTTAATTGTTCAATAAATTTATATGGTTTTTTTTTTTTTTTTTTTTTTTTTTAATAGATGCATCAAATATTATTAAAAACATTTGTGATTCTAAAAGTGATTTTTATGTTTCTAATCGAAGAGTGTCCACCACACGTGCATTATGGAAGCTTTTGGGCCGCTAGTTATCATGATTTGTGTAATTTATGTCGCTAGCATTGTTAGCGTAAGATAATGCATATGACTCGTTGTAGCGACGAGGATTATTAATTAACTATTCTATTGTGAAGAATGGAAACGATCATGATCATTCTAGAAACATGCATAATAACCATGATGGAGAACGGACTGGTTATGGCATGAAACAATTTTGAAGATTTTGGATGGGAATATGAATCGTGATCTAATGTTTATATGTAATTCATAATGATAGATTGAGTTTACTATCGTTTTGTTTTGAAGAACACAAGACTTTTATTGATTTAATAAAAATCACAAATCCAATAACTCTAGAGTTTAGAAAAAGCTTTGAAAATCTTTTATAACATCCGATCATTTCAACTCCATCTAGATAGCCAAAGTCTTATGAGAATAGGAGAGTTCGGATGTCGCCGGCGTGGCAAGAGAGCGGAGCAAATTGGACATGTAGGAACTTGTAACAAGTGACGAGAGATACAAGTTCCATGAAAGATGTGATTGCATCTTGTTTTATGAACAATCTCGTCTTCTTTCGGATACCCTTTTCCACATAGATGACACAAATCCGAACTTTGGTAACAATCTACAATCTCCGTGGCTAGTGGTTCAATTGGCACAGGTCTAGTCCGTCGTCAACACGCGGAACATACGGAACACAATGTCTCTTTCCCAATGTAGCCAAAACAAGAGGTGTGATGTCATTCTCAGGGGCATGGTCTTGACCAAACCGTCTAGTTTGAACGTGAAAGATGAGTACGGGACATGAAGGTGGTACGATCTCAAGGTCCTTGAAAGAGAAATTTGAGACAAGGTAGTCGAAGATCTGATTAGGTAAGTTGGACTCTTCGGGTCCCATCCTGAAAGTCCCATCGACTTTATCTACGAATGATTTGGACAATCCAGCTTTTGAACCTCTTCCTCGTCCTGTGAAGCTCGACAATTTAACCGTTCAGTAATGCGTGCACCCTCAGAACTTTGTATGATAATTCCAACATCAGTCTCATCAGGTGCATCAAACTTGTAAAGCCTGAGATTACCGACACGAGATTTCATCTTTACTTTTGCTAACCCTAGCTTTTTGTTTTCAGGTCTAATTGAATCTGTCTGTTTGTGTCCTCTACCTTCCCTATTTATGAATCTGTTTGTTGTGCCCTTTTGCTAAACCTATTCCAACAAGGACTTACACGCCCACAACTAACAAATCGGATCCATAACTTTTTAATTACTTCCATCAAACTAAACTTGGACTTGTGGCCCATCTCAAAACCTTTATGTATGCTAGGTTTATATTATTTAACTTGTACATGTATCAAACTTTGATTATTGAGTTTTCAAAGCAAAGTATTTATACACAAGTGTAACCGACTAAACCCTAGTAGAATTAGATTACATTAAAGCCCTTAATAATAGGAGTATATCCTTCTCAATAATTATCTATCGATATTCTTGATCTATCCAGTTATGAACACACACACATGTATACACAAATTGAATTTCAAGTTTGACGTATACATGTGAATCATGTCCGTCTGTTGACTCCTCTCGACCTAAGCTTCTTTTTTTCGGTATGGTTTTGGCCTTTGTCATGTATCGTTGTGTGTGGTTTTTGTGGATCCTCGTAGTATTTTGATTTTTGGTTCACTTTTTCATGTCCATGGGTGTTTCGTTTGGCCTTAATCGGATTCGTTCCTCACAAGGTAAGTGATTGGTGTATTCGATGGACAGTTCACTTTTTTTATCAAAGCAAAGATTTTATAGATTACTCAAGCTCCGATCATGGAGGATATGATAAAGACTCGGCTAACACAAATGCAGTGCAAAATACATAAAAAGATAGAGATAGAAGAAAAGGAAATATGTCAAATAGAATGCTTTTCCGCTCATTGACAACACTTCTACACTTGAGAAGTTTGACAAGAGAAAGAGAAACGGGACAGTTCACTTAGGGTTTTCTTTATCATGATTAAATGAAATTAGGCATTAAGATAAAAATGAAACCAAAAGGGCATTACGTACTTTTTACAATATATCCTTAAGAAATTGGTGGAAAGTTTAATTTGGTAGAGAACCTATTTGCTTGATTATTTCCTTGTAAAATTCTACATTGAACACATATTTCTTGATCAAGTGGCATAGAGAGTGAAATGAGGAAACTAATGCTAATGTGGACATCACTACTCCCTGTCAATACTATTTAGCCAACATTTTTTAACGTAAATATTGGTATCTAAGTTTGTCTCGTCACTATTCTTTTGGACTTATAGATTTTACGTGAAGATGGTAGGAGAAGAGTTCCGTTGGTAAAGCAAAGAGGTCCAGTTACATTCGCGAATGTTGGAAGTATAATATTTCTGCTCCTCCAATGGTTCTTTCCCATTTTCATTTCTATGAAACAAACACAAAGAAAGTAAAAAGGTTACACGTACATTTGATGGTATAAGTATATTAAAAATTTATAAAACCATATACCACATGATAGAGTGACTTCGTTTTAGAAGAAAAATGATAATTTGTACAAACGCAAAACTTGTTAGTAATATGAGTAGTTAGAGTTGTGAATCCGAGTTGGAATATGAGTAGAAACTATACGCTTGGCCAATTATAAAAAGGGCACAAACAGATCCAATTAGACCTTAAAAACTATTAGCAAGGTAATTTCAATTTCTTCCAAAATATTTATTCTTCAACACTTTTCCAAAAACCGTTGGCGTTTTGGCTTATTTGTAACAAAACTCTGAGTTACTGAAAAAGTTCCACCCTCCTCGGTTTAAGAGTGCATAAATGTATCTCAACCCTACAAAATTTAAATTTTTCATCTCAAACTTTCAAGATCAAAGTATAATATCTAATGGATTACGAAGTTAGTTTGGCCGCTAACAGTGCTCACTAGATTTCCTAGTTATTAAAAGGTGATTTATGAGTCATATTAAGAATTAGAATTTAACAAAAAAGAAGAAGAAAATATTTGGAAATCCTTACTTACAATTGCTTCAATCTTATTTCACACATCCAAAAATACTTGCTTTTGTATCTTCCATCTCCTGCAAAATTGGAGATCCTTACTTAGAGTTGTTGCGACTAATTCTTACTAACATTCAGAAAATTAACTACAAGTTGCATACATGACGAAGACGGCGACCTTTGATTCGATGAGACATTTGGCTTGCCATCTATCAAACTTCACGTAAATTTTTGCAAAATTTGGAAATCAACTATGTGAATTAAATCTTACTGAATATACAACTAAAAATATGAGATTCAATTCGGTATAAGATTTTGGAAAAATATATGTATGAATGATTAGTTACTTTGAAAAGACGTGATCAAATTTAATTAGAAAAAAATTAGATTAAGTAAACAAGATAAAAAAAATAAGTGTTAAATAAGTTTTTTTTTATTTTGATTACATTCATGAATGACTTAATTTAATTATTTTTCTTATTCGTGTTTATTTTTTCACGGATTGACTATAAATAATTAATTCATTTAAATCCCGAATCAGACTATCAAACGCGGGTTAACTCAAAGAGGGAACACAAAAGAACACTCTCAAGAGTTCCACGGCTAATGTGCAGATCTTGACTCTCTACTGGTTTGAGAAGACAAGTGGCTCATTTGGTAGATGTGTACTCTTGGAAACTCGGGCTTCCTCCTTATGCGACAACGGAGGCCGCATTGGTGATACTACTCCCTTCCTTCGTGTGCTTCAGTGCGTACCAATAAGAAGAAACGATGAAAAGGAACTAGTTGGTTTAAAATAGAACAAAATATGTATAACACATTTTAATTTAGTAGAATATTAGTTTAATTGTTCAATAAATTTATATGGTTTTTTGTGTTTTCTTTTTTTTTTATAGATGCATCAAATATTATTAAAATAAATTGTGATTCTAAAAGAGATTTTTATGTGTCTAATCGAGGAGTGTCCACCATACGTGCATTATGGAAGCTTTTTGGGCCGCTAGTTATCATGACTAGGGTTGAACTCGCGCGTTACGCGAGTTTGGCTTCCTTTGATATTTTTGTGTTATTTTCCTATGTTTTCTATCAATATCATATCATGTATAACATGAATTAGTAAATATTTTATGTTAGTATATATATTTTACATTTATTTACACATTATAATATCATATTTTCAATTATAAATTTGTTTTAAATTCTTCTTTTTGAAATTCTTTCGATTTGGTATTTGATTTTAAATAAATAGTTGTTTAGTTTTTGAGAACTCCTTATTTTATCTATTATTGCACAATAAATTCATCCAATTTTCAAAAAAAATTAAATATTGCCAAGATATTTACTTTTGTCATTTTTTTCAGAAAACACTGATATAACTATAGAAAGTTAAATTATACATAATTTTTTTTACGTTTTCTTAGACATTTCGAAAATAGTTTTTTTTCTCTAGATTTTTTAAATCATTGATTCAAATATTGAATTACAGAAGCTCACCGAGGAATGCCTTGTTGTAGAACTACGTATATTTTTACATAAAGATCACAAATTATTCTCGGTATATTTTGTTGTAAAATTTATGAATAATGTGACCATTAATTTTATACTATATATATATCAAATTTAAGATTTTATTTATTTATTTTAAATTACGATATTACAAACGTTTTCAATTTTTTTCTTTTCTACTTCCAATACCTGAAAATAACATTTTGAATAAAATATTATATTTTAATGTTTCACCTTATTTTCTTATTTTAGTGAAATCGTTCAATGTCCTTTAGTGAAATCATACATCCTCTTTTTTTTTAAAGCCTTCAGTCGCTTAATAATCGGCTAGAACTCAATTACGATACTTCAATAATTAACATCATTGAATCTATTTTTTCTTTGATTATTTTTTATTAACATTTCTATTCAGCGCTCTTATATATAAATTTGTAATATTTTGATTATTTTCTAAAAACCATATAAATAAAGGTAATTCATTATTGTAATTTTTAATTAGAAAATAAATATTCAAATAATCCTAAAATATGGTTCGTATGATGCATTTAGTAAACTTAACAACAAAATTTTGATTTATCTATTTACAATTTTATGTTACTTTGTTTACTTATTTTTAGTAGAACATAACTCAAGCAATGCGTGATTTTTTTGTCTTACACCAATTTATACCTTATATTTTTAAAATAATAGTATTATAACACTTTCATATTTTTCTTTCATACTTCCATAAAATTATATAACATTATAAATAAAATTGTATATCCTAAATTTTCATCTTATTATCTCATCTTTAATTAGATGGTTCAGTATCATTTTAGTGAAATAACATATATTTTTTATCTTTATATCAACAACCTCTTATATTACCACGTTCATCCCTCATTGGTGTAAGTGCGTTCATGAAAAAAAAAAACCAATAGCCTCTTAACAATTTTCTAACACTCAAGATTATTTTTCTTTGATTCTTTGATGTCGCTAATATCTTTATTCACTTTTTCTTATATGTATATATTCATTTTACATATTTCCAATTTTTGAAATTGAATATATAAACTCTTCTCATTATCATAAATTCATAGTAAATACTCAAATATTAATTTCAACTTTTTAGTAATTTATTAACTTATTTTTCGTTTTTTAATTTAATTAAAAAAATTAGTAGCTATAAGTAACAATAAATATACATAAACATGAATTAAATGAACTTAAAACTAAAATTAATTGTTAATTTTTTTTTTGCCTATGTGGACACCTTAGATGGAGAGAAGACTCCCTAATTATATATATGATTTGTGTAATTTATGTCGCTAGCATTGTTAGCGTAAGATAATGCATATGACTCGTTGTAGCGACGAGGATTATTAATTACTATTCTATTGTGAAGAATGGAAACGATCATGATCATTCTAGAAACATGCATAATAACCATGATGGAGAACGGACTGGTTATGGCATGAAACAATTTTGAAGATTTTGGATGGGAATATGAATCGTGATCTAATGTTTATATGTAATTCATAATGATAGATTGAGTTACTATCGTTTTGTTTTGAAGAACACAAGACTTTTATTGATTTAATAAAATCACAAATCCAATAACTCTAGAGTTTAGAAAAGCTTTGAAAATCTTTTTATAACATCCGATCATTTCAACTCCATCTAGATAGCCAAAGTCTTATGAGAATAGGAGAGTTCGGATGTCGCCGCGTGGCAAGAGAGCGGAGCAAATTGGACATGTAGGAACTTGTAACAAGTGACGAGAGATACAAGTTCCATGAAAGATGTGATTGCATCTTGTTTTATGAACAATCTCGTCTTCTTTCGGATACCCTTTTCCACATAGATGACACAAATCCGAACTTTGGTAACAATCTACAATCTCCGTGGCTAGTGGTTCAATTGGCACAGGTCTAGTCCCGTCGTCAACACGCGGAACATACGGAACACAATGTCTCTTTCCCAATGTAGCCAAAACAAGAGGTGTGATGTCATTCTCAGGGGCATGGTCTTGACCAAACCGTCTAGTTTGAACGTGAAAGATGAGTACGGGACATGAAGGTGGTACGATCTCAAGGTCCTTGAAAGAGAAATTTGAGACAAGGTAGTCGAAGATCTGATTAGGTAAGTTGGACTCTTCGGGTCCCATCCTGAAAGTCCATCGACTTTATCTACGAATGATTTGGACAATCCAGCTTTTGAACCTCTTCCTCGTCCTGTGAAGCTCGACAATTTAAACCGTTCAGTAATGCGTGCACCCTCAGAACTTTGTATGATAATTCCAACATCAGTCTCATCAGGTGCATCAAACTTGTAAAGCCTGAGATTACCGACACGAGATTTCATCTTTACTTTTGCTAACCCTAGCTTTTTGTTTTCAGGTCTAATTGAATCTGTCTGTTTGTGTCCTCTACCTTCCCTATTTATGAATCTGTTTGTTGTGCCCTTTTGCTAAACCTATTCCAACAAGGACTTACACGCCCACAACTAACAAATCGGATCCATAACTTTTTAATTACTTCCATCAAACTAAACTTGGACTTGTGGCCCATCTCAAAACCTTTATGTATGCTAGGTTTATATTATTTAACTTGTACATGTATCAAACTTTGATTATTGAGTTTTCAAAGCAAAGTATTTATACACAAGTGTAACCGACTAAACCCTAGTAGAATTAGATTACATTAAAGCCCTTAATAATAGGAGTATATCCTTCTCAATAATTATCTATCGATATTCTTGATCTATCCAGTTATGAACACACACACATGTATACACAAATTGAATTTCAAGTTTGACGTATACATGTGAATCATGTCCGTCTGTTGACTCCTCTCGACCTAAGCTTCTTTTTTTCGGTATGGTTTTGGCCTTTGTCATGTATCGTTTGTGTGTGGTTTTTGTGGATCCTCGTAGTATTTTGATTTTTGGTTCACTTTTTCATGTCCATGGGTGTTTCGTTTGGCCTTAAATCGGATTCGTTCCTCACAAGGTAAGTGATTGGTGTATTCGATGGACAGTTCACTTTTTTTATCAAAGCAAAGATTTTATAGATTACTCAAGCTCCGATCATGGAGGATATGATAAAGACTCGGCTAACACAAATGCAGTGCAAAATACATAAAAGATAGAGATAGAAGAAAAGGAAATATGTCAAATAGAATGCTTTTCCGCTCATTGACAACACTTCTACACTTGAGAAGTTTGACAAGAGAAAGAGAAACGGGACAGTTCACTTAGGGTTTTCTTTATCATGATTAAATGAAATTAGGCATTAAGATAAAAATGAAACCAAAAAGGGCATTACGTACTTTTTACAATATATCCTTAAGAAATTGGTGGAAAGTTTAATTTGGTAGAGAACCTATTTGCTTGATTATTTCTTGTAAAATTCTACATTGAACACATATTTCTTGATCAAGTGGCATAGAGAGTGAAATGAGGAAACTAATGCTAATGTGGACATCACTACTCCCTGTCAATACTATTTAGCCAACATTTTTTAACGTAAATATTGGTATCTAAGTTTTGTCTCGTCACTATTCTTTTGGACTTATAGATTTTACGTGAAGATGGTAGGAGAAGAGTTCCGTTGGTAAAGCAAAGAGGTCCAGTTACATTCGCGAATGTTGGAAGTATAATATTTCTGCTCCTCCAATGGTTCTTTCCCATTTTCATTTCTATGAAACAAACACAAAGAAAGTAAAAAGGTTACACGTACATTTGATGGTATAAGTATATTAAAAATTATAAAACCATATACCACATGATAGAGTGACTTCGTTTTAGAAGAAAAATGATAATTTGTACAAACGCAAAACTTGTTAGTAATATGAGTAGTTAGAGTTGTGAATCCGAGTTGGAATATGAGTAGAAACTATACGCTTGGCCAATTATAAAAAGGGCACAAACAGATCCAATTAGACCTTAAAAACTATTAGCAAGGTAATTTCAATTTCTTCCAAAATATTTATTCTTCAACACTTTTCCAAAAACCGTTGGCGTTTTGGCTTATTTGTAACAAAACTCTGAGTTACTGAAAAAGTTCCACCCTCCTCGGTTTAAGAGTGCATAAATGTATCTCAACCCTACAAAATTTAAATTTTTCATCTCAAACTTTCAAGATCAAAGTATAATATCTAATGGATTACGAAGTTAGTTTGGCCGCTAACAGTGCTCACTAGATTTCCTAGTTATTAAAAGGTGATTTATGAGTCATATTAAGAATTAGAATTTAACAAAAAAGAAGAAGAAAATATTTGGAAATCCTTACTTACAATTGCTTCAATCTTATTTCACACATCCAAAAATACTTGCTTTTGTATCTTCCATCTCCTGCAAAATTGGAGATCCTTACTTAGAGTTGTTGCGACTAATTCTTACTAACATTCAGAAAATTAACTACAAGTTGCATACATGACGAAGACGGCGACCTTTGATTCGATGAGACATTTGGCTTGCCATCTATCAAACTTCACGTAAATTTTTGCAAAATTTGGAAATCAACTATGTGAATTAAATCTTACTGAATATACAACTAAAAATATGAGATTCAATTCGGTATAAGATTTTGGAAAAATATATGTATGAATGATTAGTTACTTTGAAAAGACGTGATCAAATTTAATTAGAAAAAAAAATAGATTAAGTAAACAAGATAAAAAAAATAAGTGTTAAATAAGTTTTTTTTTATTTTGATTACATTCATGAATGACTTAATTTAATTATTTTTCTTATTCGTGTTTATTTTTTCACGGATTGACTATAAATAATTAATTCATTTAAATCCCGAATCAGACTATCAAACGCGGGTTAACTCAAAGAGGGAACACAAAAGAACACTCTCAAGAGTTCCACGGCTAATGTGCAGATCTTGACTCTCTACTGGTTTGAGAAGACAAGTGGCTCATTTGGTAGATGTGTACTCTTGGAAACTCGGGCTTCCTCCTTATGCGACAACGGAGGCCGCATTGGTGATACTACTCCCTTCCTTCGTGTGCTTCAGTGCGTACCAATAAGAAGAAACGATGAAAAGGAACTAGTTGGTTTAAAATAGAACAAAATATGTATAACACATTTTAATTTAGTAGAATATTAGTTTAATTGTTCAATAAATTTATATGGTTTTTTGTGTTTTCTTTTTTTTTTATAGATGCATCAAATATTATTAAAATAAATTGTGATTCTAAAAGAGATTTTTATGTGTCTAATCGAGGAGTGTCCACCATACGTGCATTATGGAAGCTTTTGGGCCGCTAGTTATCATGACTAGGGTTGAACTCGCGCGTTACGCGAGTTTGGCTTCCTTTGATATTTTTGTGTTATTTTCCTATGTTTTCTATCAATATCATATCATGTATAACATGAATTAGTAAATATTTTATGTTAGTATATATATTTTACATTTATTTACACATTATAATATCATATTTTCAATTATAAATTTGTTTTAAATTCTTCTTTTTGAAATTCTTTCGATTTGGTATTTGATTTTAAATAAATAGTTGTTTAGTTTTTGAGAACTCCTTATTTTATCTATTATTGCACAATAAATTCATCCAATTTTCAAAAAAAATTAAATATTACCAAGATATTTACTTTTGTCATTTTTTTCAGAAAACACTGATATAACTATAGAAAGTTAAATTATACATAATTTTTTTTTACGTTTTCTTAGACATTTCGAAAATAGTTTTTTTTCTCTAGATTTTTTAAATCATTGATTCAAATATTGAATTACAGAAGCTCACCGAGGAATGCCTTGTTGTAGAACTACGTATATTTTTACATAAAGATCACAAATTATTCTCGGTATATTTTGTTGTAAAATTTATGAATAATGTGACCATTAATTTTATACTATATATATATCAAATTTAAGATTTTATTTATTTATTTTAAATTACGATATTACAACGTTTTCAATTTTTTTTTTTTCTACTTCCAATACCTGAAAATAACATTTTGAATAAAATATTATATTTTAATGTTTCACCTTATTTTCTTATTTTAGTGAAATCGTTCAATGTCCTTTAGTGAAATCATACATCCTCTTTTTTTTTAAAGCCTTCAGTCGCTTAATAATCGGCTAGAACTCAATTACGATACTTCAATAATTAACATCATTGAATCTATTTTTTCTTTGATTATTTTTTATTAACATTTCTATTCAGCGCTCTTATATATAAATTTGTAATATTTTGATTATTTTCTAAAAACCATATAAATAAAGGTAATTCATTATTGTAATTTTTAATTAGAAAATAAATATTCAAATAATCCTAAAATATGGTTCGTATGATGCATTTAGTAAACTTAACAACAAAATTTTGATTTATCTATTTACAATTTTATGTTACTTTGTTTACTTATTTTTAGTAGAACATAACTCAAGCAATGCGTGATTTTTTTGTCTTACACCAATTTATACCTTATATTTTTAAAATAATAGTATTATAACACTTTCATATTTTTCTTTCATACTTCCATAAAATTATATAACATTATAAATAAAATTGTATATCCTAAATTTTCATCTTATTATCTCATCTTTAATTAGATGGTTCAGTATCATTTTAGTGAAATAACATATATTTTTTATCTTTATATCAACAACCTCTTATATTACCACGTTCATCCCTCATTGGTGTAAGTGCGTTCATGAAAAAAAAAACCCAATAGCCTCTTAACAATTTTCTGACACTCAAGATTATTTTTCTTTGATTCTTTGATGTCGCTAATATCTTTATTCACTTTTTCTTATATGTATATATTCATTTTACATATTTCCAATTTTTGAAATTGAATATATAAACTCTTATCATTATCATAAATTCATAGTAAATACTCAAATATTAATTTCAACTTTTAGTAATTTATTAACTTATTTTTCGTTTTTTAATTTAATTAAAAAAATTAGTAGCTATAAGTAACAATAAATATACATAAACATGAATTAAATGAACTTAAAACTAAAATTAATTGTTAATTTTTTTTTTGCCTATGTGGACACCTTAGATGGAGAGAAGACTCCCTAATTATATATATGATTTGTGTAATTTATGTCGCTAGCATTGTTAGCGTAAGATAATGCATATGACTCGTTGTAGCGACGAGGATTATTAATTACTATTCTATTGTGAAGAATGGAAACGATCATGATCATTCTAGAAACATGCATAATAACCATGATGGAGAACGGACTGGTTATGGCATGAAACAATTTTGAAGATTTTGGATGGGAATATGAATCGTGATCTAATGTTTATATGTAATTCATAATGATAGATTGAGTTACTATCGTTTTGTTTTGAAGAACACAAGACTTTTATTGATTTAATAAAATCACAAATCCAATAACTCTAGAGTTTAGAAAAGCTTTGAAAATCTTTTTATAACATCCGATCATTTCAACTCCATCTAGATAGCCAAAGTCTTATGAGAATAGGAGAGTTCGGATGTCGCCGCGTGGCAAGAGAGCGGAGCAAATTGGACATGTAGGAACTTGTAACAAGTGACGAGAGATACAAGTTCCATGAAAGATGTGATTGCATCTTGTTTTATGAACAATCTCGTCTTCTTTCGGATACCCTTTTCCACATAGATGACACAAATCCGAACTTTGGTAACAATCTACAATCTCCGTGGCTAGTGGTTCAATTGGCACAGGTCTAGTCCCGTCGTCAACACGCGGAACATACGGAACACAATGTCTCTTTCCCAATGTAGCCAAAACAAGAGGTGTGATGTCATTCTCAGGGGCATGGTCTTGACCAAACCGTCTAGTTTGAACGTGAAAGATGAGTACGGGACATGAAGGTGGTACGATCTCAAGGTCCTTGAAAGAGAAATTTGAGACAAGGTAGTCGAAGATCTGATTAGGTAAGTTGGACTCTTCGGGTCCCATCCTGAAAGTCCCATCGACTTTATCTACGAATGATTTGGACAATCCAGCTTTTGAACCTCTTCCTCGTCCTGTGAAGCTCGACAATTTAAACCGTTCAGTAATGCGTGCACCCTCAGAACTTTGTATGATAATTCCAACATCAGTCTCATCAGGTGCATCAAACTTGTAAAGCCTGAGATTACCGACACGAGATTTCATCTTTACTTTTGCTAACCCTAGCTTTTTGTTTTCAGGTCTAATTGAATCTGTCTGTTTGTGTCCTCTACCTTCCCTATTTATGAATCTGTTTGTTGTGCCCTTTTGCTAAACCTATTCCAACAAGGACTTACACGCCCACAACTAACAAATCGGATCCATAACTTTTTAATTACTTCCATCAAACTAAACTTGGACTTGTGGCCCATCTCAAAACCTTTATGTATGCTAGGTTTATATTATTTAACTTGTACATGTATCAAACTTTGATTATTGAGTTTTCAAAGCAAAGTATTTATACACAAGTGTAACCGACTAAACCCTAGTAGAATTAGATTACATTAAAGCCCTTAATAATAGGAGTATATCCTTCTCAATAATTATCTATCGATATTCTTGATCTATCCAGTTATGAACACACACACATGTATACACAAATTGAATTTCAAGTTTGACGTATACATGTGAATCATGTCCGTCTGTTGACTCCTCTCGACCTAAGCTTCTTTTTTTCGGTATGGTTTTGGCCTTTGTCATGTATCGTTTGTGTGTGGTTTTTGTGGATCCTCGTAGTATTTTGATTTTTGGTTCACTTTTTCATGTCCATGGGTGTTTCGTTTGGCCTTAAATCGGATTCGTTCCTCACAAGGTAAGTGATTGGTGTATTCGATGGACAGTTCACTTTTTTTATCAAAGCAAAGATTTTATAGATTACTCAAGCTCCGATCATGGAGGATATGATAAAGACTCGGCTAACACAAATGCAGTGCAAAATACATAAAAGATAGAGATAGAAGAAAAGGAAATATGTCAAATAGAATGCTTTTCCGCTCATTGACAACACTTCTACACTTGAGAAGTTTGACAAGAGAAAGAGAAACGGGACAGTTCACTTAGGGTTTTCTTTATCATGATTAAATGAAATTAGGCATTAAGATAAAAATGAAACCAAAAAGGGCATTACGTACTTTTTACAATATATCCTTAAGAAATTGGTGGAAAGTTTAATTTGGTAGAGAACCTATTTGCTTGATTATTTCTTGTAAAATTCTACATTGAACACATATTTCTTGATCAAGTGGCATAGAGAGTGAAATGAGGAAACTAATGCTAATGTGGACATCACTACTCCCTGTCAATACTATTTAGCCAACATTTTTTAACGTAAATATTGGTATCTAAGTTTTGTCTCGTCACTATTCTTTTGGACTTATAGATTTTACGTGAAGATGGTAGGAGAAGAGTTCCGTTGGTAAAGCAAAGAGGTCCAGTTACATTCGCGAATGTTGGAAGTATAATATTTCTGCTCCTCCAATGGTTCTTTCCCATTTTCATTTCTATGAAACAAACACAAAGAAAGTAAAAAGGTTACACGTACATTTGATGGTATAAGTATATTAAAAATTATAAAACCATATACCACATGATAGAGTGACTTCGTTTTAGAAGAAAAATGATAATTTGTACAAACGCAAAACTTGTTAGTAATATGAGTAGTTAGAGTTGTGAATCCGAGTTGGAATATGAGTAGAAACTATACGCTTGGCCAATTATAAAAAGGGCACAAACAGATCCAATTAGACCTTAAAAACTATTAGCAAGGTAATTTCAATTTCTTCCAAAATATTTATTCTTCAACACTTTTCCAAAAACCGTTGGCGTTTTGGCTTATTTGTAACAAAACTCTGAGTTACTGAAAAAGTTCCACCCTCCTCGGTTTAAGAGTGCATAAATGTATCTCAACCCTACAAAATTTAAATTTTTCATCTCAAACTTTCAAGATCAAAGTATAATATCTAATGGATTACGAAGTTAGTTTGGCCGCTAACAGTGCTCACTAGATTTCCTAGTTATTAAAAGGTGATTTATGAGTCAGAATTAGAATTTAACAAAAAAGAAGAAGAAAATATTTGGAAATCCTTACTTACAATTGCTTCAATCTTATTTCACACATCCAAAAATACTTGCTTTTGTATCTTCCATCTCCTGCAAAATTGGAGATCCTTACTTAGAGTTGTTGCGACTAATTCTTACTAACATTCAGAAAATTAACTACAAGTTGCATACATGACGAAGACGGCGACCTTTGATTCGATGAGACATTTGGCTTGCCATCTATCAAACTTCACGTAAATTTTTGCAAAATTTGGAAACCAACTATGTGAATTAAATCTTACTGAATATACAACTAAAAATATGAGATTCAATTCGGTATAAGATTTTGGAAAAATATATGTATGAATGATTAGTTACTTTGAAAAACGTGATCAAATTTAATTAGAAAAAAAATTAGATTAAGTAAACAAGATAAAAAAATAAGTGTTAAATAAGTTTTTTTTTATTTTGATTACATTCATGAATGACTTAATTTAATTATTTTTCTTATTCGTGTTTATTTTTTCACGGATTGACTATAAATAATTAATTCATTTAAATCCCGAATCAGACTATCAAACGCGGGTTAACTCAAAGAGGGAACACAAAAGAACACTCTCAAGAGTTCCACGGCTAATGTGCAGATCTTGACTCTCTACTGGTTTGAGAAGACAAGTGGCTCATTTGGTAGATGTGTACTCTTGGAAACTCGGGCTTCCTCCTTATGCGACAACGGAGGCCGCATTGGTGATACTACTCCCTTCCTTCGTGTGCTTCAGTGCGTACCAATAAGAAGAAACGATGAAAAGGAACTAGTTGGTTTAAAATAGAACAAAATATGTATAACACATTTTAATTTAGTAGAATATTAGTTTAATTGTTCAATAAATTTATATGGTTTTTTTTTTTTTTTTTTTTTTAATAGATGCATCAAATATTATTAAAAACATTTGTGATTCTAAAAGTGATTTTTATGTTTCTAATCGAAGAGTGTCCACCACACGTGCATTATGGAAGCTTTTGGGCCGCTAGTTATCATGATTTGTGTAATTTATGTCGCTAGCATTGTTAGCGTAAGATAATGCATATGACTCGTTGTAGCGACGAGGATTATTAATTACTATTCTATTGTGAAGAATGGAAACGATCATGATCATTTCTAGAAACATGCATAATAACCATGATGGAGAACGGACTGGTTATGGCATGAAACAATTTTGAAGATTTTGGATGGGAATATGAATCGTGATCTAATGTTTATATGTAATTCATAATGATAGATTGAGTTACTATCGTTTTGTTTTGAAGAACACAAGACTTTTATTGATTTAATAAAATCACAAATCCAATAACTCTAGAGTTTAGAAAAGCTTTGAAAATCTTTTTATAACATCCGATCATTTCAACTCCATCTAGATAGCCAAAGTCTTATGAGAATAGGAGAGTTCGGATGTCGCCGCGTGGCAAGAGAGCGGAGCAAATTGGACATGGTAGGAACTTGTAACAAGTGACGAGAGATACAAGTTCCATGAAAGATGTGATTGCATCTTGTTTTATGAACAATCTCGTCTTCTTTCGGATACCTTTTCCACATAGATGACACAAATCCGAACTTTGGTAACAATCTACAATCTCCGTGGCTAGTGGTTCAATTGGCACAGGTCTAGTCCCGTCGTCAACACGCGGAACATACGGAACACAATGTCTCTTTCCCAATGTAGCCAAAACAAGAGGTGTGATGTCATTCTCAGGGGCATGGTCTTGACCAAACCGTCTAGTTTGAACGTGAAAGATGAGTACGGGACATGAAGGTGGTACGATCTCAAGGTCCTTGAAAGAGAAATTTGAGACAAGGTAGTCGAAGATCTGATTAGGTAAGTTGGACTCTTCGGGTCCCATCCTGAAAGTCCCATCGACTTTATCTACGAATGATTTGGACAATCCAGCTTTTGAACCTCTTCCTCGTCCTGTGAAGCTCGACAATTTAAACCGTTCAGTAATGCGTGCACCCTCAGAACTTTGTATGATAATTCCAACATCAGTCTCATCAGGTGCATCAAACTTGTAAAGCCTGAGATTACCGACACGAGATTTCATCTTTACTTTTGCTAACCCTAGCTTTTTGTTTTCAGGTCTAATTGAATCTGTCTGTTTGTGTCCTCTACCTTCCCTATTTATGAATCTGTTTGTTGTGCCCTTTTGCTAAACCTATTCCAACAAGGACTTACACGCCCACAACTAACAAATCGGATCCATAACTTTTTAATTACTTCCATCAAACTAAACTTGGACTTGTGGCCCATCTCAAAACCTTTATGTATGCTAGGTTTATATTATTTAACTTGTACATGTATCAAACTTTGATTATTGAGTTTTCAAAGCAAAGTATTTATACACAAGTGTA
Source organism: Arabis alpina (assembly GCA_900128785.1). NCBI lineage: Eukaryota > Viridiplantae > Streptophyta > Magnoliopsida > Brassicales > Brassicaceae > Arabis > Arabis alpina. Next base: position 35,075,082 of record LT669789.1, read on the forward strand.
ACCGACTAAACCCTAGTAGAATTAGATTACATTAAAGCCCTTAATAATAGGAGTATATCCTTCTCAATAATTATCTATCGATATTCTTGATCTATCCAGTTATGAACACACACACATGTATACACAAATTGAATTTCAAGTTTGACGTATACATGTGAATCATGTCCGTCTGTTGACTCCTCTCGACCTAAGCTTCTTTTTTTCGGTATGGTTTTGGCCTTTGTCATGTATCGTTTGTGTGTGGTTTTTGTGGATCCTCGTAGTATTTTGATTTTTGGTTCACTTTTTCATGTCCATGGGTGTTTCGTTTGGCCTTAAATCGGATTCGTTCCTCACAAGGTAAGTGATTGGTGTATTCGATGGACAGTTCACTTTTTTTATCAAAGCAAAGATTTTATAGATTACTCAAGCTCCGATCATGGAGGATATGATAAAGACTCGGCTAACACAAATGCAGTGCAAAATACATAAAAGATAGAGATAGAAGAAAAGGAAATATGTCAAATAGAATGCTTTTCCGCTCATTGACAACACTTCTACACTTGAGAAGTTTGACAAGAGAAAGAGAAACGGGACAGTTCACTTAGGGTTTTCTTTATCATGATTAAATGAAATTAGGCATTAAGATAAAAATGAAACCAAAAAGGGCATTACGTACTTTTTACAATATATCCTTAAGAAATTGGTGGAAAGTTTAATTTGGTAGAGAACCTATTTGCTTGATTATTTCTTGTAAAATTCTACATTGAACACATATTTCTTGATCAAGTGGCATAGAGAGTGAAATGAGGAAACTAATGCTAATGTGGACATCACTACTCCCTGTCAATACTATTTAGCCAACATTTTTTAACGTAAATATTGGTATCTAAGTTTTGTCTCGTCACTATTCTTTTGGACTTATAGATTTTACGTGAAGATGGTAGGAGAAGAGTTCCGTTGGTAAAGCAAAGAGGTCCAGTTACATTCGCGAATGTTGGAAGTATAATATTTCTGCTCCTCCAATGGTTCTTTCCCATTTTCATTTCTATGAAACAAACACAAAGAAAGTAAAAAGGTTACACGTACATTTGATGGTATAAGTATATTAAAAATTATAAAACCATATACCACATGATAGAGTGACTTCGTTTTAGAAGAAAAATGATAATTTGTACAAACGCAAAACTTGTTAGTAATATGAGTAGTTAGAGTTGTGAATCCGAGTTGGAATATGAGTAGAAACTATACGCTTGGCCAATTATAAAAAGGGCACAAACAGATCCAATTAGACCTTAAAAACTATTAGCAAGGTAATTTCAATTTCTTCCCAAATATTTATTCTTCAACACTTTTCCAAAAACCGTTGGCGTTTTGGCTTATTTGTAACAAAACTCTGAGTTACTGAAAAAGTTCCACCCTCCTCGGTTTAAGAGTGCATAAATGTATCTCAACCCTACAAAATTTAAATTTTTCATCTCAAACTTTCAAGATCAAAGTATAATATCTAATGGATTACGAAGTTAGTTTGGCCGCTAACAGTGCTCACTAGATTTCCTAGTTATTAAAAGGTGATTTATGAGTCATATTAAGAATTAGAATTTAACAAAAAAGAAGAAGAAAATATTTGGAAATCCTTACTTACAATTGCTTCAATCTTATTTCACACATCCAAAAATACTTGCTTTTGTATCTTCCATCTCCTGCAAAATTGGAGATCCTTACTTAGAGTTGTTGCGACTAATTCTTACTAACATTCAGAAAATTAACTACAAGTTGCATACATGACGAAGACGGCGACCTTTGATTCGATGAGACATTTGGCTTGCCATCTATCAAACTTCACGTAAATTTTTGCAAAATTTGGAAACCAACTATGTGAATTAAATCTTACTGAATATACAACTAAAAATATGAGATTCAATTCGGTATAAGATTTTGGAAAAATATATGTATGAATGATTAGTTACTTTGAAAAGACGTGATCAAATTTAATTAGAAAAAAAATTAGATTAAGTAAACAAGATAAAAAAATAAGTGTTAAATAAGTTTTTTTTTATTTTGATTACATTCATGAATGACTTAATTTAATTATTTTTCTTATTCGTGTTTATTTTTTCACGGATTGACTATAAATAATTAATTCATTTAAATCCCGAATCAGACTATCAAACGCGGGTTAACTCAAAGAGGGAACACAAAAGAACACTCTCAAGAGTTCCACGGCTAATGTGCAGATCTTGACTCTCTACTGGTTTGAGAAGACAAGTGGCTCATTTGGTAGATGTGTACTCTTGGAAACTCGGGCTTCCTCCTTATGCGACAACGGAGGCCGCATTGGTGATACTACTCCCTTCCTTCGTGTGCTTCAGTGCGTACCAATAAGAAGAAACGATGAAAAGGAACTAGTTGGTTTAAAATAGAACAAAATATGTATAACACATTTTAATTTAGTAGAATATTAGTTTAATTGTTCAATAAATTTATATGGTTTTTTTTTTTTTTTTTTTTTTTTTTAATAGATGCATCAAATATTATTAAAAACATTTGTGATTCTAAAAGTGATTTTTATGTTTCTAATCGAAGAGTGTCCACCACACGTGCATTATGGAAGCTTTTGGGCCGCTAGTTATCATGATTTGTGTAATTTATGTCGCTAGCATTGTTAGCGTAAGATAATGCATATGACTCGTTGTAGCGACGAGGATTATTAATTACTATTCTATTGTGAAGAATGGAAACGATCATGATCATTCTAGAAACATGCATAATAACCATGATGGAGAACGGACTGGTTATGGCATGAAACAATTTTGAAGATTTTGGATGGGAATATGAATCGTGATCTAATGTTTATATGTAATTCATAATGATAGATTGAGTTACTATCGTTTTGTTTTGAAGAACACAAGACTTTTATTGATTTAATAAAATCACAAATCCAATAACTCTAGAGTTTAGAAAAGCTTTGAAAATCTTTTTATAACATCCGATCATTTCAACTCCATCTAGATAGCCAAAGTCTTATGAGAATAGGAGAGTTCGGATGTCGCCGCGTGGCAAGAGAGCGGAGCAAATTGGACATGTAGGAACTTGTAACAAGTGACGAGAGATACAAGTTCCATGAAAGATGTGATTGCATCTTGTTTTATGAACAATCTCGTCTTCTTTCGGATACCCTTTTCCACATAGATGACACAAATCCGAACTTTGGTAACAATCTACAATCTCCGTGGCTAGTGGTTCAATTGGCACAGGTCTAGTCCCGTCGTCAACACGCGGAACATACGGAACACAATGTCTCTTTCCCAATGTAGCCAAAACAAGAGGTGTGATGTCATTCTCAGGGGCATGGTCTTGACCAAACCGTCTAGTTTGAACGTGAAAGATGAGTACGGGACATGAAGGTGGTACGATCTCAAGGTCCTTGAAAGAGAAATTTGAGACAAGGTAGTCGAAGATCTGATTAGGTAAGTTGGACTCTTCGGGTCCCATCCTGAAAGTCCCATCGACTTTATCTACGAATGATTTGGACAATCCAGCTTTTGAACCTCTTCCTCGTCCTGTGAAGCTCGACAATTTAAACCGTTCAGTAATGCGTGCACCCTCAGAACTTTGTATGATAATTCCAACATCAGTCTCATCAGGTGCATCAAACTTGTAAAGCCTGAGATTACCGACACGAGATTTCATCTTTACTTTTGCTAACCCTAGCTTTTTGTTTTCAGGTCTAATTGAATCTGTCTGTTTGTGTCCTCTACCTTCCCTATTTATGAATCTGTTTGTTGTGCCCTTTTGCTAAACCTATTCCAACAAGGACTTACACGCCCACAACTAACAAATCGGATCCATAACTTTTTAATTACTTCCATCAAACTAAACTTGGACTTGTGGCCCATCTCAAAACCTTTATGTATGCTAGGTTTATATTATTTAACTTGTACATGTATCAAACTTTGATTATTGAGTTTTCAAAGCAAAGTATTTATACACAAGTGTAACCGACTAAACCCTAGTAGAATTAGATTACATTAAAGCCCTTAATAATAGGAGTATATCCTTCTCAATAATTATCTATCGATATTCTTGATCTATCCAGTTATGAACACACACACATGTATACACAAATTGAATTTCAAGTTTGACGTATACATGTGAATCATGTCCGTCTGTTGACTCCTCTCGACCTAAGCTTCTTTTTTTCGGTATGGTTTTGGCCTTTGTCATGTATCGTTTGTGTGTGGTTTTTGTGGATCCTCGTAGTATTTTGATTTTTGGTTCACTTTTTCATGTCCATGGGTGTTTCGTTTGGCCTTAAATCGGATTCGTTCCTCACAAGGTAAGTGATTGGTGTATTCGATGGACAGTTCACTTTTTTTATCAAAGCAAAGATTTTATAGATTACTCAAGCTCCGATCATGGAGGATATGATAAAGACTCGGCTAACACAAATGCAGTGCAAAATACATAAAAGATAGAGATAGAAGAAAAGGAAATATGTCAAATAGAATGCTTTTCCGCTCATTGACAACACTTCTACACTTGAGAAGTTTGACAAGAGAAAGAGAAACGGGACAGTTCACTTAGGGTTTTCTTTATCATGATTAAATGAAATTAGGCATTAAGATAAAAATGAAACCAAAAAGGGCATTACGTACTTTTTACAATATATCCTTAAGAAATTGGTGGAAAGTTTAATTTGGTAGAGAACCTATTTGCTTGATTATTTCTTGTAAAATTCTACATTGAACACATATTTCTTGATCAAGTGGCATAGAGAGTGAAATGAGGAAACTAATGCTAATGTGGACATCACTACTCCCTGTCAATACTATTTAGCCAACATTTTTTAACGTAAATATTGGTATCTAAGTTTTGTCTCGTCACTATTCTTTTGGACTTATAGATTTTACGTGAAGATGGTAGGAGAAGAGTTCCGTTGGTAAAGCAAAGAGGTCCAGTTACATTCGCGAATGTTGGAAGTATAATATTTCTGCTCCTCCAATGGTTCTTTCCCATTTTCATTTCTATGAAACAAACACAAAGAAAGTAAAAAGGTTACACGTACATTTGATGGTATAAGTATATTAAAAATTATAAAACCATATACCACATGATAGAGTGACTTCGTTTTAGAAGAAAAATGATAATTTGTACAAACGCAAAACTTGTTAGTAATATGAGTAGTTAGAGTTGTGAATCCGAGTTGGAATATGAGTAGAAACTATACGCTTGGCCAATTATAAAAAGGGCACAAACAGATCCAATTAGACCTTAAAAACTATTAGCAAGGTAATTTCAATTTCTTCCCAAATATTTATTCTTCAACACTTTTCCAAAAACCGTTGGCGTTTTGGCTTATTTGTAACAAAACTCTGAGTTACTGAAAAAGTTCCACCCTCCTCGGTTTAAGAGTGCATAAATGTATCTCAACCCTACAAAATTTAAATTTTTCATCTCAAACTTTCAAGATCAAAGTATAATATCTAATGGATTACGAAGTTAGTTTGGCCGCTAACAGTGCTCACTAGATTTCCTAGTTATTAAAAGGTGATTTATGAGTCATATTAAGAATTAGAATTTAACAAAAAAGAAGAAGAAAATATTTGGAAATCCTTACTTACAATTGCTTCAATCTTATTTCACACATCCAAAAATACTTGCTTTTGTATCTTCCATCTCCTGCAAAATTGGAGATCCTTACTTAGAGTTGTTGCGACTAATTCTTACTAACATTCAGAAAATTAACTACAAGTTGCATACATGACGAAGACGGCGACCTTTGATTCGATGAGACATTTGGCTTGCCATCTATCAAACTTCACGTAAATTTTTGCAAAATTTGGAAACCAACTATGTGAATTAAATCTTACTGAATATACAACTAAAAATATGAGATTCAATTCGGTATAAGATTTTGGAAAAATATATGTATGAATGATTAGTTACTTTGAAAAGACGTGATCAAATTTAATTAGAAAAAAAATTAGATTAAGTAAACAAGATAAAAAAATAAGTGTTAAATAAGTTTTTTTTTATTTTGATTACATTCATGAATGACTTAATTTAATTATTTTTCTTATTCGTGTTTATTTTTTCACGGATTGACTATAAATAATTAATTCATTTAAATCCCGAATCAGACTATCAAACGCGGGTTAACTCAAAGAGGGAACACAAAAGAACACTCTCAAGAGTTCCACGGCTAATGTGCAGATCTTGACTCTCTACTGGTTTGAGAAGACAAGTGGCTCATTTGGTAGATGTGTACTCTTGGAAACTCGGGCTTCCTCCTTATGCGACAACGGAGGCCGCATTGGTGATACTACTCCCTTCCTTCGTGTGCTTCAGTGCGTACCAATAAGAAGAAACGATGAAAAGGAACTAGTTGGTTTAAAATAGAACAAAATATGTATAACACATTTTAATTTAGTAGAATATTAGTTTAATTGTTCAATAAATTTATATGGTTTTTTTTTTTTTTTTTTTTTTTAATAGATGCATCAAATATTATTAAAAACATTTGTGATTCTAAAAGTGATTTTTATGTTTCTAATCGAAGAGTGTCCACCACACGTGCATTATGGAAGCTTTTGGGCCGCTAGTTATCATGATTTGTGTAATTTATGTCGCTAGCATTGTTAGCGTAAGATAATGCATATGACTCGTTGTAGCGACGAGGATTATTAATTACTATTCTATTGTGAAGAATGGAAACGATCATGATCATTCTAGAAACATGCATAATAACCATGATGGAGAACGGACTGGTTATGGCATGAAACAATTTTGAAGATTTTGGATGGGAATATGAATCGTGATCTAATGTTTATATGTAATTCATAATGATAGATTGAGTTACTATCGTTTTGTTTTGAAGAACACAAGACTTTTATTGATTTAATAAAATCACAAATCCAATAACTCTAGAGTTTAGAAAAGCTTTGAAAATCTTTTTATAACATCCGATCATTTCAACTCCATCTAGATAGCCAAAGTCTTATGAGAATAGGAGAGTTCGGATGTCGCCGCGTGGCAAGAGAGCGGAGCAAATTGGACATGTAGGAACTTGTAACAAGTGACGAGAGATACAAGTTCCATGAAAGATGTGATTGCATCTTGTTTTATGAACAATCTCGTCTTCTTTCGGATACCCTTTTCCACATAGATGACACAAATCCGAACTTTGGTAACAATCTACAATCTCCGTGGCTAGTGGTTCAATTGGCACAGGTCTAGTCCCGTCGTCAACACGCGGAACATACGGAACACAATGTCTCTTTCCCAATGTAGCCAAAACAAGAGGTGTGATGTCATTCTCAGGGGCATGGTCTTGACCAAACCGTCTAGTTTGAACGTGAAAGATGAGTACGGGACATGAAGGTGGTACGATCTCAAGGTCCTTGAAAGAGAAATTTGAGACAAGGTAGTCGAAGATCTGATTAGGTAAGTTGGACTCTTCGGGTCCCATCCTGAAAGTCCCATCGACTTTATCTACGAATGATTTGGACAATCCAGCTTTTGAACCTCTTCCTCGTCCTGTGAAGCTCGACAATTTAAACCGTTCAGTAATGCGTGCACCCTCAGAACTTTGTATGATAATTCCAACATCAGTCTCATCAGGTGCATCAAACTTGTAAAGCCTGAACTTACCGACACGAGATTTCATCTTTACTTTTGCTAACCCTAGCTTTTTGTTTTCAGGTCTAATTGAATCTGTCTGTTTGTGTCCTCTACCTTCCCTATTTATGAATCTGTTTGTTGTGCCCTTTTGCTAAACCTATTCCAACAAGGACTTACACGCCCACAACTAACAAATCGGATCCATAACTTTTTAATTACTTCCATCAAACTAAACTTGGACTTGTGGCCCATCTCAAAACCTTTATGTATGCTAGGTTTATATTATTTAACTTGTACATGTATCAAACTTTGATTATTGAGTTTTCAAAGCAAAGTATTTATACACAAGTGTAACCGACTAAACCCTAGTAGAATTAGATTACATTAAAGCCCTTAATAATAGGAGTATATCCTTCTCAATAATTATCTATCGATATTCTTGATCTATCCAGTTATGAACACACACACATGTATACACAAATTGAATTTCAAGTTTGACGTATACATGTGAATCATGTCCGTCTGTTGACTCCTCTCGACCTAAGCTTCTTTTTTTCGGTATGGTTTTGGCCTTTGTCATGTATCGTTTGTGTGTGGTTTTTGTGGATCCTCGTAGTATTTTGATTTTTGGTTCACTTTTTCATGTCCATGGGTGTTTCGTTTGGCCTTAAATCGGATTCGTTCCTCACAAGGTAAGTGATTGGTGTATTCGATGGACAGTTCACTTTTTTTATCAAAGCAAAGATTTTATAGATTACTCAAGCTCCGATCATGGAGGATATGATAAAGACTCGGCTAACACAAATGCAGTGCAAAATACATAAAAGATAGAGATAGAAGAAAAGGAAATATGTCAAATAGAATGCTTTTCCGCTCATTGACAACACTTCTACACTTGAGAAGTTTGACAAGAGAAAGAGAAACGGGACAGTTCACTTAGGGTTTTCTTTATCATGATTAAATGAAATTAGGCATTAAGATAAAAATGAAACCAAAAAGGGCATTACGTACTTTTTACAATATATCCTTAAGAAATTGGTGGAAAGTTTAATTTGGTAGAGAACCTATTTGCTTGATTATTTCTTGTAAAATTCTACATTGAACACATATTTCTTGATCAAGTGGCATAGAGAGTGAAATGAGGAAACTAATGCTAATGTGGACATCACTACTCCCTGTCAATACTATTTAGCCAACATTTTTTAACGTAAATATTGGTATCTAAGTTTTGTCTCGTCACTATTCTTTTGGACTTATAGATTTTACGTGAAGATGGTAGGAGAAGAGTTCCGTTGGTAAAGCAAAGAGGTCCAGTTACATTCGCGAATGTTGGAAGTATAATATTTCTGCTCCTCCAATGGTTCTTTCCCATTTTCATTTCTATGAAACAAACACAAAGAAAGTAAAAAGGTTACACGTACATTTGATGGTATAAGTATATTAAAAATTATAAAACCATATACCACATGATAGAGTGACTTCGTTTTAGAAGAAAAATGATAATTTGTACAAACGCAAAACTTGTTAGTAATATGAGTAGTTAGAGTTGTGAATCCGAGTTGGAATATGAGTAGAAACTATACGCTTGGCCAATTATAAAAAGGGCACAAACAGATCCAATTAGACCTTAAAAACTATTAGCAAGGTAATTTCAATTTCTTCCCAAATATTTATTCTTCAACACTTTTCCAAAAACCGTTGGCGTTTTGGCTTATTTGTAACAAAACTCTGAGTTACTGAAAAAGTTCCACCCTCCTCGGTTTAAGAGTGCATAAATGTATCTCAACCCTACAAAATTTAAATTTTTCATCTCAAACTTTCAAGATCAAAGTATAATATCTAATGGATTACGAAGTTAGTTTGGCCGCTAACAGTGCTCACTAGATTTCCTAGTTATTAAAAGGTGATTTATGAGTCATATTAAGAATTAGAATTTAACAAAAAAGAAGAAGAAAATATTTGGAAATCCTTACTTACAATTGCTTCAATCTTATTTCACACATCCAAAAATACTTGCTTTTGTATCTTCCATCTCCTGCAAAATTGGAGATCCTTACTTAGAGTTGTTGCGACTAATTCTTACTAACATTCAGAAAATTAACTACAAGTTGCATACATGACGAAGACGGCGACCTTTGATTCGATGAGACATTTGGCTTGCCATCTATCAAACTTCACGTAAATTTTTGCAAAATTTGGAAACCAACTATGTGAATTAAATCTTACTGAATATACAACTAAAAATATGAGATTCAATTCGGTATAAGATTTTGGAAAAATATATGTATGAATGATTAGTTACTTTGAAAAGACGTGATCAAATTTAATTAGAAAAAAAATTAGATTAAGTAAACAAGATAAAAAAATAAGTGTTAAATAAGTTTTTTTTTATTTTGATTACATTCATGAATGACTTAATTTAATTATTTTTCTTATTCGTGTTTATTTTTTCACGGATTGACTATAAATAATTAATTCATTTAAATCCCGAATCAGACTATCAAACGCGGGTTAACTCAAAGAGGGAACACAAAAGAACACTCTCAAGAGTTCCACGGCTAATGTGCAGATCTTGACTCTCTACTGGTTTGAGAAGACAAGTGGCTCATTTGGTAGATGTGTACTCTTGGAAACTCGGGCTTCCTCCTTATGCGACAACGGAGGCCGCATTGGTGATACTACTCCCTTCCTTCGTGTGCTTCAGTGCGTACCAATAAGAAGAAACGATGAAAAGGAACTAGTTGGTTTAAAATAGAACAAAATATGTATAACACATTTTAATTTAGTAGAATATTAGTTTAATTGTTCAATAAATTTATATGGTTTTTTTTTTTTTTTTTTTTTTTTAATAGATGCATCAAATATTATTAAAAACATTTGTGATTCTAAAAGTGATTTTTATGTTTCTAATCGAAGAGTGTCCACCACACGTGCATTATGGAAGCTTTTGGGCCGCTAGTTATCATGATTTGTGTAATTTATGTCGCTAGCATTGTTAGCGTAAGATAATGCATATGACTCGTTGTAGCGACGAGGATTATTAATTACTATTCTATTGTGAAGAATGGAAACGATCATGATCATTCTAGAAACATGCATAATAACCATGATGGAGAACGGACTGGTTATGGCATGAAACAATTTTGAAGATTTTGGATGGGAATATGAATCGTGATCTAATGTTTATATGTAATTCATAATGATAGATTGAGTTACTATCGTTTTGTTTTGAAGAACACAAGACTTTTATTGATTTAATAAAATCACAAATCCAATAACTCTAGAGTTTAGAAAAGCTTTGAAAATCTTTTTATAACATCCGATCATTTCAACTCCATCTAGATAGCCAAAGTCTTATGAGAATAGGAGAGTTCGGATGTCGCCGCGTGGCAAGAGAGCGGAGCAAATTGGACATGTAGGAACTTGTAACAAGTGACGAGAGATACAAGTTCCATGAAAGATGTGATTGCATCTTGTTTTATGAACAATCTCGTCTTCTTTCGGATACCCTTTTCCACATAGATGACACAAATCCGAACTTTGGTAACAATCTACAATCTCCGTGGCTAGTGGTTCAATTGGCACAGGTCTAGTCCCGTCGTCAACACGCGGAACATACGGAACACAATGTCTCTTTCCCAATGTAGCCAAAACAAGAGGTGTGATGTCATTCTCAGGGGCATGGTCTTGACCAAACCGTCTAGTTTGAACGTGAAAGATGAGTACGGGACATGAAGGTGGTACGATCTCAAGGTCCTTGAAAGAGAAATTTGAGACAAGGTAGTCGAAGATCTGATTAGGTAAGTTGGACTCTTCGGGTCCCATCCTGAAAGTCCCATCGACTTTATCTACGAATGATTTGGACAATCCAGCTTTTGAACCTCTTCCTCGTCCTGTGAAGCTCGACAATTTAAACCGTTCAGTAATGCGTGCACCCTCAGAACTTTGTATGATAATTCCAACATCAGTCTCATCAGGTGCATCAAACTTGTAAAGCCTGAGATTACCGACACGAGATTTCATCTTTACTTTTGCTAACCCTAGCTTTTTGTTTTCAGGTCTAATTGAATCTGTCTGTTTGTGTCCTCTACCTTCCCTATTTATGAATCTGTTTGTTGTGCCCTTTTGCTAAACCTATTCCAACAAGGACTTACACGCCCACAACTAACAAATCGGATCCATAACTTTTTAATTACTTCCATCAAACTAAACTTGGACTTGTGGCCCATCTCAAAACCTTTATGTATGCTAGGTTTATATTATTTAACTTGTACATGTATCAAACTTTGATTATTGAGTTTTCAAAGCAAAGTATTTATACACAAGTGTAACCGACTAAACCCTAGTAGAATTAGATTACATTAAAGCCCTTAATAATAGGAGTATATCCTTCTCAATAATTATCTATCGATATTCTTGATCTATCCAGTTATGAACACACACACATGTATACACAAATTGAATTTCAAGTTTGACGTATACATGTGAATCATGTCCGTCTGTTGACTCCTCTCGACCTAAGCTTCTTTTTTTCGGTATGGTTTTGGCCTTTGTCATGTATCGTTTGTGTGTGGTTTTTGTGGATCCTCGTAGTATTTTGATTTTTGGTTCACTTTTTCATGTCCATGGGTGTTTCGTTTGGCCTTAAATCGGATTCGTTCCTCACAAGGTAAGTGATTGGTGTATTCGATGGACAGTTCACTTTTTTTATCAAAGCAAAGATTTTATAGATTACTCAAGCTCCGATCATGGAGGATATGATAAAGACTCGGCTAACACAAATGCAGTGCAAAATACATAAAAGATAGAGATAGAAGAAAAGGAAATATGTCAAATAGAATGCTTTTCCGCTCATTGACAACACTTCTACACTTGAGAAGTTTGACAAGAGAAAGAGAAACGGGACAGTTCACTTAGGGTTTTCTTTATCATGATTAAATGAAATTAGGCATTAAGATAAAAATGAAACCAAAAAGGGCATTACGTACTTTTTACAATATATCCTTAAGAAATTGGTGGAAAGTTTAATTTGGTAGAGAACCTATTTGCTTGATTATTTCTTGTAAAATTCTACATTGAACACATATTTCTTGATCAAGTGGCATAGAGAGTGAAATGAGGAAACTAATGCTAATGTGGACATCACTACTCCCTGTCAATACTATTTAGCCAACATTTTTTAACGTAAATATTGGTATCTAAGTTTTGTCTCGTCACTATTCTTTTGGACTTATAGATTTTACGTGAAGATGGTAGGAGAAGAGTTCCGTTGGTAAAGCAAAGAGGTCCAGTTACATTCGCGAATGTTGGAAGTATAATATTTCTGCTCCTCCAATGGTTCTTTCCCATTTTCATTTCTATGAAACAAACACAAAGAAAGTAAAAAGGTTACACGTACATTTGATGGTATAAGTATATTAAAAATTATAAAACCATATACCACATGATAGAGTGACTTCGTTTTAGAAGAAAAATGATAATTTGTACAAACGCAAAACTTGTTAGTAATATGAGTAGTTAGAGTTGTGAATCCGAGTTGGAATATGAGTAGAAACTATACGCTTGGCCAATTATAAAAAGGGCACAAACAGATCCAATTAGACCTTAAAAACTATTAGCAAGGTAATTTCAATTTCTTCCAAAATATTTATTCTTCAACACTTTTCCAAAAACCGTTGGCGTTTTGGCTTATTTGTAACAAAACTCTGAGTTACTGAAAAAGTTCCACCCTCCTCGGTTTAAGAGTGCATAAATGTATCTCAACCCTACAAAATTTAAATTTTTCATCTCAAACTTTCAAGATCAAAGTATAATATCTAATGGATTACGAAGTTAGTTTGGCCGCTAACAGTGCTCACTAGATTTCCTAGTTATTAAAAGGTGATTTATGAGTCATATTAAGAATTAGAATTTAACAAAAAAGAAGAAGAAAATATTTGGAAATCCTTACTTACAATTGCTTCAATCTTATTTCACACATCCAAAAATACTTGCTTTTGTATCTTCCATCTCCTGCAAAATTGGAGATCCTTACTTAGAGTTGTTGCGACTAATTCTTACTAACATTCAGAAAATTAACTACAAGTTGCATACATGACGAAGACGGCGACCTTTGATTCGATGAGACATTTGGCTTGCCATCTATCAAACTTCACGTAAATTTTTGCAAAATTTGGAAATCAACTATGTGAATTAAATCTTACTGAATATACAACTAAAAATATGAGATTCAATTCGGTATAAGATTTTGGAAAAATATATGTATGAATGATTAGTTACTTTGAAAAGACGTGATCAAATTTAATTAGAAAAAAAATTAGATTAAGTAAACAAGATAAAAAAAATAAGTGTTAAATAAGTTTTTTTTTATTTTGATTACATTCATGAATGACTTAATTTAATTATTTTTCTTATTCGTGTTTATTTTTTCACGGATTGACTATAAATAATTAATTCATTTAAATCCCGAATCAGACTATCAAACGCGGGTTAACTCAAAGAGGGAACACAAAAGAACACTCTCAAGAGTTCCACGGCTAATGTGCAGATCTTGACTCTCTACTGGTTTGAGAAGACAAGTGGCTCATTTGGTAGATGTGTACTCTTGGAAACTCGGGCTTCCTCCTTATGCGACAACGGAGGCCGCATTGGTGATACTACTCCCTTCCTTCGTGTGCTTCAGTGCGTACCAATAAGAAGAAACGATGAAAAGGAACTAGTTGGTTTAAAATAGAACAAAATATGTATAACACATTTTAATTTAGTAGAATATTAGTTTAATTGTTCAATAAATTTATATGGTTTTTTGTGTTTTCTTTTTTTTTTATAGATGCATCAAATATTATTAAAATAAATTGTGATTCTAAAAGAGATTTTTATGTGTCTAATCGAGGAGTGTCCACCATACGTGCATTATGGAAGCTTTTGGGCCGCTAGTTATCATGACTAGGGTTGAACTCGCGCGTTACGCGAGTTTGGCTTCCTTTGATATTTTTGTGTTATTTTCCTATGTTTTCTATCAATATCATATCATGTATAACATGAATTAGTAAATATTTTATGTTAGTATATATATTTTACATTTATTTACACATTATAATATCATATTTTCAATTATAAATTTGTTTTAAATTCTTCTTTTTGAAATTCTTTCGATTTGGTATTTGATTTTAAATAAATAGTTGTTTAGTTTTTGAGAACTCCTTATTTTATCTATTATTGCACAATAAATTCATCCAATTTTCAAAAAAAATTAAATATTGCCAAGATATTTACTTTTGTCATTTTTTTCAGAAAACACTGATATAACTATAGAAAGTTAAATTATACATAATTTTTTTTTACGTTTTCTTAGACATTTCGAAAATAGTTTTTTTTCTCTAGATTTTTTAAATCATTGATTCAAATATTGAATTACAGAAGCTCACCGAGGAATGCCTTGTTGTAGAACTACGTATATTTTTACATAAAGATCACAAATTATTCTCGGTATATTTTGTTGTAAAATTTATGAATAATGTGACCATTAATTTTATACTATATATATATCAAATTTAAGATTTTATTTATTTATTTTAAATTACGATATTACAACGTTTTCAATTTTTTTCTTTTCTACTTCCAATACCTGAAAATAACATTTTGAATAAAATATTATATTTTAATGTTTCACCTTATTTTCTTATTTTAGTGAAATCGTTCAATGTCCTTTAGTGAAATCATACATCCTCTTTTTTTTTAAAGCCTTCAGTCGCTTAATAATCGGCTAGAACTCAATTACGATACTTCAATAATTAACATCATTGAATCTATTTTTTCTTTGATTATTTTTTATTAACATTTCTATTCAGCGCTCTTATATATAAATTTGTAATATTTTGATTATTTTCTAAAAACCATATAAATAAAGGTAATTCATTATTGTAATTTTTAATTAGAAAATAAATATTCAAATAATCCTAAAATATGGTTCGTATGATGCATTTAGTAAACTTAACAACAAAATTTTGATTTATCTATTTACAATTTTATGTTACTTTGTTTACTTATTTTTAGTAGAACATAACTCAAGCAATGCGTGATTTTTTTGTCTTACACCAATTTATACCTTATATTTTTAAAATAATAGTATTATAACACTTTCATATTTTTCTTTCATACTTCCATAAAATTATATAACATTATAAATAAAATTGTATATCCTAAATTTTCATCTTATTATCTCATCTTTAATTAGATGGTTCAGTATCATTTTAGTGAAATAACATATATTTTTTATCTTTATATCAACAACCTCTTATATTACCACGTTCATCCCTCATTGGTGTAAGTGCGTTCATGAAAAAAAAAAACCAATAGCCTCTTAACAATTTTCTAACACTCAAGATTATTTTTCTTTGATTCTTTGATGTCGCTAATATCTTTATTCACTTTTTCTTATATGTATATATTCATTTTACATATTTCCAATTTTTGAAATTGAATATATAAACTCTTCTCATTATCATAAATTCATAGTAAATACTCAAATATTAATTTCAACTTTTAGTAATTTATTAACTTATTTTTCGTTTTTTAATTTAATTAAAAAAATTAGTAGCTATAAGTAACAATAAATATACATAAACATGAATTAAATGAACTTAAAACTAAAATTAATTGTTAATTTTTTTTTTGCCTATGTGGACACCTTAGATGGAGAGAAGACTCCCTAATTATATATATGATTTGTGTAATTTATGTCGCTAGCATTGTTAGCGGTAAGATAATGCATATGACTCGTTGTAGCGACGAGGATTATTAATTACTATTCTATTGTGAAGAATGGAAACGATCATGATCATTCTAGAAACATGCATAATAACCATGATGGAGAACGGACTGGTTATGGCATGAAACAATTTTGAAGATTTTGGATGGGAATATGAATCGTGATCTAATGTTTATATGTAATTCATAATGATAGATTGAGTTACTATCGTTTTGTTTTGAAGAACACAAGACTTTTATTGATTTAATAAAATCACAAATCCAATAACTCTAGAGTTTAGAAAAGCTTTGAAAATCTTTTTATAACATCCGATCATTTCAACTCCATCTAGATAGCCAAAGTCTTATGAGAATAGGAGAGTTCGGATGTCGCCGCGTGGCAAGAGAGCGGAGCAAATTGGACATGTAGGAACTTGTAACAAGTGACGAGAGATACAAGTTCCATGAAAGATGTGATTGCATCTTGTTTTATGAACAATCTCGTCTTCTTTCGGATACCCTTTTCCACATAGATGACACAAATCCGAACTTTGGTAACAATCTACAATCTCCGTGGCTAGTGGTTCAATTGGCACAGGTCTAGTCCCGTCGTCAACACGCGGAACATACGGAACACAATGTCTCTTTCCCAATGTAGCCAAAACAAGAGGTGTGATGTCATTCTCAGGGGCATGGTCTTGACCAAACCGTCTAGTTTGAACGTGAAAGATGAGTACGGGACATGAAGGTGGTACGATCTCAAGGTCCTTGAAAGAGAAATTTGAGACAAGGTAGTCGAAGATCTGATTAGGTAAGTTGGACTCTTCGGGTCCCATCCTGAAAGTCCCATCGACTTTATCTACGAATGATTTGGACAATCCAGCTTTTGAACCTCTTCCTCGTCCTGTGAAGCTCGACAATTTAAACCGTTCAGTAATGCGTGCACCCTCAGAACTTTGTATGATAATTCCAACATCAGTCTCATCAGGTGCATCAAACTTGTAAAGCCTGAGATTACCGACACGAGATTTCATCTTTACTTTTGCTAACCCTAGCTTTTTGTTTTCAGGTCTAATTGAATCTGTCTGTTTGTGTCCTCTACCTTCCCTATTTATGAATCTGTTTGTTGTGCCCTTTTGCTAAACCTATTCCAACAAGGACTTACACGCCCACAACTAACAAATCGGATCCATAACTTTTTAATTACTTCCATCAAACTAAACTTGGACTTGTGGCCCATCTCAAAACCTTTATGTATGCTAGGTTTATATTATTTAACTTGTACATGTATCAAACTTTGATTATTGAGTTTTCAAAGCAAAGTATTTATACACAAGTGTAACCGACTAAACCCTAGTAGAATTAGATTACATTAAAGCCCTTAATAATAGGAGTATATCCTTCTCAATAATTATCTATCGATATTCTTGATCTATCCAGTTATGAACACACACACATGTATACACAAATTGAATTTCAAGTTTGACGTATACATGTGAATCATGTCCGTCTGTTGACTCCTCTCGACCTAAGCTTCTTTTTTTCGGTATGGTTTTGGCCTTTGTCATGTATCGTTTGTGTGTGGTTTTTGTGGATCCTCGTAGTATTTTGATTTTTGGTTCACTTTTTCATGTCCATGGGTGTTTCGTTTGGCCTTAAATCGGATTCGTTCCTCACAAGGTAAGTGATTGGTGTATTCGATGGACAGTTCACTTTTTTTATCAAAGCAAAGATTTTATAGATTACTCAAGCTCCGATCATGGAGGATATGATAAAGACTCGGCTAACACAAATGCAGTGCAAAATACATAAAAGATAGAGATAGAAGAAAAGGAAATATGTCAAATAGAATGCTTTTCCGCTCATTGACAACACTTCTACACTTGAGAAGTTTGACAAGAGAAAGAGAAACGGGACAGTTCACTTAGGGTTTTCTTTATCATGATTAAATGAAATTAGGCATTAAGATAAAAATGAAACCAAAAAGGGCATTACGTACTTTTTACAATATATCCTTAAGAAATTGGTGGAAAGTTTAATTTGGTAGAGAACCTATTTGCTTGATTATTTCTTGTAAAATTCTACATTGAACACATATTTCTTGATCAAGTGGCATAGAGAGTGAAATGAGGAAACTAATGCTAATGTGGACATCACTACTCCCTGTCAATACTATTTAGCCAACATTTTTTAACGTAAATATTGGTATCTAAGTTTTGTCTCGTCACTATTCTTTTGGACTTATAGATTTTACGTGAAGATGGTAGGAGAAGAGTTCCGTTGGTAAAGCAAAGAGGTCCAGTTACATTCGCGAATGTTGGAAGTATAATATTTCTGCTCCTCCAATGGTTCTTTCCCATTTTCATTTCTATGAAACAAACACAAAGAAAGTAAAAAGGTTACACGTACATTTGATGGTATAAGTATATTAAAAATTATAAAACCATATACCACATGATAGAGTGACTTCGTTTTAGAAGAAAAATGATAATTTGTACAAACGCAAAACTTGTTAGTAATATGAGTAGTTAGAGTTGTGAATCCGAGTTGGAATATGAGTAGAAACTATACGCTTGGCCAATTATAAAAAGGGCACAAACAGATCCAATTAGACCTTAAAAACTATTAGCAAGGTAATTTCAATTTCTTCCAAAATATTTATTCTTCAACACTTTTCCAAAAACCGTTGGCGTTTTGGCTTATTTGTAACAAAACTCTGAGTTACTGAAAAAGTTCCACCCTCCTCGGTTTAAGAGTGCATAAATGTATCTCAACCCTACAAAATTTAAATTTTTCATCTCAAACTTTCAAGATCAAAGTATAATATCTAATGGATTACGAAGTTAGTTTGGCCGCTAACAGTGCTCACTAGATTTCCTAGTTATTAAAAGGTGATTTATGAGTCATATTAAGAATTAGAATTTAACAAAAAAGAAGAAGAAAATATTTGGAAATCCTTACTTACAATTGCTTCAATCTTATTTCACACATCCAAAAATACTTGCTTTTGTATCTTCCATCTCCTGCAAAATTGGAGATCCTTACTTAGAGTTGTTGCGACTAATTCTTACTAACATTCAGAAAATTAACTACAAGTTGCATACATGACGAAGACGGCGACCTTTGATTCGATGAGACATTTGGCTTGCCATCTATCAAACTTCACGTAAATTTTTGCAAAATTTGGAAATCAACTATGTGAATTAAATCTTACTGAATATACAACTAAAAATATGAGATTCAATTCGGTATAAGATTTTGGAAAAATATATGTATGAATGATTAGTTACTTTGAAAAGACGTGATCAAATTTAATTAGAAAAAAAAATAGATTAAGTAAACAAGATAAAAAAAATAAGTGTTAAATAAGTTTTTTTTTATTTTGATTACATTCATGAATGACTTAATTTAATTATTTTTCTTATTCGTGTTTATTTTTTCACGGATTGACTATAAATAATTAATTCATTTAAATCCCGAATCAGACTATCAAACGCGGGTTAACTCAAAGAGGGAACACAAAAGAACACTCTCAAGAGTTCCACGGCTAATGTGCAGATCTTGACTCTCTACTGGTTTGAGAAGACAAGTGGCTCATTTGGTAGATGTGTACTCTTGGAAACTCGGGCTTCCTCCTTATGCGACAACGGAGGCCGCATTGGTGATACTACTCCCTTCCTTCGTGTGCTTCAGTGCGTACCAATAAGAAGAAACGATGAAAAGGAACTAGTTGGTTTAAAATAGAACAAAATATGTATAACACATTTTAATTTAGTAGAATATTAGTTTAATTGTTCAATAAATTTATATGGTTTTTTGTGTTTTCTTTTTTTTTTATAGATGCATCAAATATTATTAAAATAAATTGTGATTCTAAAAGAGATTTTTATGTGTCTAATCGAGGAGTGTCCACCATACGTGCATTATGGAAGCTTTTGGGCCGCTAGTTATCATGACTAGGGTTGAACTCGCGCGTTACGCGAGTTTGGCTTCCTTTGATATTTTTGTGTTATTTTCCTATGTTTTCTATCAATATCATATCATGTATAACATGAATTAGTAAATATTTTATGTTAGTATATATATTTTACATTTATTTACACATTATAATATCATATTTTCAATTATAAATTTGTTTTAAATTCTTCTTTTTGAAATTCTTTCGATTTGGTATTTGATTTTAAATAAATAGTTGTTTAGTTTTTGAGAACTCCTTATTTTATCTATTATTGCACAATAAATTCATCCAATTTTCAAAAAAAAATTAAATATTACCAAGATATTTACTTTTGTCATTTTTTTCAGAAAACACTGATATAACTATAGAAAGTTAAATTATACATAATTTTTTTTTACGTTTTCTTAGACATTTCGAAAATAGTTTTTTTTCTCTAGATTTTTTAAATCATTGATTCAAATATTGAATTACAGAAGCTCACCGAGGAATGCCTTGTTGTAGAACTACGTATATTTTTACATAAAGATCACAAATTATTCTCGGTATATTTTGTTGTAAAATTTATGAATAATGTGACCATTAATTTTATACTATATATATATCAAATTTAAGATTTTATTTATTTATTTTAAATTACGATATTACAACGTTTTCAATTTTTTTTTTTTCTACTTCCAATACCTGAAAATAACATTTTGAATAAAATATTATATTTTAATGTTTCACCTTATTTTCTTATTTTAGTGAAATCGTTCAATGTCCTTTAGTGAAATCATACATCCTCTTTTTTTTTAAAGCCTTCAGTCGCTTAATAATCGGCTAGAACTCAATTACGATACTTCAATAATTAACATCATTGAATCTATTTTTTCTTTGATTATTTTTTATTAACATTTCTATTCAGCGCTCTTATATATAAATTTGTAATATTTTGATTATTTTCTAAAAACCATATAAATAAAGGTAATTCATTATTGTAATTTTTAATTAGAAAATAAATATTCAAATAATCCTAAAATATGGTTCGTATGATGCATTTAGTAAACTTAACAACAAAATTTTGATTTATCTATTTACAATTTTATGTTACTTTGTTTACTTATTTTTAGTAGAACATAACTCAAGCAATGCGTGATTTTTTTGTCTTACACCAATTTATACCTTATATTTTTAAAATAATAGTATTATAACACTTTCATATTTTTCTTTCATACTTCCATAAAATTATATAACATTATAAATAAAATTGTATATCCTAAATTTTCATCTTATTATCTCATCTTTAATTAGATGGTTCAGTATCATTTTAGTGAAATAACATATATTTTTTATCTTTATATCAACAACCTCTTATATTACCACGTTCATCCCTCATTGGTGTAAGTGCGTTCATGAAAAAAAAAACCCAATAGCCTCTTAACAATTTTCTGACACTCAAGATTATTTTTCTTTGATTCTTTGATGTCGCTAATATCTTTATTCACTTTTTCTTATATGTATATATTCATTTTACATATTTCCAATTTTTGAAATTGAATATATAAACTCTTATCATTATCATAAATTCATAGTAAATACTCAAATATTAATTTCAACTTTTAGTAATTTATTAACTTATTTTTCGTTTTTTAATTTAATTAAAAAAATTAGTAGCTATAAGTAACAATAAATATACATAAACATGAATTAAATGAACTTAAAACTAAAATTAATTGTTAATTTTTTTTTTGCCTATGTGGACACCTTAGATGGAGAGAAGACTCCCTAATTATATATATGATTTGTGTAATTTATGTCGCTAGCATTGTTAGCGTAAGATAATGCATATGACTCGTTGTAGCGACGAGGATTATTAATTACTATTCTATTGTGAAGAATGGAAACGATCATGATCATTCTAGAAACATGCATAATAACCATGATGGAGAACGGACTGGTTATGGCATGAAACAATTTTGAAGATTTTGGATGGGAATATGAATCGTGATCTAATGTTTATATGTAATTCATAATGATAGATTGAGTTACTATCGTTTTGTTTTGAAGAACACAAGACTTTTATTGATTTAATAAAATCACAAATCCAATAACTCTAGAGTTTAGAAAAGCTTTGAAAATCTTTTTATAACATCCGATCATTTCAACTCCATCTAGATAGCCAAAGTCTTATGAGAATAGGAGAGTTCGGATGTCGCCGCGTGGCAAGAGAGCGGAGCAAATTGGACATGTAGGAACTTGTAACAAGTGACGAGAGATACAAGTTCCATGAAAGATGTGATTGCATCTTGTTTTATGAACAATCTCGTCTTCTTTCGGATACCCTTTTCCACATAGATGACACAAATCCGAACTTTGGTAACAATCTACAATCTCCGTGGCTAGTGGTTCAATTGGCACAGGTCTAGTCCCGTCGTCAACACGCGGAACATACGGAACACAATGTCTCTTTCCCAATGTAGCCAAAACAAGAGGTGTGATGTCATTCTCAGGGGCATGGTCTTGACCAAACCGTCTAGTTTGAACGTGAAAGATGAGTACGGGACATGAAGGTGGTACGATCTCAAGGTCCTTGAAAGAGAAATTTGAGACAAGGTAGTCGAAGATCTGATTAGGTAAGTTGGACTCTTCGGGTCCCATCCTGAAAGTCCCATCGACTTTATCTACGAATGATTTGGACAATCCAGCTTTTGAACCTCTTCCTCGTCCTGTGAAGCTCGACAATTTAAACCGTTCAGTAATGCGTGCACCCTCAGAACTTTGTATGATAATTCCAACATCAGTCTCATCAGGTGCATCAAACTTGTAAAGCCTGAGATTACCGACACGAGATTTCATCTTTACTTTTGCTAACCCTAGCTTTTTGTTTTCAGGTCTAATTGAATCTGTCTGTTTGTGTCCTCTACCTTCCCTATTTATGAATCTGTTTGTTGTGCCCTTTTGCTAAACCTATTCCAACAAGGACTTACACGCCCACAACTAACAAATCGGATCCATAACTTTTTAATTACTTCCATCAAACTAAACTTGGACTTGTGGCCCATCTCAAAACCTTTATGTATGCTAGGTTTATATTATTTAACTTGTACATGTATCAAACTTTGATTATTGAGTTTTCAAAGCAAAGTATTTATACACAAGTGTAACCGACTAAACCCTAGTAGAATTAGATTACATTAAAGCCCTTAATAATAGGAGTATATCCTTCTCAATAATTATCTATCGATATTCTTGATCTATCCAGTTATGAACACACACACATGTATACACAAATTGAATTTCAAGTTTGACGTATACATGTGAATCATGTCCGTCTGTTGACTCCTCTCGACCTAAGCTTCTTTTTTTCGGTATGGTTTTGGCCTTTGTCATGTATCGTTTGTGTGTGGTTTTTGTGGATCCTCGTAGTATTTTGATTTTTGGTTCACTTTTTCATGTCCATGGGTGTTTCGTTTGGCCTTAAATCGGATTCGTTCCTCACAAGGTAAGTGATTGGTGTATTCGATGGACAGTTCACTTTTTTTATCAAAGCAAAGATTTTATAGATTACTCAAGCTCCGATCATGGAGGATATGATAAAGACTCGGCTAACACAAATGCAGTGCAAAATACATAAAAGATAGAGATAGAAGAAAAGGAAATATGTCAAATAGAATGCTTTTCCGCTCATTGACAACACTTCTACACTTGAGAAGTTTGACAAGAGAAAGAGAAACGGGACAGTTCACTTAGGGTTTTCTTTATCATGATTAAATGAAATTAGGCATTAAGATAAAAATGAAACCAAAAAGGGCATTACGTACTTTTTACAATATATCCTTAAGAAATTGGTGGAAAGTTTAATTTGGTAGAGAACCTATTTGCTTGATTATTTCTTGTAAAATTCTACATTGAACACATATTTCTTGATCAAGTGGCATAGAGAGTGAAATGAGGAAACTAATGCTAATGTGGACATCACTACTCCCTGTCAATACTATTTAGCCAACATTTTTTAACGTAAATATTGGTATCTAAGTTTTGTCTCGTCACTATTCTTTTGGACTTATAGATTTTACGTGAAGATGGTAGGAGAAGAGTTCCGTTGGTAAAGCAAAGAGGTCCAGTTACATTCGCGAATGTTGGAAGTATAATATTTCTGCTCCTCCAATGGTTCTTTCCCATTTTCATTTCTATGAAACAAACACAAAGAAAGTAAAAAGGTTACACGTACATTTGATGGTATAAGTATATTAAAAATTATAAAACCATATACCACATGATAGAGTGACTTCGTTTTAGAAGAAAAATGATAATTTGTACAAACGCAAAACTTGTTAGTAATATGAGTAGTTAGAGTTGTGAATCCGAGTTGGAATATGAGTAGAAACTATACGCTTGGCCAATTATAAAAAGGGCACAAACAGATCCAATTAGACCTTAAAAACTATTAGCAAGGTAATTTCAATTTCTTCCAAAATATTTATTCTTCAACACTTTTCCAAAAACCGTTGGCGTTTTGGCTTATTTGTAACAAAACTCTGAGTTACTGAAAAAGTTCCACCCTCCTCGGTTTAAGAGTGCATAAATGTATCTCAACCCTACAAAATTTAAATTTTTCATCTCAAACTTTCAAGATCAAAGTATAATATCTAATGGATTACGAAGTTAGTTTGGCCGCTAACAGTGCTCACTAGATTTCCTAGTTATTAAAAGGTGATTTATGAGTCAGAATTAGAATTTAACAAAAAAGAAGAAGAAAATATTTGGAAATCCTTACTTACAATTGCTTCAATCTTATTTCACACATCCAAAAATACTTGCTTTTGTATCTTCCATCTCCTGCAAAATTGGAGATCCTTACTTAGAGTTGTTGCGACTAATTCTTACTAACATTCAGAAAATTAACTACAAGTTGCATACATGACGAAGACGGCGACCTTTGATTCGATGAGACATTTGGCTTGCCATCTATCAAACTTCACGTAAATTTTTGCAAAATTTGGAAACCAACTATGTGAATTAAATCTTACTGAATATACAACTAAAAATATGAGATTCAATTCGGTATAAGATTTTGGAAAAATATATGTATGAATGATTAGTTACTTTGAAAAGACGTGATCAAATTTAATTAGAAAAAAAATTAGATTAAGTAAACAAGATAAAAAAATAAGTGTTAAATAAGTTTTTTTTTATTTTGATTACATTCATGAATGACTTAATTTAATTATTTTTCTTATTCGTGTTTATTTTTTCACGGATTGACTATAAATAATTAATTCATTTAAATCCCGAATCAGACTATCAAACGCGGGTTAACTCAAAGAGGGAACACAAAAGAACACTCTCAAGAGTTCCACGGCTAATGTGCAGATCTTGACTCTCTACTGGTTTGAGAAGACAAGTGGCTCATTTGGTAGATGTGTACTCTTGGAAACTCGGGCTTCCTCCTTATGCGACAACGGAGGCCGCATTGGTGATACTACTCCCTTCCTTCGTGTGCTTCAGTGCGTACCAATAAGAAGAAACGATGAAAAGGAACTAGTTGGTTTAAAATAGAACAAAATATGTATAACACATTTTAATTTAGTAGAATATTAGTTTAATTGTTCAATAAATTTATATGGTTTTTTTTTTTTTTTTTTTTTTTAATAGATGCATCAAATATTATTAAAAACATTTGTGATTCTAAAAGTGATTTTTATGTTTCTAATTGAAGAGTGTCCACCACACGTGCATTATGGAAGCTTTTGGGCCGCTAGTTATCATGATTTGTGTAATTTATGTCGCTAGCATTGTTAGCGTAAGATAATGCATATGACTCGTTGTAGCGACGAGGATTATTAATTACTATTCTATTGTGAAGAATGGAAACGATCATGATCATTCTAGAAACATGCATAATAACCATGATGGAGAACGGACTGGTTATGGCATGAAACAATTTTGAAGATTTTGGATGGGAATATGAATCGTGATCTAATGTTTATATGTAATTCATAATGATAGATTGAGTTACTATCGTTTTGTTTTGAAGAACACAAGACTTTTATTGATTTAATAAAATCACAAATCCAATAACTCTAGAGTTTAGAAAAGCTTTGAAAATCTTTTTATAACATCCGATCATTTCAACTCCATCTAGATAGCCAAAGTCTTATGAGAATAGGAGAGTTCGGATGTCGCCGCGTGGCAAGAGAGCGGAGCAAATTGGACATGTAGGAACTTGTAACAAGTGACGAGAGATACAAGTTCCATGAAAGATGTGATTGCATCTTGTTTTATGAACAATCTCGTCTTCTTTCGGATACCCTTTTCCACATAGATGACACAAATCCGAACTTTGGTAACAATCTACAATCTCCGTGGCTAGTGGTTCAATTGGCACAGGTCTAGTCCCGTCGTCAACACGCGGAACATACGGAACACAATGTCTCTTTCCCAATGTAGCCAAAACAAGAGGTGTGATGTCATTCTCAGGGGCATGGTCTTGACCAAACCGTCTAGTTTGAACGTGAAAGATGAGTACGGGACATGAAGGTGGTACGATCTCAAGGTCCTTGAAAGAGAAATTTGAGACAAGGTAGTCGAAGATCTGATTAGGTAAGTTGGACTCTTCGGGTCCCATCCTGAAAGTCCCATCGACTTTATCTACGAATGATTTGGACAATCCAGCTTTTGAACCTCTTCCTCGTCCTGTGAAGCTCGACAATTTAAACCGTTCAGTAATGCGTGCACCCTCAGAAGGGGTGAAAGAAGTACGATGAAGATGGCGAAAAATCTTCATGACACTTGGTAAGCTGATACAATTTTGATGAACCACAAAATCACAAGAAAGACATATATAAAGGATAGATTGAATCGGCCAAAGCATAGAGATAGCAAGAAAATATTTCTTGGAAACAAAGCAAGTACATGGTCTATAAACAAAACTCGTTATTTATCCAGACAAGCTATATTCATAGCATAAATAACATTCCTCACTTATTTTGCCTCATCAAACCATAACTTTTTGGATGAAGAAGGTGTTTGATCGCAACTAGAACAGTTTCATCTTCTTCATGGTTCTAGCGATTGCAATTTCAATAGCGAAAATGGGTATCTTTATCATGTTAAACGAAATTTTGACCACAAGCAAGAAGCTTAGCATCTTCCTCCGAGGTACATGAAAATTGGGTAACTTGGAACCAACCCTACTGGCTTAATTGGCGATATAAGTAGCTGAGCTGTCGCGCGATTATGTTTCCGATCGATTTGTGCTTCTCTAAGAAGAGAAACACTGAAAAGCGATGGGAAACCGGTGAAGAACTTAAGCCAAGTTAGCAGTGTTTAGGAGATTCTATGGTTTGGATCATATCTCCTCATTTTGGTGTGTTTGTGTTGAATGTCATTGCAGGTTCTTAAGTATCATCACTTGTGTTTAAAGATTATATGTATGTATAATATGTAGAAATTGAAATGAAAGAGGAGAGTCTATATGTATTTATCATGCGGAAAATGAATCTGTTTGTAATCTTAGTTAATTTGTTTACAATGTATAATCATGTTTCGTGGGGTATTATTTTTTTTGGGTGCTAATGAAAGAATTTGCAATTATGGTCAAGTTCATATTGATGTAGGCATTAGATATTCAAACATGCAATTACAATAATAAGATACAAATTTATATTCGAGTTCCTAAACTAATAAATTTAGCTTGATTTTTTAGTATTGACTAGGTGATCACCCTCGCTACGCGAGGGTTAGTACTTCAAAATAGTTTATGTAAGGAGAGCTACATAAACTAAGGAGAGCTGAGCATTCATTTTCAAAAAAGAGCAAAAAAGTAGAGAAATTAGAGCAAAGCCTTGCAAAGAATAAATTAATTATTTTTACCCTATGATGACATTCTGACAAACCAAATATAGTAATGGTTGAGTTAGAAGTTTTTTTGTGAATGAAATGGTATTAAAACTTTTGCTGCAACCATAACCAATTGCAGCTTATGACCATACATTCTAAGAAGGGATAACAACTTTCAAAACTCCCACAAATCATCTGCATATAAGAGATTATCTTTTTTTGTTAGTACCTTAAAACGTTGACTTTAAAAATACCCGCGCGTAATAATAGTTATTGTAAAGTTAACATTTGTCCTTTAGAAAATACTGAGAACCACATATCGGCAAGAAACATTAAAAATCCAACTTACAGTTACTAATAATGTATCTCTCCAATATTTCTTATGTCCTATATGACAAGCTTCTTAAAACATCCAAAACAGCAGTGATAAATTGCGAGTAAATATTATGCATAAGAGAAAAGATGAAACCAATGAGTGATCAAAACCCGTATGTAGTCGAAAAAATATTCAATGCTTAGAATGTGGATCCCATGACAATATGTAGTCGTTGGCACTCGATGTCTATGTTCTGCTTTTATATGCGTTGAACAAAGGTCATAACATAAAAGGTGAAAGTGAATAACTTTTATCTTGCTTCTTAAACATTAGCGGAGAAAAGCATAAGCATAGAACTCCACCTGATCTGCTTGTGGCGTACCTTTTAATGTGATAGGCGAACTAAGGTTGGCATGTTTCGTGGTGAGGTAGGTAGTACCATATACACGTCCAACAATAAGGAGAGCTGAGCATTCATTTTCAAAAAAGAGCAAGAAAGTAGAGAACTCCATTCTTATGATGGGAAATATTTGGACAAAAAAATAGATGGAAGCAGAAGCAGACAGGAAACGTTTTTCCTCTTCTTGAATCACCAATGCCAAATCATCTAAACTGAACGGGAAATTAGGTCTAGAGATCTGTAGATAAAAATTCAAACCAAAAGACATTTTTCCCTCTCTTACCACAATGAGTGTCTTTATTCTCTCTGCCATTTCTGCATATCTTTGTTAGAACCAGAAAACAGCAAGCAGACAAAAAACCCGTAATCTAATAATCTCCAAAAACACGATTAGACCTTCTCACTAATCTCCAGATCAAATGTGATTTGGAAAGTAAAAAAGGGATCTTAAGGTGCATTAGTGTTTACTGGATTAGCAAACTCTTGCAACATAAAAGCATGATGAGTAATCTGAAGGACTGTCATAAGCTTTCTTAATGGTTCCACCCATTCTTTTAATTGGATCAGTGATGGCAGAGAACGAGCTTTGCACCAAATGATCTCATCGTAACTCTTTATAATCCTATACCCTTTCATAGACGAGATGAAACCCATACTTTTTCCCATATTTCCCCAAGTGGGCTCTAGGAATGGTTCCTGAAAAATAAGCATCATTCCATGGGTAAGAACTTTGATGTGATTATATCCACGAAGAAAATGGCTATATCATACACAAAACCTGAAACATGAATTTAGCAAGAGAGACGTAAATGGAAGCCATGTTAGTAAAAGAAACTGTGTTGACTGGTCCCTATAATTTTCTTTATGTATCAATCTAAAGAATTTTAACGAGACTATAAGTGAAAATGATGGCCAAGAGGTTACGTTTTTATGCTTATAATGTATTTATAAGCTAATCTGGAATCCATAGACAGTGACTTAATTCCTACCTCGTATCTAATAGAGCCAAGTCAATCAGAGCTCAGAACATCATGATCACATTTAAACCTGTATTTAAGCTCTCGTACTATTGTCATTGTAAGCAGAGAACCATTTCTGGAAAAGATTCGAGTATTGCCATTCCTAATGCGCCTCCTCAAAGCGAATATTTTCCTGCTGCAACCTGTTTACAAATTTAAATAAATATGTGACAACGTTAAATCTCATAAACATATATCATAACCAGTCATTCAACTTAACAAGACAAGTGATCTACTTGTTGAATGGGAGAGAATTTTTTGCAAACTAAATCAAGTAACGTAAACATCACAAAAGGTTAGAATATTGTACAAAGTCATATTAAAACCGGTAATCTATTTAAGGGCATTACATCATTTTGCGTGAAGATTTAGTGAGCCCAAATTCCATAGGAATAAACAGTCCTGAGTGTTGGAAAATATCACATAACATGCCGGTTTTCTTACCTGTCTGGCCTTGATTCTTTAGAAACCATATGAGCTTGCGACTTAAGCCGTGACGACAGCAGGGGATTAGACTTATACTAATTTGCTTCTAATGACCAGAAAACGTAAAAAATGACTACAACAAAGATTGGTCAATTCAGAAAAAACAAAAACAAAGATGGTCATCAATCAGAAAATTTGGATATAAATTCTCAAGTACACGTGAATTCGGAAATTTGGGTAAGTGTGCAACTACAACCCAAACAGTGATTGTAAAACACTTAGTCCTTGATGCATCCGGGTCGTCACCGTGAAACTCTTGAGTTGGGGTTCTAAGGCTCGTGGGTTGCAGCCAATTCTGCAATGCACCGTGGAAAAATTCAGTAAGAGAACTATTCGAACCAAAACCAGTAGATAGAAAATCTATGATCAGAAGAGATTTGGTAGAAATTCCACAAAGATCTATGATCAGAAGAGATTTGGTAGGTCTGTGAGCCATTCAACTATGTTATTACCTCACAACATAGCGTCGTTTCACGCTGCTTTATACGATTTCTTCTCTGCTTAACAGCGAATAACTTTATCTCTTCGTATTTCCAACATTACCTCTCTTAATTGTCGTTCATAATAGATGTAACGATTAAACTTTAAACGATATAACGCATTGACGATAACAAATATGAAAAGTCACGTGCCACGTGTTCTCAACTTGTGAGCTGATGTGGCATCACATGGGGAGAGCTATTGCCCTTTTCATATAGTAGATGGTTATGTCTGTTTATGCAACTTGCAGATTTTATTCATAAGCCAAACATATTCTTCAATTTTATTGATTAGGGTTGTGTGTTTAAGGTTTGAGTGTACAAATTCAGCACAACTTGTAGAAATAAAATACTAGCAAGTAGGAATGAAAACAACTAAATACAAACAAAGAAATCGTAATATAAACATCATTTTCTTAACATACAAATAAACATATGACCAACTTACAATTTTTATAAGTTGTATTCCGCCAAGTTGTATTAAAAGGACGTCTAAAACATCTATTGTAGGGTAACAAACAAAAACAAAGTAAACTAATCATGCTAAATTCATATTTTCTTTATTATGTCGGCGTATAGTTTCTAATCCTATTTCAATTCGGACTTACAAGCCCACAATTCCCTAACAAATCGGATCCATAAGCGAAAAATAATTATTCAATTAAGCTAAAAGTTAATAGAAAAAACCCTCACTAGATCAGTGATCATTCAATTTCTAAAAAAAATTTAATGATATAGTATTTCACAAAATTATTAATATCATTTGTAATATAAAAAAGAGTATAAGAGAGAGCACTATTATGTTTGATGGTTTCATCTTATACAGAGAAAACAATCATTTTTCTATTTTATTTTTACAGAATTAGTTTATTTATAAGTTTATAACAAAATAACACACATCTAAATAATTAAATTAAATATAATCTAATGAAAACAAAAAGTAAAATTTTACTTGGGGAAAAAGGAAATAATATTACACTTTTGAAACGGAAATTCCAAATTTAAGGAAAAAAATCGAAATAAAAATAAAAAAGGTAACAACAATACGAGAATTAGGACTTTCCTATTCGTAAAGGTAACCCTAATTTCTCAAACTCTTCGTCATATATAAACCAAACGCCTCTCTTCCTCAATTTCTTCGTATTCTTCTTCAAATCTTTTTTTGATTTCCTCGTCTCATAACACAAGAGGTACGTATCTCTCCAGATTCTTCACCTTTTTGTTTGATTATTCATCAATCTTATCTAGAGATTTTGCGTTATTGGTTAGATTCATTGATTTGATTCTTGGAAAATTTGTTGCTGTTTGATTCATTATTCGAAAATTCGTTGTTGTTGTTCGTTTGAATCTAGCGTTGTAGTTTAACGAATCGCAATTTCGTAGAGATTCGTTTTTGTGTGTTTAGGTTTCTGCAATGTTTCGTTGAAGAATCATGGATTATATGTATGTTTAGGTTTGATACAGATCTGAATTTGTGTGTTTGTAATGATAATGGTGATTGATTAGCTTTTTTATGCGTTGATTTGTGTTTTTGGACTGTATTTTAAGAGATTTGTGTATGTTTGTAATGGTAATGGTGAAATTGATGCATTGATTTGTGTTATTAGACTATACTTTGAAAGATTTGTGTGAGTAATTGAATATGAGATTGTTATCTAATGATTTGGTTCTTTGTTTCTTGCAGAGATTTGGTAAAAACAATTTGCTGTTTCGAGAACGGAAAGTTGGAAAAAGAATCGATAACCGAAGCTTCTTTTATGTCTGACAAGATTTCTCCGTTTAGCTGTCAATCTGGTTGCTTGGAGAATACTATCCTACATCCAGAGATTAGGACTACAAGTTCTTCCATTACTTTAGTTTCACGCATTTTCAAACCGGAGATTGTACCTTCGTTTTCCGGCTAAAAGAAAAACTCGAAAACATGGCGTTGCAGAACATTGGTGAGTCGAATCGTAATGATGTGTTTTACAGGTACAAGATGCCAAAGATGGTTACCAAGACTGAAGGTAAAGGTAATGGTATCAAGACCAACATTGTGAACAATGTTGATATTGCGAAAGCTTTGGGGAGACCTGCTTCTTACACGACTAAGTACTTTGGTTGTGAGCTTGGTGCTCAGTCTAAATTCGACGAGAAGACTGGGATATCGCTTGTGAATGGAGCTCATAGCACGTCTAAGCTTGCTCAGCTTCTGGAGATTTTTATTAAGAAGTATGTTCAGTGTTATGGATGTGGAAACCCTGAGACTGAGGTGCTTATCACGAAGACGCAGATGGTTAATCTGAAGTGTGCTGCTTGTGGGTTTATCTCTGAGGTTGACATGAGGGATAAGTTGACTACTTTCATTCTGAAGAACCCACCGGAGTCTAAGAAGGGATCGAAGGATAAGAAAGCAATGAGGAGAGCTGAGAAGGAGAGGCTTAAAGAAGGTGAAGCAGCTGATGAAGAGCAGAGAAAGCTGAAGAAGGAAACTAAGAAGAAACCGTCGTCTGCTACTTCTACTAAGACGACCAAGAACCATTCTTCTGATGAGGAGCTCAGCCCGAAACATGACGAGTTTGCGCAGGAGGAGGATGATGAAGACGATGACGACGGTATCCAATGGCAAACCGATACTTCCCGAGAAGCTGCTGAGAAAAGAATGAAGGAACAGTTAAGTGCTGCAACTGCGGAATTGGTGATGCTCTCTGCAAAAGAAGCAGAAGAAGAGAAAAAATCGACCAAACCTAAAGCAAACGGGGATGTTAAAGTTGAGAAACCTCAGGAGGAAGAGAAGAAGACTCTCGTGCAGGTTATGAAAGAGTATCTGGAGAAGGGTTCACCGATTACCGAGCTGAAAACATTCATCTCCTCACTATCCGAACCTCCTCAGGACATCATGGACGCACTCTTCAACGCTCTATTCGACGGCATTGGCAAAGGATTCTCCAAAGAAGTAACCAAGAAGAAGAATTACTTAGCAGCCGCAACAGCGCAAGAGGACGATGGATCACAGATGCATCTACTGAACTCGATCGAGTCTTTCTGCGGTAAGAATGGTGAAGCGGTTAAAGAGGTTGCTCTGGTTCTTAAAGCATTGTATGATCAAGACATCATTGAGGAAGAGTTTGTGATGGAATGGTACGGTAAGGGTCTAACCGGAGCTGACAAAAGCTCACCGGTTTGGAAGAATGTTGAGCCTTTTGTTGAGTGGCTCAAGAGTGCTGAGTCTGAGTCCGAAGAAGAGGATTGAGAGATTTTTTTACTATTTCTACTGTTTTACTTTTACCGGGATTTATTTCAGTTTTTGGTCTGTTTTCAGAATTCTCCTTTGGTTACACTTTTTTGCATTTACAGTTTTTTAAACTTGATAATTGCTATTAAGACTATTATTACTATTAAAGTATTGGTGATTTAATTTGATTTTGGCTCGGTTTAGGCTTGGTTTTTTTGTTGTGTTTTGATTTCTTTTGTGAAACATAGAAAACCAAATTGAAATGTTGGTTTGATTGATATGGTTTTGGTTTAGAATTTGGAGTATTATTATTTAGTGACTTGTGAAATATTTTTATGTCGTTCAGGAGTTTGTTTGACTTGTAGGTATAATTGTCATTTGTCATTTCATTGTCACGATTACGTTATTAATTGTTTTTATTTGATTTCGTAACCTTGATGTGATAGTGGGCCGTCTTATTCAAAAACCGAACAAGGCCCGTTTGAACGGAACAGTGAAAATAACGTTTTTTGTTTTTTTATTAATTATAAGAAAAATAAATTACAGTCTCATTTATGTCATGTGCCGTCGAAAATAATAATATGAATAAAATAAATAAATAAAGTTAAATTTAATTTTTTTAAATCACAACAAACATTCCTAACTGGCCACACCCATCTGCTTTCCCCACGCGCCAACGGAATAACAAATCAGGAATCTTTTCATAATATACTTTTTCGGATTTATTTATTTATTTATTTATTTACTTATTTAGATATTTATGAGAAATGTTGTGTTGTTATTATTAACATTAAAAAAGTAAAGTAAAAAGTAAAGACAAGTTTCTAATTGCAATAATACAAACGAAATGGTCTAATTAGGCTAGGATTGTAATTGTAGAGTAAAATATTGTAGACATCATCGGTCTATAAACTTTTTAGCTTGATTTTAGCTTTGATATTTAAATATGGTATATGCTTTATATGCATAGGACTGCTAATAACTAGGACCAAATTGTTTTTAGGATTAAGTCTACTAATAACTATTTTTTCGATTTCAGTATTTATAAATAATTTTCTGAAATAAGCGTGTTTTTTGTTTGTTTGTTTTAATATTAACAAGCAAATGATAAGAGTAAGACAACTTGCTAATTAGAAATTTTGAAATTTTATTTTCCTCTGATTTAGGATTGTTTTGATTACCTATTCAAACTCTTAGATTTTTGTAGTCTTCCTACAAATTAGAGAATCTTTTTTTATGTATCAATGTTTTTTCTTATGTTTTAATTTATGATTAGACATGGCATGTCTTTAATAATTTATAACGTGAAGTTTGTAATATGAAAACAGCAAAAATGTATAAACGCCTAAGTTTATTTTAATTTGTGGTCAATTTTTTTGTTTTATGTGTTGTGAAAAATGACATTGACAACTAGTTAACTTTAAAAAAATCAAAACAAATATTTTCAATGGAATAAACTATAGGGATTTAGTTGGTACCATCCTAATTGTCTTCGATATTTTCTTGTACCATATTTTTCTTCGAATTAAATGTTTAGGTATATCTTCTGTAATTATCAAGTTGTTTAAATTTAATAAATACCAAAGTAAGACAACTTGCAAATTGCAACTGCACAAAATACGATAGACTCGGGATTGATCCACTTAGATTTACTTTGATTTTGTAAATAAACAAATTTATATTTCGTAAAAAAAAAACACAAAATATCGTAAAAAAAACATTAACGTAATGTGACAACAATCAAGGTAATGCTTTCTTTTTTATCTAATGTAACAAAAAAATAGACAATCGTCAATTTTTTAATACATGAATCTCCTAAAAACATGAAAAAAATTGTTTTAACATAACACTAAACATTCATGTCTTTCTATAAAGTATTCACTTAAATTCTTCCCAAAATCTAACCAAACTATTTAAATTCTTTCCATTAAGAAACGTAAGTGAAATTTCTATATCTCTCCTCTAAAACACAGCATATCATATACTTTATTTAATTTATTTCCAATCATCCAAATTAAATAAACACAAAATAATTCCTTTTTTCATGTTAGGGTAGAGACATAAATTAAATTTTTTACTAATTAAAACCTAGGTTGCATGGAAACTCCATTTTATGACGTTTCACGCTTCGGAATCGGAATCAGAATCGGAATCTCTTGGAATCTCTTGGAATCGTCGTGGAATCGCGATTCCAAAAATTACCATTTTGGAAGCGCCTTGGAAGCGTCCGATTCCAATTTGGAAGCGTCTTGAAAGCGTCTGATTCTATTTTGGAAACTTCTTTTCATTTTGGATGATAAAAATTAAACATTAGAAAACCTAAAAAAGTTTGATATTTTTATAACTTAGAGAAAAAAAACCCCTTAAAAAATATGAATCATCAGATCCCTAGTCACTAAGAAGTAAGAACGATTATGATTTTGCTCACAATCTCTGTAGAAGGACTCTTTAAGGTTCCAATGTATCTATCGGCAATCTCGTAGAAGAACATGATATATTTCATACTATATGTAATGAAACTATTCTTGAAAGATATGAGTTTGAAGATCTTTCCCTCGACAAACCAGAGTTAGGAAGCAATTTTATTTGATGGAGCAAACGAAAACCAACATGAATCTGATAGTCTAAATCCTAGATTTTAATATTATGGGTTGTTTATTCTAGTTAAGTTACTTAATACTTTTATGTATTAGATTTATGATCCAATTTGTAAACGAAGTTTTTCAATTTGGTTTAGTTTTGAATGTTAAAAAGTATATATATATATATATATATATATATTTGATTTAGTCCTACGCTTCCAAAACGTACCCGCTTCCTAAATTTTTCAAAAAAATCGCTTCCGCGTTTCCGAACGTTTCGCTTCCACGTATCCGTTTCCGATTCCATGCAACATAGATTAAAACATCATTAAATGAACCTAAAAATGAGGGAAAATTAAATAGAGTAATAAACGAAACCAAAAAGATAAACACATAAATCAACGAGAGTGAGATACACGCGCTAAATCCAACGGTGTAAAAGATCTCTTTCACTGCATAAAGTTTGTTGTCGTGTGGCAAAAACCGTAAATTCGAAAACAAAATCGAACAAAATCCCGTAGCACCGTAACAGTAAATCTCTCTCTCTCTCTCTATCTCTATCTTCTCTCTTCTCTATCTCTCCGCTTAACACAGTACCTACCTGATAACGAACATCTCCGACGATGTCACCGTCGTCAACAACCGTCGATAACCACCGTGAAGTCGATCCAAAGATCTGGCGTGCTTGTGCTGGTGCTTCCGTTCAGATCCCTTCACTATACTCTAGGGTTTACTACTTCGCTCAAGGTCATATCGAACACTGTTGTATCTCTTCTTTACCTTCTTCCACTACTTCTTCACCAGTTCCTTGCCTCGTTTCTTCAATCGAATTACTCGCTGATCCAATCACTGACGAAGTTTTCGCTCACCTTGTTCTTCAACCTATGGCTCCTGATCAATTTATCCCTAGCAATAGCAATAGCTCTAGATTCGGTAGATTTGATTATGCTAGTGGTGGTAGCGATGGTGATGATGATAAGGTTGTTACGTTTGCGAAGATATTAACACCTTCTGATGCTAATAACGGTGGTGGATTCTCTGTACCAAGGTATTGTGCTGATTCTGTTTTTCCTCCGCTTGATTTTCAAGCAGATCCTCCTGTACAGAAACTGTTTATCACTGATATACACGGTGTTGTTTGGGATTTTCGTCATATCTACCGTGGTACACCGAGAAGGCATCTCTTAACTACTGGATGGAGTAAGTTTGTTAACAATAAGAAACTTATCGCTGGTGATTCCGTTGTGTTTATGAGAAAATCTGTAGATGAGATGTTTATCGGTGTTAGACGAACTCCTG
Organism: Arabis alpina; assembly: GCA_900128785.1. Taxonomy (NCBI): domain Eukaryota; kingdom Viridiplantae; phylum Streptophyta; class Magnoliopsida; order Brassicales; family Brassicaceae; genus Arabis; species Arabis alpina. Next base: position 35,113,006 of record LT669789.1, read on the forward strand.
TGACTAGTACTGGTGGATTTAAAAGCTATGTTGATGAGTTTAGTAGTTTTTACGGTGGAGATAAGGAAGATGATGGTGGTACTAGTGTTAAGAAAGGATTTAGGAGAACTGGGAAAGGGAAATTGACTAAAGAAGCTGTTTCGGAAGCGATTAGTAAAGCTTCACAGGGTTTACCATTTGAGGTAGTGTATTATCCTACTGCTGGTTGGTCTGATTTCGTTGTTAGAGCTGAAGATGTTGAAGCTTCGATGTCGATTTATTGGAGTCCTGGTACTAGAGTTAAGATGGCTATGGAGACTGAGGATTCTTCTAGGATTACTTGGTTTCAAGGTATTGTTTCTTCTACGTTTCAGGAAACAGGTCCTTGGCGTGGATCTCCATGGAAGCAGCTTCAGGTATACAATGTTTTTACATGGTCTAATGTTCTTGATATAGAATCGATGCTATTAGTGTGGAAGTCTCATTCTGGTTATTGTATTGTCAAATTGGGGTTTGGAGAAATGTGAGGTTACAATTGTTGTGGATTTAGATGACTGGATTGCTGTTGTGTTGTGGGTTCTTGTTTTGAATTCTTGATATCTTGATTTGGAAACAAGATTAGATCATTCATATAAAAATGGATGCATGTATAGGTTAGCTGTTTGAGATTTCATCTTCCATATAGATTACATTGAAAAGAAATAGGAAGCTTATGTTTGTACATTGTATATTGGCCAGGCTTTGTACATTGCATTTGTTAACTTAGCTATTGCCAATGAGTTAATTAAGTTTAAGGATACATGTTCTGTATCAGTATGATATTCTGCTTCGTCTGATCATTTTTTGTGCTCTGTAACTGTGTAGATCACTTGGGATGAACCTGAAATTCTGCAAAACGTGAAGAGGGTGAATCCATGGCAAGTGGAAGTTGTTGCAAATCCAACTCAACTTCATGCTACTTTCCCTCCAACAAAGAGGTTGAAGTTTCCCCATAGCGGTGGGTTCATGAGTGGAGAAGAAGGAGACATCTTCTATCCTCAAAGAGGACTGTCTAACGTAGCACCACCAGCTGGGGATCCAAGTCCCTATCTGTTCTCGTATACTACTTTTCCTGCTGGCATGCAGGGAGCCAGGCATTATGAATTTGGGACTTACAATCCAACCGGATTCATGGGAGAAAACCCTCCCCAGTTATACACCAATAACTTCTTTAGTCCGCTTCCCGGGTTGGGAAAACTCTCGACGACTGAGAAGAACTTTGGCAGTCCGCCATCAGATGAGTTGTCGCCTAATAGCCACAGCACTAATCAATCCTCTGGAAATGAACACGTTGGAAACCGAGGCCCCATTCCAGCAAGAGCTAACTCGTTTCAGTTGTTTGGCAAGATCATTAACGTGCAGGAGTCTTCGGAGAGCGGTCTTGCTGAGTCTGGCTTGTACGAAGAAGAAAGTAAATCATCCAGTGATAATGAAGTTCCCAATGAGACACACTTGTCCTTGAACCATGGTCCTCAAAGCCATTGAAGAGTCTAGATACCTAAAGATTCCAACAGCCACGCAGGGTCATAGCTGCAAAGGTAATTCCAATCTTATCTCAAGTACATTAATCTATCGAAACATCGCGTTCTTCTTTTTCAAAATGGATATGCTATTATCAGTACTCAATTTCTCAAAGCTTTCACCATTTTGCACAATCTAATTCCTCATGCTTTCTGATATAACCGATGATAGTAGTGAAAACCATTTCTTATCTCTGCATTCTTGTGATATGCCTTTGGTTATCTTGCCTAATGGTAATTGGAATTTAAATATTACTTGGATACTTTTTAAAGCTTATGTTTCAGTATATAATATATAGGTACTGAGATAGTTGTTATTATTATTACAAACCATGTCCTTTTTTCTGTACTTGGTATGCTTTTATTACAGCTGCTAATAAATATCTCTACTATTTTACCTCACTTTTGGTGTCTGATTCATTAGTATATAAGACATTATTATAGAATTGGCACATTCGACATTCTCTGAAACATTATTACACATGGAAGGCATATTACTACTGTACAGTCCAGTCCTTGCTTGACTTTCATTAGGCACTGTTTGCCTCCATTTACAATTTCAGTGTACAAAAGATTGAAGCTACTTATCTATAATAATCCCTATAATGATGCACAAATCAGAATCTAACTTTTGAATGATTTTGTGTTGTTTTTTCACAGGTTAACAAAATCTTGTTGGAATCTATCTCGGAGTCCAACTAGTACTATCGCTATCTAGTATCTACATATAATGTTTTTTTTTCTGCATATTATTTGACTTTCTCTGGTTTTTTACTTTGCCACGTGACAATCTTTTTTACCATTTCTCTCAAGACACAATTTGATGAACATCTCTCGCTCTCTCCTAATCGTTTTTACTATCTTCTTGAGGGGTAATTAATGTCTAATGGATTCTTCTTTTTACCTTAATCAAGACTGTTATTGAAGTAGAAACAGTAAATAAATCTACTATGCTTTTTTTTTTCTTCTTTCTAAGTTACTAATGCTATATAGCCTATTGATGAATCTAATAAGTTTAACGGCGCCAACCAGAGACTATTAACTGTCTTTAGGCTTTACTATGAATAAAAGTGCCAATAAATGAATGATCTTTTTTGCTCCTAGTCCCCACAAGTTGTTAAATAAGGTAGGATTGGTTTGTTTTAGTTTAGCAAATTAATCAAGACAAATCTTAAGTTGGTTTGTTTAGCTAAATCATAAAATAACTATAATTATTGGACCGACATTAAAAATCTCATGAACCAATTGGAGGCCTTTTTTGCTTTCACAATAACCAAATAGACTTGGCTTTTATGTCTCTCATCATTTATTTTATTATTTTTTTTTTTTTTTTTTTTTGAATTTCCAGGAGGTTCCGGGCCGAAGCCCATAATCCCCCCAGGCCCGAAACCAGAGCATGTAATATTAGTTTCGTCCCAAGAGCCACTCGAACCAGCGACCTCTAGGCTTTGCCTGAGATCTTTACCAGTTGAGCTATCGGCTCTTGGTAAAGATCACAATAACTAAAGGATGGACCGATTCTGCCGAATGAAATTGGAAAGGACAAGGACAAAGAAAAAAAGACGATGAAGCATATAGTAATACGCTTCAACGAGGCTCGAAAAGTGGTGAGTGCGTGCAAAACGTTGGTACCAAAGCTTCATAAAAACTTGGATATGCTAAGGTGTAGTGATAAAGAGCAAGAGGAAACTCTGGTTCGATGCAAAGTTTTGGTAAATGATTTGTTAAAGATCTTAGATACTTACTAATCAAGAAAGAAGAAGAAGAGACTAAAGGATAAACAAGGAAGAAAAAAATGGTATGATTTAAGACATAGACTTGAATTTTTTTTATTACAAATTCATTTCTTGATACACTAGATGATCTTAGCCTTAAGGTTATATGATAAGTTGTCTTAGTATTGGTTAGTTTTTAACAAAATCAGCCTCGGATTAGTTTTGCTTGTGGCAACTACGATGGGACTCGTGTTCCTAAGAACTTTGCCATTGCTTGTTGTTTTTAGTCTTTCTATGGCTGTTACAAATTATAAAAATGATATGAATTTTAACATTTTACAAAGAGAAAAGTTGTATTGTTGTAGCTTTTAGCTTGTGAGAAAACTGAACATTTTTTGCCATTTGATGTAGAAATATTATTGTCCATTGAGTTGTGTGTTTTTCTATGTATTGTGACTCACGCTATCTCTAGAGTTCAATACAATACCCTAAAATTCTTCTACATATCATATATAATTTTGTAATGATTTTGTGTGTTGTTCACATGTTTTGTTAGGTGAGTGAAGGATTGGATCTCCCAAGTCTCATTTAGTAGTACTATGTTATTGACTTTCTCTTGTTTTATGGTTGTTTTACAAGTTTCTCATGAGACGTTTTGATTAACATCTTGGTCTCTCCTAATCTTTTTATTTGGTCTCTCCTAATCTTTTTATTAATCTTCTTGAGGGTAAAATTTCTATGGATCTTTTTACCTAAACATTTTTAATCAAGACAACAGTGAATAAATCAAGTATGCTTTTTTTCTTGTAACAAACATAATTCTAATTTCTATGCCTATTGATGAATCTCAGTTTTAACAGAGAGACTATTAACTGTCCTTAGGATTTAAATTAAATTGATTACTAGGAATAAAGTGCCAATAATGAATGATATTGCTTTGTCTCTAAGGTCCCCTACACTTTTTCTGACTCATTTAATCTTCTTTGTAACAAACAAGATTTGATCTATTCTATAGGCAGCTCCTAGTCCCCACAAGTTGTTAAAAAAAGTAGGATTGGTTTGTTTTAGACTTTTATAGTTTAGCAAATTAATCAAAGACTAATCTTTAGGTTGGTTTGTTTAGCTATTTAATGGGCCGATACTGAACCAAATGGAGGCCTTTTTGTTTTACAGGCCCAATGTCTCTCATTATTTTGAAAAGATTACATTCAAAACCTTTTTGTTATGTTAATTATTAAACCCTAAACTTTGTTAAAATACGGCGATTCTAAAGATCAGTGGTGATTGAGTTAAGTTATGCTTAGATCAGTTCTCACGAGTGTTCTCAGATGTTCAAAACCGAGTCCACAAAGGTTTTCCTACACGGCTATACCATTTCCTAATCCTCGGTCAGAGGAGGAAATTGCTCGGCTCAGAACAATTGAAATGGAGAGACTAGAAAGGTTGGAACAAGAAGAGAAGATGAGGAAATTAAAAACACAGCTTAAAAAGTGGTGAATGAGTCCAAAACATTGGTACCGAAGCTTCAGAAATATTTGGATATGCTAAGCTCTATGGATAAAAAGCAAGAAAAACATCTGATTCGATGCAAGATTTTGGTAGATGTTATGTTGGAAAGCTTACTTGTAGAAGAAGAAGAAGGCTAGTGAAGGATAAAGAAGAAAAAATGGTATGGTCTAAGACGCAAGACTTAGAGGGTATTATCCACTGTTATTCAATCAATGATTTTAAATCATACTTTAAAATCCGGTGTTATTGGATATGATATTTGTAAAATCATGTCTTAAGGATTTTAAAATCTTCTGTTATTCAATAGAAGATTTTAAATCTATAATTAAAATCCACTGTTATTCAACTTTAAAATATTTTGGAAGTATTTGTTTTTTAATGGATTTGAAATCACTTGAGAATGGAGTTTAGTGAACAAATATTTAAAAATCAAATCTCATGGATACTATAGAGATTTTTAGAATCCACACAAATAAACTCCATCAGAGTTTAAAATTTCAAGAATTTTAAAGCTTATGGAATTGATTTCAAATCATTCATCCAATAACACCCTCTTAGAAATTTTTACTACAAATATTATTTCTTAGGGCCTGACTGGTTCAGCCGCAGCGGTTGCGGGAGTTTGCGGAAGCGGGCGACTGCGAATTGAAGCGTTTGCGGGATGTTTATACGACTGGCGTAGCGGTTGGAAATTAGTGCGTTTGCGGGATGTTTATGACTAGTTGACTAGCGGAACGGTAGCGGTTAAACAATAAATTTACAATATAAAATTTATTGTACAATAATAATAACCCCAACATCTAAGCCCATAGTATTACAAAAAAGTATAAAAATCATTAATTCAATATAATTAATAATAGAAAACTATATATATATATATATATATATATATAATATTTACTTTTTTTTTGAAAAGAATTTTTGTTTGGATGAGAGTTATGATTTTAATGAAGAAGTTATTTTTTTAATTGGAGAGATTAATATTATATTTAAATTGTTAAATTTATGTATGTTTACAATTAAAAATTATCTAGAATATTTTGGTTTGCAGATTTTATAACTATAAAATTGTGATGGATTATTAAATATTAATTGAAAATATGAAATTAGTTATATATTTTGTAATTATAATATTTAAACTTTGAATTTTAAATATATATTCTCATTTTAAAATGATTTTTTTTTAGATTTTTTTTTTAAAACATTCAACCGCAACTGCCCGCAACCGCAAACGCTCGAGGGAATGAACTTTTAGATTTGAGAGGTTTGGAGCGGTAGAAAGCGGTAGAAAGCGTTTTCCATGATTACTGTCAAACGCTACCCACCGCAACCGCCCGCAAACGCAGCGTTTGCGGGTGGTAGCGGGTAAAGATTTAGTTTGAATACATTTCATCCATTTGCTAGTAATAGCATTAAAACGTTCGATTTGGTATGAATTCATGGACCAACACCTTAGAGTTTTGGATATATTTTGTAAAAATAAAGTTTTTGGGTTTTTGATTTCTTTAGAGACTCATATACCTTAATAAGTGGTTTAAATAGTTTAGATTGCAATTTGAACACATTGCATCCATTTTCCGGTAATAGCATCAAAACGTTTCGATTTGGTATGAATTCATGGACTAACTCCTTAGAGTTTTTGATAATTTTCTAAAAATTAAAGTTTTGGATTTTTGGCTTTTTTAGAGACCCAACTACTTTAACAAGTGGTTTAAATAACTTAGATTTATTTTGAACACATTTCATCCATTTGCTAGTAATAGTATCAAAAAGTTCCATTTGGTATGAATTCATGGATTAACACCTTAGAGTTTTGGATAATTTTTCTAAAAAATAAAGTTTTTGGGGTTTTTGATTTCTTTAGAGGCTCATATACCTTTATAAGTGGTTTAAATATTTTAGATTCTAATTTGAACACATTGCATCCATTTTCGGTAATAGCATCAAAACGTTCAATTTGGTATGAATTCGTAGACTTAACACCTTAGAATTTTGAATACTTTTTTCTAAAAATTAAAATTTTGGCTTTTTGGCTTTTTTAGAGACTCATATACCTTACCAATTGTTTTAATAAATTTATGTTCTAATTTAAATACATTGCATCCATTTTCCACTAATAGCATTAAAACGTTCGATTTGGTATGAATTCATGGACTAACACTTAGAGTTTTTGATAATTTTTTAAAAATTAAAGTTTTGGATTTTTGGCCTTTTTAGAGACCCAACTACTTTAACAAGTTGTTTAAATAACTTAGATTTAGTTTGAACACATTTCAACCTTTTGCTAGTAATAGTATCAAAAAATTCGATTTGGTATGAATTCATGGACTAACACCTTAGAGTTTTGGATAATTTTTCTAAAAATAACGTTTTTGGGTTTTTGATTTCTATAGAGACTCATATACATTAATAAGTGGTTTAAATAGTTTAGATTTGAATTTGAACACATTGCATCCATTTTCCGGTAATATAATCAAAATGTTTATTTTTTTATGAATTCATTGACTAACACCTTAGAATTTGGATTAATTTTTCTAAAAATTAAAATTTTGGGTTTTTGGCTTCTTTAGAGACACATATACCTTACCAATTGTTTTAATTAGTTTAGATTCTAATTTAAATATATTGCATCCATTCTCCACTAATAGCATCAAAACATATTGATTTGGTATGAATTCATAGACTAAAACCTTAGAGTTTTAGATAATTTTCTAAAAATTAAAGTTTTGGATTTTTGGCTTTTTTAGAGACCCAACTACTTTACCAAGTGGTTTAAATAACTTATATTTTAGTATGAACACATTGAATCCATTTGCTAGTAATAGGATCAAAAAGTTCGATTTAATATGAATTCATGGACTAACATCTTTGAGTTTTAGATAATTTTCTAAAAATTAAAGTTTTGGATTTTTTGCTTTTTTTAGAGACCCAACTACTTTAACAAGTTGTTTGAATAACTTAGATTTAATTTGAACACATTTCATCCATTTGCTAGTAATAGTATAAAAAATTCGATTTGGTATAAATTCATGGATTAACACCTTAGAGTTTTGGATAATTTTTCTAAAAATAAAGTTTTTGGGTTTTTGATTTCTTTAGAGACTCATATACCTTAAAAGTGGTTTAAATAGTTTAGATTGGAATTTGAATACAAAGTATCCATTTTCCGGTAATAGCATCAAAACGGTTAATTTGTTATGAATTCATTGACTAACACCTTAGAATTTGGATTAATTTTCCTAAAAATTAAAATTTCGGGTTTTTGGCTTCTTTAGAGACTCATATACCTTACCCATTGTTTTAATTAGTTTAGATTCTAATTTAAATACATTGCATCCATTCTCCACTAATAGCATCAAAACGTTTCGTTTTGGTATGAATTCATGCACTAATACCTTAGAGTTTTTGATAATTTTCTAAAAATTAATGTTTTGGATTTTTGGCTTTTTGAGAGACCTAACTACTTTAACAAGTTGTTTAAATAACTTAGATTTAGTTTGAACACATTTCTTCCATTTGCTAGTAATAGTATCAAAAAGTTCGTTTTGGTATGAATTCATAGACTAACACCTTAGTGTTTTGGATAATTTTTCTAAAACTAAAGTTTTTGGGTTTTTGATTTCTTTAGAGATTCATTACCTTAAAAAGTGGTTTAAATAGTTTAGATTGGAATTTGAACACATTGCATCTATTTTCTGGTAATAGCATCAAAACGTTTAATTTGTTATGAATTCATTGACTAACACCTTTGAATTTGGATTAATTTTTCTAAAAATTAAAATTTTGGGTTTTGGCTTCTTTAGAGACTCATATACCTTAATAATTGGTTTAAATAGTTTAGATTGTAATTTGAAAACATTGCATCCATTCTCCACTAATAGCATCAAAACATTTCGATTTGGTATGAATTTATGGATTAACACCTTAGAGTTTTAGATAATTTACTAAAAATTAAAGTTTTAGATTTTTGGCTTTTTTAGAGACCCAACTACTTTACCAAATGGTTTAAATAACTTAGATTTTAGTATGAACACATTGTATCCATTTGCTAGTAATATGATCAAAATGTTCGATTTAGTATGAATTCATGGAATAACATCTTAGAGTTTTAGATAATTTTCTAAAAATTAAAGTTTTGGATTTTTGGCTTTTTTAAGACTCATATACCTTAGCAATTGTTTTAATTATTTTAGATTCTAATTTAAATACATTGCATCCATTCTCCACTAATATCATTAAAACGTTTCGATTTGGTATGAATTCATGGATTAACACCTTAGAGTTTTAGATAATTTACTAAAAATTAAAGTTTTAGATTTTTAGCTTTTTTGGAGACCCAACTACTTTTCCAAGTGGTTTAAATTGCCTAGGTTAGTTTTCGTGACAACGACGATGGAGACTAGAGTTATTAGGAATTTTGGCAGCAACGCAAATGTCCGAGTTTAGTTCTTCGGAATCGGGGTCATCGGAAATCTTGTGGAATATGTTTTGACGTGTGTCTACCTTGTCGTCTGTTTTTTTATAATAGCTTTTCTATTGCTTATAACTTTCGATCTTTCTGTTTCCTAAGTTATTTATGTATCACTATCACAAATTATAAAAATACTTTGAATCTTAACATTTTACCCCCAAAAAAAAGTTGTCTAGTATTATAGCTTGTGAGAAAAGTTTTCTCACAAGCTATAATACTAGACAACTTTTTCTCAGAAAACTGAACAGTTTGCCATGTGATTTTCTTGGTGAGGAAATATTATTGTCTATTGATTTGTGTGTTTTTATACGTACTGTGACTAACACCATCTCTAGAGTCCAAACACAATACCCTATAATTTTTGTAATGGTTTTTGGGGTTTTTTTTTTGGTATTGTTTGCAGGCTTGTAGGTGAGTTAAGGACTGGATTTTGCTGGAATCTCTCCCAGGTCTCAGTTAGTAATACTACATGTTTGATTTTCTGCATATTATTGACTTTCTCTTGTTTTTTATGGTTTTTTTCTTACAAGTTTCTCATGACTCATTTTGATTAACAGATTTGGTCTCTTGTGATCGTTTTATTAATCTTCTTGAGGGTAAAATGCCTATGGATCTTTTTACCTAATCATTTTTAATTTTCAAAACTGTTACAAAGTTAAAACAATGAATAAATCTAATATGTTTTTTTTCCTTATAACAAACCTATTTACCTATTCTATAGCAGCTCCTAGTCCTAGAAGTTGTCATTAAGTTAGGCTTGGTTTGGTTTATATATTAGCAAATTAATCAGATAAATATTATGTTGGTTAATTTAGCTATTAAGCCAACTATATTTATAGACCGATAAGAAACTGAAGATCTCATGAACCAAGTGGAGGCTTTTGATATACGTTATCACAATAAGCAGAGACTTTGGTTCAACGTCTTTCATGGTTTTGCACGGTAATCTAAATACACTAAACAAAATTAGATCAATATCTGATTGTTTCATATCTATGTGTATACATTGAATACATTATACATACACATTTGTAAGAGTGCATTGGATCTTGAATTTTAATTTCCTTAAATAGTAATAGTCTGATAAATATAGAATAACCCATTCTTGGAAAAAATAGCTGTAACCCAAACTTGAAAAGGTTGGGACAAGAAAAAAGAAGAAGGTAAACTACTACTGTTAAATTTCTGACCATGGTCATGTGTTGAGGAAACACAAATAAATCAAGCAGACCAACAAATAAAAATGTTTATTTCAATTTTAAAAAATAAAAATACTGTAATAAGTGGATTTTTGTAGCAAGTGGGTGATGTTGTGTAATGGTAAAAGCAGCAAAAACAAATAAAAAGTGTGAAAGAATAATAATATGAGAGGTGTTGTGTTCTCTTAGAAGAAACAAAGCCTGAAAATTTCTGGTGACACTTTCTAAAATACCTTTTTTTTATTATTCTTTCATGTTAATTGATGTTTGATGATGCTGACCTCTCTCCCTCTTCTTATAATTTATGTATATAATAATATGGTTTTATATCATATCAACATTTTCAAAATTTTGTTTCCCAAATTCTCAATCAACAAGTCTTTGACAAAACATACTAAGACTACATAAATTATTCGGAAAATAGTGTGATTTAGAGATGACAATATAAAATAAATGGATTCGACGAAATCAATGGAAAAATAAATAATTAGTGAAAAAAATAGTAAATGATAAAACTAAATCGTGATGGTTTAGTGGTTGAAATGTCCATTTGAGTGTTTTCAAACTATCTTTTACTATCCTAAACGTTGTTAATGTTTAATGGGGAAAAAATCTGGATTCATCATTTATGTGAAAACTGATGATTTTTAAAGTGAAAACTGATGATTTTTAATGATAAAAAATGGAAACTCATGATAAAAAAGAAGAGCACGAGATGCTTTCTCTATCTCTGTCTGGTCTCTGTGGATCAAGTCAAATCAAAGTCAATCGTCAGGTTTTAATCATTTGCTGTTTTTCGTTTTTATTACATTACCCTCTGCAACTTCTTTTCCGTATAAAACAACTGTCACAACTCTTACTTTTGCAGTCAATTTTTATTCAAAAGCAACCACCAAAAACCAAATAAAAGTGTAAAGAGAATCAAAAAAGTTTTAAACTACCTGTCAATATATATGTACAAGTCGATTCACTAGAAGATCCCTATGAAATCCATTGCACAACATTTCTATTCAAAATTTTAAACAAAAACAAAGAGAGTACATTTTGTAAGTAAGTTTCATATTAACTTCATGCTTAAGGTTAAGGAAACCAAATCTTCTTGAATATAGCAAAGTTGAATATAGCAAATCTTATTTGTTTGGATATTTAAAACAGAATTGGTAAAAATGATGCGGTAATAAAATGCGGAGTTGAATTCAGATTAATATATTTACTAAACCATGAAAAACTATTAGACTACATGATTCACACTAATAAGGTTTTTTTCGATCAAAAACATAGATTTCATTTGATTCTATCATCCGAAGTTACATACAAACAGACAAAGACTAGTTTAGTAAAGTTGTCAACCTTTATATTTTGACTTAGGAGGTTAATACAAAGAAAAGAGACTATTTCAAAACCATGAGCCAAAATTTTGATATCTTCAATAATGTCGTAGAGTTTCAGTGGCGTTAACGAGTTGACATGAGTCGGATTTAAATCTCAAATTTTATCGCATAACAAGGTTATATCATCGAAATAATATGTTATTATCAGATAAAATGATACTTTTAAACAATACATTAATTTTTAAAATCACACAAGATAGATAATAATACAGTTTTGAAGGTTAGGTCACAACAAATCTTCTTTATTTGTATGGTAAGGAGGGTTACAAATCTTTATCCGATTGGTGTTTCGTCTAGTCTCTGATCGGCTTTGCTCTTCACTGGACCAAACTGCGACTTTACCGCATGAACGTTTGGCTCCAACTTTGTTTTTACCGGATCTTTATTCCTTTTGCTTTAGTATGCGCATTGTCCTTTTTAACTAGTTGCTTAATTAGTTTCTGGTAAGTTATGTTTAAACTATGGGATTAGTGAAATCCTCATATGTAATTCTCACACGTGGAAGGTTTAATATCAATCTTTAGATGACAAAAAAAGAAGATAATAAAACAGTTTTCATGTCTTCATACAAATGAAATTATGTAACATGCAAATAAAAATCGTGGAATTTGGCTATTTAGTGCATACTAAAACCAACAAAAACATAAATTTTATAAATTTAGTAACTAAACATAAAAAAAACATAGCAAATTATCTAACAACTGATTGCTTAATCCATCTAAAAACTCCTAATAACAAAACCTAATGATCCATTCACCTATGACTACAAAAATCCAAAAGCATTTTCCTACCATCAACAATCTCATCAAACAAATCATCAATCATTGACACAACACTCTCAATCCCACACCTCAAACTCCCAACACTCACTTTCACATTCTCCACTCTCTCTCTCACCACCGTCTCCTCCTCCTCTCCTCCTCCTCCTCCACCGCAACACCGCCTCTCCAACTCCAACTTAAGCTCCTCCATAACCGTCTTACTCCTCCTATACTCATACATCATTATCCCTTTCCTTAACCCTAATCTCTCCATCTCCACCACCACTCTTTGCTTCAACCTCACCATCACTCCTCCTCCTCCCGGAGACTGACTAACCACCGTTGTCCCCTCGCCGGAAACAGAGTAGACAAGTCCTTGCATTAGAAACATAAGAAGCAATGAGTTTATGTTCTTCATTGTGTTCATTACTCCACGAAAACCACTAAACCCGTTTTGTATCTTTGATGATGAATCCATTGTTGTAACTTGTTCTGACCAAAATGGAAACCTTTGGTTACGATTCTCCATTATTGCTCTGTTTTCTTCTTCTATACCTATTGCTTCTCTCCTACACACTGATATTGCTCTTATCACCTGTCTCCAATCATCAAAATCGAAACTTTAGAATCTCCAAAACATAAAAATCCAAACTTTGATTCCACAAATGAAAAAAGTTTGAATCCAAGAATGATCAAAGAAAACAAAAAGATCGAAACTTTATTCAAAATTAAGCTCACTAGTTTTTTTTTACGTTTTTTGAATCCGCAAATTAAAAAAAAATGAAACTTTGAATAAAAAAAATAAGCCAAAAATAATTCGTCTTTTAAAGTTTTTTTTTTTAATCCGAAAAAAAAAATCGAAACTTGGAATCCAAAAAATTTTCAAACTGATAATCCAAACTTTGATTCCACAAATGAAAAAAAAAATTGAAACTTTAAATCCAAGAATGATCAAAGAAAACTAAAAAATCGTAACTTTATTCAAAATTAAGCTCAATAGTTTTTTTTTTTACGTTTTTTGAATCCGCAAATTAAAAAAAATCGAAACTTTGAATCCAAAATTTTTTCAAAAGCGAAAGTTTATTCAAATTAAGGCCAAAAATTCCATTTTATAACGTTTTTTTACTTATAAAAATAAAAATCGAAAAATTATAAAAATCGAAACTTAAGTCAAATTAAGCCAAAAATTCGGTTTTTACGTTTTAAGAATCCACAAATCCTAAAAATCGAAATTTTGAATCCAAAAATGAAAAAAATATTTCCCAACAAAAAAAAATGAAATAAACGAAACTTTTTTGGTTATAACCAAAAAAAGATTCGATTTTTTTGTTGTTGTTACCTGGCGGGAAATCTGACGGTGGTGGTGGAGATTACCGTCAAGAGTGGAGGAGATAGAGATAGCGGCGGAGCAAAAGCTTTCAATGGAGGAAAGAGATGATTTGATGACGTGGCAAACATCCCAAAGCTTAGAAGTTTCGTCCATGTAATCATCAAGCCATTTATCACCGACAGGTAGGTTTAGTTTTTGGACAAGAAGTGTTAAGTTAGAGTGAGATGTTCTTAAAAGAGAGATTACTCTTTGTAAGAATTGTAATGACATGAAGTTTGTAGAGAGATAAACTCTTTCGAGATCTTCCATTGATTTGTTTAGAAATGAGTAGAATCCATTTACTGTGTTTGTAGGAGAATGATCCATTGATTTTGGTTTTTTTGTTGGTGTTGTTGAGTTTGGGAAGAGAAGAGAATTTAAAGGTTATATATATTGTGTGTGTGTGTGTGTAGAGATGATAAAGAGAGTGAGTAAAGTGAAGAAGGAAGAGAAGAAGAGATTTGGTAAAGAATGAAAGTGATTGTTTTGGAGCAATGATGGTTGTTTCCTATAGAGGAGGAAATGATCATTGGTAAAATACTAATAATTCTTTCTTTTTTTCCTACTAGTATTCAGATTTGTTTTTTTTTTATAAAAGTTGGGATAGTACAAAATAAAGGTTAAGTAGAGGATTTTTGAAATAAAGCAAAGTTTTTAAGGAGAAAAAGAGAAAATACAAACATCCGTGTATGTGATACTCCCTCCGTTCTTATTTGTTTGATGTTCTAGAAAAAAAAATTGTTTGTAAAAGATTGATTTTTCACATTTTCTATGCATTTTTAATGTAATCATAATGATGAATTGTAAAGTTCAACACATATTAATTGACTTTACTGATTTACTATTGGTCAAAACTTATGGAAAATTGTTTAGTGCAAAAAATAAGACATTTATAACTAAGTATTAATGTGTTTTTTTAATATGCGTAAAAAATCCAAAACATCAAACAAATAAGAACGGAGGGAGTATTTTCTTACGATATGCTTTCGCGTTTGATCTTACAAGGTTAAGTAGTATTTGTGGTGAGGTTAAGTAATATTTGTGGGGATGTTTCTTTTGTTTATGTTTGATCTCTAGTTTTGGGGTTTTTAGTTTAATTTCCGAGGTTATGAACCCATTAACTTTTAATCTTTGTTAGTGTTTTGGTATAATTTTTTCTTTCTTTATTATGGCAAAAAATTTGAGGATTTTTGTAGTCTTTCAACTTAGATTTCGAAGATTTGATGGTCTGTCGATTTATTTTCGTTAGCCGTTAATTTTTGTAGCTCTTACAAGTTTAAAATTCAATATATACTTTAGAAGAAAAAATATAAGAGAAAATACTTACATAAGACATAACTAAAATTAAAATAATGATATTTTACTTTCTAGAAGCTGCTGATATCTCTGCTTGGGATTAGATAGATTCTTTTGTCTGAATAAAATCTCTAGTAGTTGATGATTAATAGGAAGAATAAAAATGATCATAAATGATCACGTATGATTTTAGTACATTAATGAATAATAATCGAATTATGCTAGTAGTAATCTAGTGTATGACTTGCGTATTTTCTACAAGGGGGATCTAATACCATTTCATGCTTTAGTATATTTATACGTTGATGCAACGATATGTATAATTAAGAATAGAAACTTGAAATATTTTTTGCTAATGTGAGATAAAATTTACGGTGTACTTGATTCAATAATTGCACTGTTTTTTATTGACAACCAATGATTGTAGTGTTTGTAGGTATTCTATTGTTTATTTTCATGAAAAAAATCAACTCAAACTATAACCGACAGATACAAATTTAGCTCTACAACTACAATCACGTTATCAAAGTCTCATACACAAGGAGTATTTTGGTTACTATAACACTTTGGTTATATCTTTTGCTATATTACCCTTTAAATCTTCATTAATTATAAACATTGTTTTATTAATCTATGAGTATAACTTTGCGTACAAAATGGCTTCAAGCAACTAAAGTAAAATGTACGTGTACGTCCATGGTTAGTTTAGATTTTAGAATATGTTCTTTAACCATTACATAATACAAATCCAACAAATCATTAAATAAAGCTTGATTCTATGGTGACTTACAAATAGTGGCTCAATGAATCGAGATAGATCATGTTGTATAACAATGAATAATGTAGTATCCAAAGTGGCATTTCGGACCCATTTAACGGCGGATAACAAGAAAAGAAATACGATATATATATCATATAATTGACGCAATAGAATCATAAAAAAGTAACTTAGTAGATCGGATAAAATTTAATCAAATGCATAAAAAGAAGAAATAGGTGTTGCAAGCTAAGCATTGTATAATTTGCTTTATTCCCGTTATCAAGTCGGCGCGTATTTTATGCTTATGGAACTTTTTATTCCATTCGTACACACTTTATATAAAATTACCAATAAATATCACAATAGGATCATTACCAATTTACATGCAAAATGAATATGTATACCAAATAATAACTCACCTTACCATTACGGACTACTATGATATACATATGCGTTCTACTCGAATCGATGAGACAAAAGTCCAAAATTATTTTGTCAACAATTAGTGAGACTCCATATTGTAAATTTACACATTAGAACAATATGTATTAAATATGCATGTATTTGTCGATATCTGTGTATCAGTGTATATACAAGTATACTAATAAGTGTGAAAATTGAGTGGTGAGGAGAGGGGACCATCAAATCTAATGGAAGCATTGGGAGACTCAATAATTTTGGCTTCGCGATTAATTACCTTACTATTCTTTTGGGTCAAATTTTTAATATTATATTTGTTGTCCTGATCAATTTGTATATACGTTATCAATCATTTCTCCTTATTCTGTTATAAAAAAAAAAAAAACGTTCATGATGTATATAAACTTACGACGATTAACCTTTTTTAAATGTTCAGTTATGAAAAACACCAAACAGACCAAATAATCTATAACCAGCCAAAAACCTAGACTAAAAGATGGTAAATATATTGGTAGGAAGACTTGTATGTAATATCATTATAAATTTTTTGGTTCCGGATTTAAGGAAACAGTGAACCAAATATCTTACATGAACATGTTAAAACTTAAAAGTGGATATATCCAAATTTTTGTTGGGTCAAATGATAATGTAATAACATGCAGATGTATGGATATTACTATACGTAACGAGTATATAGCTATCAATCCAGCAATAGAGTACAAGAGCTAATAGATTTGTGAGAATGTTTCATTTTCTTAGTAATGGCTTTAGATAAGGAAACAACTGTTATTGGTCCATACTCTTTTCGTCGACCATGTGGAAAATGGGATCTTCCACATTTTTCATTAAATTACTAGTTTCTTTATTACTTCGTTGTCCTATTTAATTCCGATTGAGAATGTTTATATATTTATTGCTAGCCGTAAATTTAAAACTTTGAACTCGTAAATAAGCTTTATAAAAAAGGTAAAAAACGGTAAAAAGTTGTGAAACCTTTTTACTATTGGATTATACCCGTTTTACCTAACCATAATAAGCTATAGGTCACACTATTAATCAAGGTCAAAAGAGCCTTTTCTTTTCACTTTACTTGATTTGTTTCTTTGATAAACACTCTTTGATAGGTCACTAATTCTCTAATCGGATGGTGGAGATATATGGAAGAGTTTATTATTTAGAGGGTCAAGAGTAGCCGCCACTAAAGAAAGTTATACTATAGTATAGTTTTTATCTATTTATATATACATATTTTAATGTAAAAAGCTAAAGTGTTAGAGCCGAAATTAGGATGCAAAGGTATATGCTATACGAACGTTAAATGGTAGAGATTTGTGGTTGTAATATTCCACTTATCATTGATGCACATTAAAATTGTATTATTGATGTGGTCCAAATTCTTGAGATTTAAGGATTAAATATAGTAAAGAAAGGATGATTGAAGAGGAGCGTTATACATTGAACATGACGAGAATTTTGATTAGTATACTAGTTTATGTAAAATGCTTAACAAATCTGAATTAATTTAGAAGAAGAGTTACAAAATGGTGTTTTGGTTTTGTGGGTTATTTCCATAATACATAGTCACTTTAAATAAAGCTGCCAAAACCAAATTCTCCCCCCAACGACCGTTCTGATCCAATTCTGGCTTCATATCCGGATAAAGTTATAAAGTCAACTGATTACAAAAATCGAGTGGGTCCTTCGTTTTTTTCTTTAAAAACACCAAAGCACTCGGAAATTGTAATACACAAAGCAGCAATGGCTAAATTAAAATGAAAATCTCACAGAAATAGAGTAACTTGAATATGTAACTAAACAATTAGTAAAAATCACAAATTAGCCGAGGTAAAAATCACAAATCAGCTGGTATTAGTACTCCGAGTTAGAACCTATAGAGATAGTTTAAATCGATTTTTTTTGTAACATTACTAAAACCGGCTTATGTATCTTTACCTCGGTTTGTTAATATACTATCGATGAGACTGATCTATGTAAAATGCAGATTTAGTGAGGATAGGAGTAGTAATATAGCCAATAGAGATATAGGTAGTTGAGTAGCTTAATGAGACCTTAGGTCCACAGTATGGGCTTCTTCTTCAGCTATTATATGTCTAAATTTTAAATACGATTGACTATACATTCTCAATTCTATTTTTTTCCCAAAATCAAAAAATTCCATTTAGTAATAATCATCAATTTTTAGTGGCCCTATATCTATCTCTATATATCTGTTATAAGGTCGGCTCTTTTTCTTCTCATTCTATACTACTACACCCCACAAAAGCCACACCTATTTTTCTTCATCATTACTCTTCCTAAAGCAAAATAACAAAATTTTAAGTACAAAAATACATACTAGTGTGTGTGTCATGTGTGCGTAGATATGATGTGGATTCTTTAAAGTGTAACTAAATGTGGACCAAACTTAGTATTTAGACTCATAGAATTAAGATCACATTACAAGTCTTACCTCTTTATCCACTAAGAGTTCTAAAGAATTGACCAAAGGATTATTAAAAGTGTGAGAGTTTTGGTATATGCAAGTGTGGGAGTGAGTATAGAGAGATATGTATAAAGGAGTTTGTAACCTGGTCAATGTTTAAGAGCAAACGAGTGTGCAAAGGTCTTGTGTTCTGGCTTGTGAGATATTGGTGTAAGGAAATATCCGGAACTTTCCATTGGCCATACAAGTTAGTGTTAGCTGAGCATCACTCACCATTGCCTGTCAAAATTCACATATGTTTTACAATGTTATATCGCTAATCGAAGAACTATGATTTGCATAATCAGGTCACAACAAAGCTTAAGGTTTAGATGAGATACCTCGCAAGAACTAGTCATGTCGCTGCAGCTCCATTTTCTGGTTGGAATACAGTCGATATAGCAACACCAATTGCAATGACGGTTGAGATTAATGCCCCAGAATGCTGCTATTAGAACCCCGGCAAGTCTAAACACAAAAACCAAATATGGATAAGCGTTTTTCGTGTTACAAGAACGCAAAGAGAACCAAAAAAGAGCTTGATTAAGGGAGATTCTCACATTCCACAGAACAAGACCAGGCATATAATCCGTAATACCGGTCTGTCAAACTGTTCTTTAAGCCTTGTGGATGTTTTCATATCATCTTCAAACAATTTTCCCTTGTGTGTTGGAGGAGTTTGTCTGAGCTGTGGGGTGAATAGTAGCACAAATCCAAGAAGGAATCCTGATATGAAACCACCAATATTTGCAAAGTTGTCTATGAAAGGGAGAAATCCTATCAGGAAATTGACAGTGGAGATAGTGATAATGATCACTAGTGCTGAAATCTGTAGCAAGCAAACACAATCAGTAAAGGTATGAGAAGACGATAACTAAGAACAATAAACACAAGAAATCCTTGACCTTGCCGCTATATAGATTCCAGTTCCTTGCAAGTGCAGAAAGCATAGCTCCAATCAATCCAAAGAAAGCAGCACCAGAAGATATCGATGGGATGTTTCGAACAAACAACACAGCGAAAAGACTACCCATAATGCCAGAGAGGAAGTATATTACTGCAATCCTCACTACAATACCAAAGCAAAAGCTCATTATAAAGGTGATAGATTCAATAAGTGAAGTAACCAAAGTCAAGCAGTGTGATTTACATGGTCCAAATTGCTTCTCCATGTATATCCCAACGAAAATCAAACTCCCAAGATTTATGAAAAGATGAAACAATCCACTGTGTAGCCACGGAGATGTCAAAATACGCCAAATCTCATGCTTCTCTACCAGAGCATTCCAGTAAAGACCTCCCATGTGTTCAAAGCTGCAAATTCAACAGTAAAACAAGAAGAACATAGCTCGTATTCAGTCGTTTCGAAGCAACAAACCAACACTGTTGCCTTCAAAACCTATAGCTCTCATTTGTTTCTAATTGTAACTTAAACTCGATTTGCTTCATGTAGCAGCACCAAGATCCACACTAATCAAACACCATAGAACAAACACAGAATCGTATATCAACGATTCAGAACCAATAAATCAGCTCAAAACTCAGTATCGATAATGCAGGACACATCAAACTACCAACATACTCCAGTAACCTATCATCACCGATACGATTCAATACGCATAACTTAAACTCGAATTGCTTCATGTAGCACCAAGATCCACAGAAATCAAACACCATAGAACAACACAGAATCGTATATCAACGATTTAGAAACAATGAATCAGCTCAAACATACTCCAGTAAGCTATAATCACTGATACGAATCATAAACAATGAAATCGGAAGCGAAATTTCACCAAAATCAATCTCCTAACGATCTTCCACAATTCAATTCAATTCAATATCAATTCCAGAATCGAATCCTAACAACGACCTAAACAATCGAAATCGGAATTCTACGATAGAGAGAGTTTAAGCTACTCACGTAGAAGCGGAAGGACCAAGCATAGGATTCTCAGAGAGAGGCTGAAAAGAGAATCGACCAAGGAGTTTACCAGCGCAATGGCCATGAGAGTTTCTAGAGCAATCGTTAACTCCCATTGTTACAGCGAAGATAACGATCTGGAGAAGAACGAAGACGGAGACTAACCAAGTATCGCGAGTGATTTGCCGTGAACGGTGACGGAAGAAGGGGAATTTGTCCCAGTTTGTATCGCCGGCGATTGAAGTGGAGAAGGTGAGATCTAGATCGTGAGAGATTTCATCGATCTTCGTGTTTGGTGGTGGCTCTGTAGAAGCTTCCATTGGAAAAATGGAGAAGTGAGAAATTAGGGATTTGTGAAGAAGAAGAAGACGATTGGGTTGGTTTTTATAGAGTGGCGGGAAAATTGTTTTTTGAGAGTAAACCGAATGTTTAAACCGTTTTATGATCCGGTTTGTATATATGGTTTATAAAAAGATTAGTGATTGAAAAAAGTTAAAGTTCGCCGACTAAGGGGATCGAACCCTTGACCACGGGATTAAAAGTCACGCGCTCTACCACTGAGCTAAGTCGGCTTCGATATTTTACTGAGGTATTTAAATATCCGTGCTTGTTGCTTATCTCTAGTTAAAGAATAAAATATCATTTGATGGATTCTTCAATCCCACTTGCTTCTAAAATGAGTGAAAGAGTAAAAAAAAAAACAGAAAGTCAAGTATTGTAGCCTAAGAGCACATTTTTTTTTTCCATCTGAAAGATTTGGATTGATAACTTGCAAGGATACAAAACTCCGCGAAGGAAAAACGGAATTTTAACAACTAAAGCTCCGCGAAAGAGAGACTACGAAAACAAACTTAACACAATACTAGAAAGCCTAAAACCATACTAGAACAATCACAAATCTAAAAGCAAGAATCCAAAACAATTGTGGACCAAAATCACCGCCCTTACTTGCACACAATCCCACTCGAAAGATCCTTGAAACGACAAGCCGATTAGACCAAAACCCGATCAAAAACGACTTCCATTCTCCTATGGTGAATAAGTACTACCTCTCAAATTCAAAGAATAATGACTTCACGACGCAATCGCTTTGAAGCGATCCTGTAAAGCGCTACTCAAGAAACCTAGTGGGAATGTCAGCAATCGAACAAACTGAAGCGTAGAGACAAGGAGCAACAACAGCTCCACACCGGTAACTACAACTTACAAGAGCAAGCTGCAAAAGCACGATTCCGGTATGGAACCAAGGATCGGAAAGGAGCAAAGACATCTGCAAGACAAAGAACGTAGACCTGGCCACAACAACCACCAGATTCTTACCACAAGAGATAGACCAATCTAAACATGGCCGGAGCAGCGGAAACCAAGGGAAGAGGCTTCACCGACTACCAACCTAGATCTGACTTCGAGTAACAAAGCAAAACAAAGCCTTAGACCCTGATTCTCTACCCCATCTCTAGAGAGACTAAAGACAGTGAAGATGGACTGAACAGAGGAGGCAGATTTGGCAAGCAAAAAACTAGATCGAAAGTGCAGGAGATCTTTAACGTTTTCCTTCCGGTGAGACCATGACCGGATAACCGTGGGCCTAAAAGTCTGGCGCTTCCTTCACCACGACCAGAACCAAACCCGAGTCGAAACCATCTCTCACAAGTCCAAGACCCTCAACCCAAGGACCTAAAACCACTCCAAACGACTACCAATACCGGAACAAACGAAAGAGGAAGCTAATTAAGAAGCATGAGGACCGGCGCCGGTGCTATCGGAGCCACCACGCGCCGGCCAAGCAGCAAAACGTCGAGATCTGAAACAGAGAGAAAACCTCTCTATGCGGCTAGGGTTTCTTCAATTTAGTGTTCTAATAGCTTAAAAACACATTTATTCATGAGTTTTTGTGAGTATTTTTTAATTAAAATAATGAAATTAGAAAGAACTAAAGAAAAGAGAAAAGGTAAAAAGATCATTAAGATGATACTTTTGAAATAGTTTTTTTGCTTATCTCTACACTTGTCAACCTGTGAGAGGTTTAGTTTGATTTGTTTAAATTAAATAATTTAACTTTATTAAAAATATTATTATTATATTTTATAGATATTTTTGATATAATCTTTTTGATAAACATGTCCTAATAATCTCTACAACCTCATCGATATGTCAAATGAGTTAGAAAATAAAGATAGTAGAAGTAGATTAACCCAAATGATTGTTCTTCCTATAAAGATAAGAAGATGAAAATAATTTTAGTATTCTCACTACAAAAAAATAGTGGTATTGCAGTATATACGAATTTGCAACACTAAAATAATAACATCACATAATCTATTGCAATTTTGTTGTGAATTCCATATTTGCAATAATTTGTTGACATATTGAACAATTTTTGTTCTTGCAAAAAGCACTATTTTCTTGTAGTCTACTTCTTCTCCTTTTTGGGTTCTTATGGGTCAACTCTTTCCGTTGTTTTTCTTTTTCAGTGGTAGCTTTCATTACCAATTCAGTTTACACTGTCTTTTTAATTTTATTTTGATTACTTCATCAATGTTGTTCTTTACAACTATTCCTTAAACATCATTATAATAAAGGGGCAATGGAACATAAATCTCTTTCTAATTTTGGTATCAACTTCAAAACCGATGCATTTGTTTAACCGGATGTGTCATGTTTGATCTTGAAGATAAGAAGATGAAGATATACTCTTTACCAAAATAAATAAACCTTAAAACCAAAAGTAATTTTATGCAACAACACTATTCGAAATTTTCAATAGTTCAACGGCTTGTTTTTTATGAAGGATAATAAAGGTGAGAATTTCAATCTTATTTTTCAATGCTTTTCATGTCCAATTCATTTTTGTTCAATTTTGTGTAAGTATGGTACAAGTTTCAACTTGGTATTCATTTCAAAAATGATGAAAAGTTGTTGGATGGATGTTTTTTGTTCGATCCCGCTGCTAAGACCTCTAGTGACATGAACATGCAAATCTATGCGTTGGAAAATAATTATTACGTGTAATGGGTTATGACATTTGGATGTGGATGAAGTTTTGTGACATAATCTAGAAGAAGGTGTTATGATTTCAAGTCTCCCACCTATTCACGTCAAAGGTGTCTTTAGAAGTTGTAACCAACTGTTGATAATAAATTGATCGTAAATCATCCCTTTCAAATTGGGAATTCGAAGCATGTATACCTGAGTCAACCAAAAAATCATTGAATTACTTTTCTTTAACTAAATAACTATTTTCATCCGAAACAAAAAAAAACATAACATAATAATTATTCATCAAACATGATTTTAGCCGGGTTCTAACAATCTTCATAAACATCTTTTTAACTGGTTGAGCTATCAATACTTGAACAAAAACCCTATGTTGAATGTTTGGGTCAAATGAAATAATATATTGGCATAATGCTAGATGTTATTCAACGCATTGATTCTATAATTATCTTTCTTTAATTAGATTCAGTGAATTGTCTCCTCTCTTGGTTGCTTTTCTAGATGCCAACATCTAAAATTTAATATCACTAATCCTTTTTTTTTTTTTCAAACAACGAATGTATCTTGTTTGTGGAATGCACGCAACGAACCAACATTTCATAGATTAATTAATTTAAGCATATCCTTAAATATTTGCGACGCTCGGTTTTGTTGGCATCTAAGAGGACAAGTTATCAAAATGCTAACAATATTATTTAGTTCGCAAACAAATAATATCACTAAAAATGCTATTGGATCCCATATATTCATGGTCCTTTCGATTATTGGATGTTAAAACTATACATAATAAACATAAGATTTTGTAACGTATAAATGAGTTGTTTCATAAGTTTTTAATCTTTCTCGTTTGTTTTTTTTTTTTGTCACGAACACCACTTATCCTAATTGATTACAAGAATATATAATGAACCTAGAAATTTGTTAAATTTACATTACATTACATTAGTTAATCTCATAGTCAAAAGTCAAAACAAAGATTGTATAAGGGCATAAATGTAATTTGAGAATAGATATGACTGTAATAACTTGAGATTCAGGTAGTTACTATAAGAAGAAGAATCAGTTACTATATACAGACAATGAATCATTTCATTATTAGTTTTTTCTTCTTCAAAGACCCATTTTCAACGAAATTCTCTGTTTTCTTCTTCTTTTGAGTTTGGGTTTCGTTTATGAATCCATTGTTCGTGTCTTAGGAACAAAGTCTCAAAGTTTTGGTTTTTAGTTTTTGTATTTTGGATTGTTTATAGTTTTTTTTCTAGGGGGAATTTAAGAAGATGGGAGATGAAGAAGATTTGATAGAATTGAGATTCAGACTTGGAGATGGAACCGACATTGGTCCAAGTAAATACAGTCAATTCATGACTGTTGCATCTCTCAAAGAGAAAATCATTGCTCAATGGCCTAAAGGTTAATAATACTTTGGTTCTGATTCTTCAGTTTACTAAACTTTGTGTGTTGAATTGTGTTCTTGAAGTGTTGATCTTTGGTTGTTTGTTTGTTTGATAGATAAAGAAAATGGTCCAAAGATGATAAATGAGATTAAGCTTATCAATGGTGGTAAAATATTGGAAAATAATAGAACAATTTCTGAAACTAGATCATTACCAATTTGTGAAATTTCTGGAGTTGTTACTACAATGCATGTTGTTCTTCGTCCTCCTATCATCGACCCGAAAAAAGGTAATTTTACAATACATTTTCTCTTGAGAGTGTTTTTGTGTGTGTTATTATGTAATCTCAAAGTTTTTGGTTTTTTGTTTGTTTAGAAAAATTGCACGATGATCCTCCATTGAAGAACCATTGTGTATGCTGCATTTTGTAACTCCATTGGAGAATTTTAAGTGGAACTCCATAGCTTTAACGAGTTTCTTCGACAAGTTCCTTTCGGTATAAGGATGATTTGGAATAGGCATATGAGAAAATGAGGTCTTCATTACAGAATTCTATTTCCTCTTATGTTGTTTTGTATATGAATATTTCACTTTCTCTTCATTGTTTATCGAAAATGGTGTAAAAGATGTAATATATATGGGTTTTGAAGATTTAAAATTTTATACAAATGTGTTCAGAGGAGTGAAAAAGGAAGCATGAGTTACTTGGTAATGAATGTGTGTCTACATAGTAATAACACCTACTCCAACTTTTCTCTATTCCAATCTTGCGATAATCGATTATACGGGCTTCGCCATTTCCTCGATTAGATTGCTTCAAGAAAGAGCTACATTTTCATACAAAGAAGATAAGTTACTATGTTTTCTCTCATAGATTGCTCTTGACTAAACAAATGTGAAAAAGAAGTCAATGTGCTTCATCTCCTACACATCTACTTAATGAGCACATGCATTATGGAATGGTGTAGGGTAAGTTATTTCTCTCTGAAACTTTGATTAGAAAGGGGACACAATTTTATCACCTTAAGATGGAGAATGGGTCCAGTATTCAGTTAATGGGTGATGAAAATAATGGGCATGAAATGACATAACATAACATTGAGTTGCTTTCAATCACAACAATATAGGACACTAAGATAGTTATGAGAGGACCCTTTTGCATTTATCCCTCTTGCTATGGTCTACTTCTATTTGCTAGTGCCCATTATTTCAGTACTAAAAAACAGTACAAGAACTCAGTAAAATCATGGTATATAATCAAGACTTTGGTATGATCATATTCCCAAGAATGTTTTGATTTTGTAGCTTGAAAGAGTTTTTGAGAATACCTCAATGTAACATAGATCAGCTTGAATTTGGTTTTTATCCAGCTTATCACTTTCTGATGGGCTTGAATGGGCCAATTAAGTGAAGCCAAACCCATTCTTAAAATCTCAGAGAAATCGACTTCTAAGGAGTTATGTTTTTTGTTCTCGATAAAAGTAGGAGTAAAATTGATTTGTTAACGAGTCAAACTTTAATAGAGTGAATATTATGTATTTATTTGTTTGTTTTAAAGTTTTGATATATGTCGTACATTTTTTTTCTTAATCAAATGTCAAATTTATTCAACAACAACAAAAAAACGGTTTTACAACTAGTGCAATCGTTTTTTTGTGAAAAATGATCATGCTACATTAAAGATAAATTAGATAATTTCATCTCGAAGCAAACCATGCTTCCATGTTACTCTCATATCTAAGCTCTTCCATGGCCCTAATCGTCGATAAACGGTTTCAGACCTGTTTGTCGATGAATTGGATCGATTGTGTGGCTGTCAAAAGAGTTTTCCCATGTCGTCCGTTATTACGCTCTTTTCATATGTTGTGGTGCGTGGCTGTCTGTTTGCTTATATAATAATTTAGATTTACGATTTGATATTAATGAAGCAAGTGATGTTTAACAAGGGTAAAGGTACATTTTCAATTCGTTACTCAGTGTTTATATGATTTTCTAATTTATTTTTTAAATATTTCTATTAAGTAAACATAATGTTGTGACAAAATGTGAAATCACACTATGCATGCTAGAAGAAATATATTTTCTGATTTAGCAAAAAAATAAAATATATATTTTCTGTTTCTTTTGTGTTTTTTCATCATTAGCCATATCCATAAATATATGTGTGAGTGTGATAACAATATTCATTTTTTGCATTACAAAAATCAGATTATTTAAAAAACCAGACCACTTATGCGAATGGGGTATTACGTATGAATGATGGGATTCTCTTTTTTTTTTCCTCTAGTAGATTAATTTATATTTATTTTTCTCCTAGTTGCCTCTTCATCAAGACTCGTTACATGCTTAAATAAAGACCACATATACTATAATAGAAAATTCATTTAAAAACAGTTTTCTGCTGAATTTAGTCACTCATTTTGTATTCTAGCTAGTGTAATTACTAATTTATGTTACCTTATCTGAGGTGGCTATACGAAATTATTAGATAAATAAATAAAAAAGGAAGTTGATTAAAACATCTTTTATAGATTTTGGGTTGACTCAAACATCCTTTTTAGATTTTAATTATTGAGGTTATTTTTGAGTCCGTTTTACCTTTTTTCATTTGATAACAAAAAACGTATTTACGAAAATGCTATTAATGAAACGGGACTCGTAGGCGGGAAAAGTTCCCGCCTAAAAAAAATAAGTCTACCGCTCAGTGATGGTAGACTTATTTTTTAGTCCGTAGACTTATTTGACTAGCGGTAGACTTATTTTTGAATGGTAGACTTATTTTATCTCTTTTGGTGGTAGATTTGTTTCCGAACGGTAGACTTATTTTTTGAGCGGTAGACTTAAATTCACCTAATGGTAGACTTATTTTTTGCGGTAGACTTATTAGTCGAATGGTAGATTTATTTTCGTAGACTTATTTTGAACGGTAGATTTATTTTTCTTCGATGGTAGATTTTTTTTTACCGGTAGATTTGTTTTCTTTGGTGGTAGATTTTTAGTCATAGCAGCGGTAGATTTATATTTGTGGATAGTGACGGTAGACTTATTTTAGTAGCGATAGACTTATAGTTAGCGGTAGACTTATTTATGGTGGTGGTAGATTTATTTTGTGTATAGTGGTGGTAGACTTATTGTAGTAGTGGTAGATTTATAAAGAGCGGTAGACTTAGTCCGTATTTTCGGTCAACGAAACCAACCGTTGACTGGTAGGCTTATTTTTTTAGGATCAATAGTGGTAGACTTATGCGTTTTTAGCGACTGCAGCGGTAGATTTGTTTTTACCTAGGTCGAGTGATGGTAGACTTTTTATCCAACCTAATTACGGTAGACTTTTTTTCACATTAGACATTTGGTAGACTTATTGTGATAGCAGTAGACTTATTGTGATAGCAGTAGACTTATAGTACTTGGTGGTAGACTTGTTTCTTGTTTCGAAAACTATAGTGGTGGTAGACTTATTTGGTAGGTGGTAGAGTGTAGAGTTATTTGCAAGGAACGCAAAATATCAATTTTACCCTTAAAAAATAGACAAATTTGCACGAAAAAACCTGCAACAATGGTGAAGAAATAGGGTTTAGGTTTTAGGGTTTAGGATTTAGGGTTTGAATAAAAAGAGGTAAATTGGGAACAAAAAAAATCATAATTGTTTGTGGTAGTCAGAGTTGTGAGAAGAATTGATGGGTGTTCTTGGTTGACAATTAAAAAAGTGGTACAGTTCTAGGTGCATATCATGCAAGTGATGGTAGATTTATATACAAGTGATGGTAGATTTAGTATGTACTATATATTTTCTATCTTTTCGTATGAACTCGTACTCGTGTTTTAAGGATTTGTAATGGTTACAGAGACATTTCAGAAGCCATGTTTTAACCATACATAAATGTTGTCAATTCATTCATTACACTACAAAAAATGTTCATAGATGTCTATCATATTGTTTGAATCTCTTTGCAAAAAGTCTACCATAACAATTGTATCTTATAGAAATAAATCTACCATAACGTATATTACAAATCAAAACGTGTGTGTCTCATAAAAATAATCTACCATCAAACGAAAATACATCTCATCCGAATCACAAGGGATAACTGAACAATCACTGGATCTATCACGAGGGTTTGACTCTGATAACTGAACAATCTCATCACGTGGTAACTCATCCATGATATCAGCTGCACGTTTGAGGCGAATAGCATGCATTTTGGAATCATAGAAGTCTTTCATACTATGCCAAAAAAATCTCATTCATTAGCAGCTTCAGAGTAAAAAATCTACCAGTGGATATAATAAATCTACCGTTACACAAAAATAAATCTACCACTAAGGACTTACATGCCATATATAGGGTGAGATTGAGGACTTGATGTTACATAACCATAAGGCCGTATAGGAGAATAAGCATGTTAAACAATACAAAGATTAACCAAATACTACCTAAATACAACAAGAAACAATGGTGTATAGACCATCTTCATGATCTTTTGGATGTTTTTTACAATCTTCATGCGGTTACGCATTGCACGTACAAAGAATACCTGTAAAGAAATTCATGGAAATTAGAACATTTTAGACTGAAACACAATCCTAACTAGCCAAAAAGATTTCATTCATTAGCAGCTCTAGAGTCGAAAAGTCTACCATAATGTTGTTATCTCTTTGCAAAAAGTCTACCACAACGTCAAAAAAGATTTCATTCATTAGCAGATCAAGAGTCGAAAAGTCTACCACAACGTCTGCATCTCATAGAAAAAGTCAACCACAACGTCTGCATCTCATAGAAATAAGTCTACCACAACGTCTGCATCTCATATAAATAAGTCTACCACAACGTCTGCATCTCATAGAAATAAGTCTACCATAACGTCTATTATAAATCTACTGTAACGTATGTTTTTTCCGTAGAAATAAGTCTACCATAACGTCGGAATCTGGATCTGAGAAAAATCCAGATCTGGAAAAAAATCAGATCTGAGAAAATCCAGATCTGGACCAGAACGTGATTTTACAAAACTTCAACACACACCCAAACGAAACCGGTTATAATCAAGAGATTACCTCTCTACAACGCACGAAAACGAAACCCCAACACTCGCCGGAACTTTCTTTCGTCGGAATTTCGAAACCTATGAACGAAGAACATATTGAAGTTCATAAATCTGAACCCAAAATACTCGTGAATGATATAGAGGAAGAAAACTCATGATTTGTTTCGAATCTTACCGTCAAAAGCAACGAATCTCGTCGCCGGAGAAGAAGTCGCGATTTGAGTCGCCGGAGAGAGGAAGAAGAAGATGAAGAGTTGAAATCTGATTTTTTGTTTTTTTTTTGTTTTATGTTGTTTTTTTTTTCCAAAAGATAATGACATTTTCGTTAATAAACGAATTTGAGATATTTTTAATGTCTTTGTAACCTTTTTGAGCTCAAATTTTTGAGTTCAAAAAATAAAAAAATGTTTGAGTAAAACCATATCTAAAAAGGATGTTTGAGTAATTATCTCTAAAAATAATGTATAGTTTTCATCTTTACCACGAAGATTTAACTTGTTAAACAAGATATTCAACAAAAATTAAAAGTTAAAAGAACGACCCACCCAATCCATACGGCAATTAAATTTCACATTTTATAATATAAAGTCGGTTTTAACGTATATATATCGTGGATTTACATTAATTATAGCCGGGCCATATTGTTTGTTACTAAAGTTATTCTTTCAAGAAAATTATATCAAAATAATCAAGTTGATATATGATCTGAAGAAACAGTGCGTATTAAGTACTATATCTTCTTGTCGTTATTATTCTTTTTCTTAGCATCTAATTACTAAACTCCTTTTTCAAAAAAAATTATTACTAAACTCGACGTAAATGATGACATAACCACAACTAATCACATGACGCAACTAAGGATTAGTACTATCCTACTAAACACCTTGTATAAAACAAATTAGATTAGGACTATGATTAGAATTTACTATTTAGAAGTAACCCTATATATCAGAATATTTAGAAACTTCAATAGTATTTAATTTCGATATCATGGATTCATCAAATCTTACGTAAATGCACTATTCTGGTCTTAATTGGTCCATCCATACCGGTACCATACATGAGGATATACATAAATTAACTTGGATGCAAATTATACATATACCAAAGTTTGTTACTTTTGACTTTTGATCAATATGATATTCTGATTATGATGTGATTATAAGCTCAAGTTGGTTAGTGAGTTGTTACCCGTTTCATAGGCAGCCTCAGGGTAATGAACTTGGACGTATATTTTATTGGACGATTAAATTCGACTTTAAAAACGACCCTATTCCAAAAGAATAACATGTTTTAATTAATTGTTACATACAAAATGCTAGTATCTATTACTAATTTAATTACTAGATATTAAGCGCAGCCAAGGCAGCCTCCTAGTTTTAATTCCACACTACAATTTTATAGGCTAATATTCCCTCTTACTTTATGTTTATCTATACATTTAAAACAAAATGGAGATTGGATTCTATATTTAATAGACTATGTTCGAATTTGAAATAGTTTAAAACGTATATCTTCTGTTTCAACCATTCATTGATCTTCAATAGATTTACCAAAAAAACATAAAACCAAACTAATAGTACATCAGTAAGGAATACATGTTAATGTTATAGACAAGAAAACTTAACATGTAAATTATGAAACTTGACATGCTTTATTTTTCAAGTGATTCTAGATTTTATTGGTCCTCGAGACTTTCAAGTTAACCAATAATGGTCACTTGAAGTTGACCCACGTGCTGAAAAATCAAAATATGTGGTACATATTTCCGGAAAGATAAGTATCGGATCTTTGAGAAATGATATATTCTAATATAAAATAAACAATTTTAGAACGAATTAGGAATATATCGAACATGATCTGACATTACCGCTTCAAGATTAGATTGTGTGACTACAAAAATTCTTTGATTTACCCAAACAAGAGATAATAGAAAACGTGACTAAAAAACAAACAGTTCGCAGACAGGAAAAATAAAGAAAGTAAGTAATGCTTATATAATGATTAGTACATTAGATGATAGTGAAATCCACTACTAGCAATTGCAAACTGATAGAAACAATAAAGAATATAAATTTGGCATATATATTCTTGATATTATACTTAATACTTGGCTTGTTAATATGGACATGATTATGGATATTGTGGTCGATTCGATCGTCGTTTGGAAGCTAAAATGGCGGCCGAGTCAGATTCCTCTGAAGCTTTCTCCAATCTCTTCGTGGATTATCACTCGAATCTTTATACTAGATTAGGTCATATTAATTAATTAGTTAGTGATTGTCTTCTCTGTCTTGACCAAATATAGTAGTTGAGGTCCAAGTCATCATCTTGCCAACAGACTAGATATGTCATCATAAACCATGTTTAATTTATATTTAATCTTACTTACAATTGCTAGAAGTTTAAACTTTCCGACATATACATGTTGATCAAGAACAATTTTCGATAATAACACTTAGATGATGGATCATATATACTTTTTCCAACTAGCCAATAACAAATAATCGTACCGATAAAAAGTTTTAAACGGATTTGATTTGATGGATTCAAATATATACAATATTTATTTACAAAGCATAAGTATATAATTTAGAACATTTTAGAGTTCTGTTTTCAAACCTGAATTTAGGTGAAATGATACTTTTCTATCAACTTGGTCTATTTTTCCAAATTTTAGGTGAAATCAAATCCGGTAAATGTGGCAACGCCATTTACATGACTAGCTCCGAACAATAGTAATATCTTGTATTTCTATAGTAATTTCGTATGTCATTGTACTTTACTCCAATCAGCAAAAACTAAAGATTCCTACAAATTAGAATGATATAAAACGTGTACAAATATATATACACAAGTAACACAACAGTAGACGTATTATGTATATTCATATATTCTTTCCGTTCATAAAAGATAAAAAAATTACAAAAAAAAAATTATTCCAGAAAGATAGAATTTTTACTATTTTCTATACACTTTTACAAATTCCAAAACAAATACTGAAATACTATTGATTAAACTTTATTAGAAACTGTAAATCGTAGAAATCAATGCGTTTTCTTAATAAATGTGTGTAACCTTAAACATCTATCTTTTTGGAACAGTGAGAATATACAAGAAAGGAGACGTATACGTATACAACGTGGCAAAACAAACTCAAAAATTTTCAGGTAAATGGACCCCCACTCATTTTATCTATAAATAACACCACAAACCTCTCCCCCTAAAATGCAACAACACTCATCTTTCTCACATTTCTTAAAAATATACTACAAACCAACTTTTGTTTCTTGTTTTTTACATTTCCCTTCTTGATATAATCAAGAACACACAAAAAAACACACAAAATCTCTTTTATATTTTCTAAAAGATGTCAATGGCTATCGCAGATGTTTACACGGTGAGGAAGTTGCACAAAGAGAGTATGAAGAAACCGGCCAAACCGGCGATAACCGGTAACGGAGGTGGTGAAAAGATCTCCGGAGGAGGTCTCCGGGAGGCGGTTAAGTCTCCGGTGAAACAGAGTGGTGGTAGGAGATTTGGACGGTGGTTTGTTTGTAAACCAGGAATGAAGAAAAGCTCTGCTAAAGTTTCGGATCCCATGGCGATTGAGTGAAGAAGAATATAAGTTCTTTTTTCGTCTTCTTTTTTTGGTTTTCTTTATATGGTTTTATTTTCATGTGTCTTTTTTTGTTTCTTGCTTTTTTTAGTGTTTTCTCTTTTTCTTTATTGGGTGGTTTTATAATTAGTTTGTTAACGTTGTAAACTCCGAACTTAAAATATGAGAAATAATCAAATATATGTATATGTAGAATGAAATTATTTTGGAAAAATGCCAAACATATAAATTTGATGAGGTTTATGCCAAACCTAACTTAAAATGTGTGCCCAAAATTTCATTATATATTTGTTTGTTGTTGTTTCAACTTCACGCATTAAAAACTATATATATCCATCTATATACGTACACTCTTGGAATATGAATCTTATTTTTGGTTATAAACAAAAAAATAGAACAAGAAGATAAAACAACATAAATAGTTTATGGTGGTTCACTTTCAACATGAAATCAATATCAATTTTAAGTCATTGCGAAATCGCTCTAATTACTTTAAATTTATATTTTCCGTACAAAAGGAAATGATGGTAAATAATAAAACAAAGAAGCGTATGACAAATGAACATGAACAACAAAATACCTGAAATAGTTTAAATTCTATATTTTGTTTTGACCCAAGCTCTGCCTCTAAACCCTAGGAAAAGGAGTTTACAATAAAATCCATTCCCAAATTCTATATTGACTTGACTGTTCAAATTGATCAACGTATAGATCAGTCATTGTATATTCAATTATTTATAACAGTGAGACTCAAAGATTTATGTTAGTTAACTATCTTGACTCTTTTCATATATGGTTATCAACCACACTTATTGATTTGGTGCAGTGCAGCACGATATTTACTTTTAAAGAAACAATTTTGAAATTTTGACACTCTTCTTATATGTCAAGTCACGCAAATATCTCTAGAAAAAACCGATATAGGAAAGCACTTTAAAAAGGAGAAGTAGTGGATTTTAGGAAAGAAGGAAAATTAGTGGATGTTCAAAAGCAATAAAGCATGAATAGTGCAACAAATAAACTAAAAAATCTATGAAGACGATTGGATGAAGCTATTGTCAATACAATTGGTTTGGATAATCTACGTTAAAATCTAAATGGTGATATAATGAAAATGTTAACACAAAATCACTAAAATTAACATTTTGTTAGATGAACTATTATGTAAATATCGATACTGAAGTTCAAACAAAACGAAGTCCTAGCATTTTCATTCAAAGCGTGTGTTTAAAAAATTGTTTATACGACTCATAAATAAACAAAACAAAAAATCATTCAAAGCGTTTGTTTTTAAAATTGTTTATAGGACACATAGATAAGCAAAACAAAAACATTTAACTTTGAATAAAATAAAGACTAATTTTCTTTATCTTAGGTAGTATTAGACTATTAGTAAATAGCACGAAAGCAAAACCTTACACTCGGATCGAGTCTTATTGTTAGGCTTGATATTAGTTCCCAAACTACATGGTGTATACCATGAATTTATCTACCTTTGTTTCATCCTTTTTATCATTCTATCATTAGCAAATTTCATTGAGAATCTTGCACAAGAAGCATCTTATGCTATTGTAATCGTTTCAAACGCTTAAGTTAATGAAGAAGTTTCGTGTTGTTCAAAAAAAAAAAAATAGCACGAAAGCAATGAAAAAGGTAAAACAAAAAGTAAACAACAACCGAATTACCTTATTTATTTTCTTGTTTCAAGTTGACATATTTAAGTAGGTTTTTTTATCAAGTTACATTGTGAAATTAGATGTTTTGTTACTCTTTTTTATATATAGCTATCAAACTTTACACAAAATTTAAGTGTACATCCACATCTTTAGAGATTCTTATATGGCGAGAACATTTACGCTAAAAAATTTGTTGGATCAAAAGTTAGAAAACCATTAACAATTTTCTTAAACAATATTTTAATGGTTAAAATTAAATTGTGATTCATCATTTAGCTATGACTTTACTGATCAATATCTTGGAGAACAACACCACATGCACCAAATGTTGTCTCATTATTGCAGATATAGAAAATAAATTTCCTAGGAGACTTCGAAGCATTTAAAATAGTGCTAGTAGACAAACCATCACTTACATGATAGTTTTTGGTTTCTTTGTCATGGGTTTATAAGTGCTAAGATAAATCATTATAGCCTTGAAACCACAGTAGTGAAAATAAAAGAACAATGTGCTAAACATAATCAGCAAGACCCCGAAACAAAGATAATTCGAATCACAAGAATCAAATTCTCTTTCCAAAATGATATTTAATGATATCTAATGATAAACAAGAGAAAACATTAATTAGAAAATATAATGATAACTTTCCAATAAGATATACATATGACATGAAAAGAAAATGTATATGATTTGTACATTTTGAAACCATATAAAGAAATATAAGGGGTACAATTAGGGGTGTCAAAATGGATGATCCAACCCAACCCAACCCATAACTCATATGGGTTGAATGTTAATGGTTTATGGGTTAACCCAATCCATTTAGCAATTGGGTTGGATCAACCCATGAACCCATTAAACATAAATGAGTTGGATTGACTTTAACCCAACCCATTTAATTTTATGGATAAAAAGAATATATATATATATATATATATTTATAAATGAATTGTAAATCATGTTTTACAAATTATATTTTTATTTAAATTACAAAAACATATTTCAATTAATAAAAATAATACGAAATGTTATTTTAGGCGGAAAATTTTCCGAATCGCATTTTTTGGAGGAATTTTTTTAATGAATTGTGTTTCGGGCGCAATATTTTCGCAAAATCTCGTTTTTGGCGGGAAATTTATCATTCTCGATTTTGGGAAAAATGTTTTGTGTGTTCACGTTTTTGGCGGGAAAATTTTGCAGGATCATATTTTCGACGAGAAATTTTATGAATCTCGTTTTTAGCAAAATTGTTTTGTGAGATCACGTTTTTGGCGGAAAATTTTTACGGGATCATATTTTTGGCGGGAAATTTTATAAATCTCGTTTTTGGCGAAAATATTTTGTGAGATCACGTTTTTGGCGGGAAAACTTTGCGGGATCATACTTTTGGCGGAAAATTTTATAAATCTCGTTTTTGGCGGAAAATGGTTTATTAAATTGTGTTGTTGTGTAATCTTGTTTTTGGCGGGAAAATTGGTGTAATAGTGTTTTTGGTAACAAAATAAAAAAAATTGTGAAATCATGTCTTTTAGTTATGAATGGGTTGATGGGTTATCCATTTTTAACCCATTAACCCATTTTATTTCAACTCATTTTAACTCAACCCATTTGACTCATCAAACCACTTAACCCATTAACCCATTCAAACCAAATATTCAATCCATTAGGGTTAATGGCGGGAAATTGTATTAATCTCGTTTTTGGCGGAAAATGGTTTATTAAATTGTGTTGTTGTGTAATCTTGTTTTTGGCGGGAAAATTGGTGTAATAGTGTTTTTGGTAACAAAATAAAAAAAATTGTGAAATCATGTCTTTTAGTTATGAATGGGTTGATGGGTTATCCATTTTTAACCCATTAACCCATTTTATTTCAACCCATTTTAACTCAACCCATTTGACTCATCAAACCACTTAACCCATTAACCCATTCAAACCAAATATTCATTCCATTAGGGTTAATGGGTTGGATTGAGTTGGATAAACCCATAAGTTTTGATCCATTTTGACACCCCTAGGTACAATACAAACATGACTAAAAACATTTTCCGTTTAGATTTTCTTTTATTTATTTTTCTGATTCATTTTCCTCTCTTGAGCTAGAGATATCAGTTGTCAGATCAATAGTGTGACGGCTCAAGGAGGAAAAGAAATCCATAACGACGATGTCATAGGTGTTACAAAAGGCATGTACTCAAAAGTCAAGAAGCAGATGAGTGAAATGGGTAAAAATTAATTTCATATGGAGCCCATCGTCACTATGCTACATAGTAACTTCTGCTTTTTCACTTCTATATATACGAACGTTTTCGTTCGATGTAAATAATAATTTCACAACTTTCTCTTCTGAATATCAAATCTCTCTCGTTCTCTTTCTCTTTATAATTCTCAGTATACTATTCCCACCGGGTATAAATCTTTTCGTCTTTATTTATAATTACTGATATAATAAGTTCTCATTCTTTTTATAACACGTTATCAGCACGATCACTCTGCCGTTATGCTATATATTTATAAATATTATATACTGTGTAATTTATTATAGTGCGCGGCATGCCGCCTCTATAATATCAATTACTTTCTAGTGGTTGTTTAATGCACCACTATTCATTTGTTTATATTGTAGGCGGTTTTTCGCCTCGGTATTATTTCACTGTTTTTATATATGGTTGTTTAACGCACCATATAATTTATTTACTGTTTATATATGGTTGTTTAACGCACCATATAATTTATTTATTATTTATACATGGTTGCTAAATGCACCGTATAATTTATTTACTGTTTATATGTGGATGATTCTATCACCATAATTTCGCCGTTAAATATTCATTTATATTATGTGGATGACTTTGTCACCATAATATAACTGCTAAATATTTGCTTACATTATTATCATTATATAGGAGGTTTAGTCACATGTATATAATTTTACATGAAATTGGTAAATTAACTGGTTGCTCTTTAAAGTGTTTTTCAGATTGATTTTTGTTTTAATATTTTACTTTCAACGGTCACAAAGAAAAAATTTCAAAATTTATCTACTTTTCCAACGGCTATGAACAGTGATTTTTCAATCTATAAATACACTTATCTTTCATCATTTCATTTCATTCACAATTTCATCTCATCTTTTCAAACTAAGAAAATGTTTCGATTTTTGTTAATTATTATAGCATTTGTAATTTTTGCTTGTATTTACGGTATTTCCATTGGTGATTATACTCCGGAAGAGTACATCATGAGTTATACCCTAATGTTTTATGCTTTAACATTTCTTGTAATTTCATTTATTATTAATCTGCTTGGTTGATTTTAATTAATGAAATTCTAATAATATTTAATAATTTTTTTTTTTAGAAATAAATGGCAAATATCGAGAAGCTTAAGATTCCAGCTCTCGAAGTCACTGGAGAAAACTACATAGCATGGTCCACGAATGTTGAACTTCATCTAGATGAATTAAAAATATTGGAAACTATAAGAGAGGGAAACGAATCGCCTAGCCATGAGAAATCAAGGGCGATCATTTTCCTAAGAAAACATCTAGATGAAAATATGATAGATGATTATGCAAAAGTAAAAGACCCTGCAGAGTTGTGGCAAGCTCTAAAAGAAAGGTTTGACAACCAAAGAGCAATAACTCTCCCACATGCTCTTGATGAGTGGGCAAATTTGAGGTTTCTGGATTTTCTATCGGTAGAAAAGTATAATTCTGCCATGTTAAGAATTGTGTCCTAATTGGAATATTGTGGTAAGCATGTGAGCGAAGAAGAAATGCTCAATAAGACTTACCTCACTTTCCATAAGGAACACTATGTTCTAGCAGAACAATACAGAAACTGCAGGTACCAAAGGTTTTCTGAGCTGATTGTGGCGCTTAAAATAGCGGAGAAGAATAGTCAACTTCTCATCAAAAATCACAACGCTCGACCTGTGGGAACCAAAGCAATCCCTGAAGTGAATGCTATGGTTGTGAAAAATCCGGAGAAAACGGATCCAGAAAGAGGCGGTCAAACTTATCGGGGTCGTGGTGGTC
Organism: Arabis alpina; assembly: GCA_900128785.1. Classification (NCBI taxonomy): domain Eukaryota; kingdom Viridiplantae; phylum Streptophyta; class Magnoliopsida; order Brassicales; family Brassicaceae; genus Arabis; species Arabis alpina. The sequence goes on from LT669789.1 coordinate 35,152,609, forward strand.
GATTCAATCGAGGTCGTGGAAAGTATTATAACCCGCAAGGACGGAAGTCATTCAAATGGGTTCGCTCTGAACAGAATTCTAAAGGCAAGGAAGCCAACAGTAATGTCACCCAGAAGCGTGACGGAATCTGTCACATATGTGGATCGAAAGGACATTGGTCCCGTGTGTGTCGAACTCCTTTACATCTTTGCAAGTTGTACCAAGAGTCTATTAAAGGCAAAGGAAAGGAAGTAAACCTAATGGAACACCTTGAAGGTGATACCCATCTCGATGCCTTGGACTTTGAGGATGACACCGAAATGACTGACCTTACGAAAGATTGAAATGCTTGTAGTGAGACTACTGAATAGTCTCTACTTATGTCATGTATAATATTATGTTTTTCAGTTGTTTTGATGAATAATGTTGTGTTAACAACAAAATGTATAATTATTATGTGTTTCCTCTTTCATTAATGAATTTTATTTTTAGTTTATTGATGTTTATCTTAATTTCAGAAATGGACAACGATACGAACGAAACAGTATCTAAGAGAAACGTTAGAGAAATTTGTATACCAGATAGTGGAACAACACACACTATTTTGAAACACAGAAGGTATTTCTCTGACTTAAAACCAACAAGAATCACAGTTGACACAATATTTGGTCCCGCAGACTTGATTGAAGGAACTGGTAAAGCCAACTTTACGTTGCCGAATGGAACCAAGTTTTCCATACGTAATGCCTTATTTTCTCCGAATTCTAAAAGGAATTTGTTGAGTTTTAATGACATATATCTTCAAGGATATAACACTCAGTCTGCAACTGAGAATGGAAAGAAGTATATGTATATAACTTCTGATAAGTCCGGAAAAAGGCATATACTGGAAAAATTTCCAAAACTTCCTTCAGGATTGCATCAAACTCATATAAGTGCAATCGAATCACATATAGTGATCAAAAGAAATCCGGAAGATTTCACACTTTGGCATGATCGCCTTGGTCACCCAGGCACCTCAATGATGAGAAATATCATTGAGAACTCACATGGTCATTCACTAAAAATCCAAGAGATATATCAGGGAAATAGAAAGACATGTGTTGCATGTTCTCTTGGAAAATTGATCATAAGGCCATCGCCAACCAAAATCGATAAAGAATCACCAAAGTTCCTTGAACGAATTCAAGGCGATATTTGTGGACCAATACACCCATCATGTGGACCGTTCCACTATTTTATGGTGTTGATTGATGCATCTAGCAGATGGTCACATGTATGTCTATTGTCATCTCGAAATATGGCATTTGCGAGATTTCTAACTCAGATAATCAAACTAAGGGCTCAGTTTTCTGATTACCCCATTAAGAGAGTTAGATTAGATAATGCTGGTGAATTCACATCCCGAGCCTTTAATGATTATTGTATGGTAACGGGAATTGAGGTTGAACATCCGGTAGCTCATGTTCACACACAAAATGGTTTGGCTGAATCATTAATTAAACGTTTGCAATTAATTGCAAGACCATTGATCATGAGATCAAAACTTCCAACTTCAGTATGGGGACATGCCATTTTACATGCAGAAGCACTCATTCAGATAAGACCAAGTGCATATCATAAATATTCTCCATTACAATTAGTTTTCGGTCGAGAACCGAATATATCCCATCTAAGAATTTTTGGTTGTGCGGTATACGTGCCTATTGCACCACCACAACGTACAAAGATGGGACCACAAAGAAGGTTGGGGATATATATTGGTTATGATTCTCCATCAATCATACGATACCTAGAACCAAAAACTGGTGATATGTTTACGGCACGGCTTGCCGATTGTCATTTTGATGAAAAAGAATTCCCAGTTCTAGGGGGAGAAAACAAACAAGTAGGAAAGGATATAAAGTGGAGTGTGCCATCTTTATTACACCTAGATCCTCCTACAAAACAATCTGAACTAGAAGTTCAACGAATTATGCATTTGCAAAGTATAGCAAATCAGTTACCTGACGCTTTTATAGATACTAAAACGGTGACTAAGTCACATATTCCAGCTGCAAATGTTCCTGCTCGGATTGAAATTCCACAAGAACAAGGAAAAACAGATGATACACGTGAGTCTAGAACACGCTTGAAGCGTGGTAGACCTATTGGCTCTAAGGATAAAAATCCTAGAAAGCGTAAGGAATCTGAAAAGTCTGATGTTCTCAAAATAGCAGAAAATATTTTGGAAGAATCACATCAAGAAACGAATGATGATGCAGAGCATCATGAGTTTGAAGAAAATCATGAAATCTCCATAAACTATATTCATAATGGGAAGGTTTGGAATCGAAGTGAAATGGCTGTTGTGGATGACGTTTTCTCATATTTGGTTTCGAAAGAAATAAATGAGGAAAACGAAGATCCAGAACCACAGTCTGTATATGAATGTCAAAAGAGACATGACTGGAGAGATTGGAAAGGAGCCATTCAAGCCGAACTCGATTCACTCAACAAACGTAGTGTATTCGGACCAATAGTACTTACACCTGTAGATGTAAGGCCTGTTGGATATAGATGGATTTTTGTCCGAAAACGAAATGAGAACCACGAAATTACGAGATACAAAGCTCGTCTTGTGGCTCAAGGTTTTTCTCAAAGACCTGGAATAGATTATGAGGAAACCTATTCTCCCGTTATGGATGCAATAACGTTTAGATTCCTGATGAGTCTAGCAGCTGGTGAAAACCTAGAAATGCGTCTCATGGATGTTGTTACTGCTTATCTGTATGGATCATTAGATAGTGATATCGTTATGAGAATTCCTGATGGGTTTAAAATGCCAGAAGCATTAAGTTCCAAACCCAAAGAGTTATGTGCAATAAAATTGCAAAGATCATTATATGGGTTAAAGCAATCTGGACGTATGTGGTATAATCGTCTCAGTGAACATTTAACAAAAGAAGGATATGTAAACAATCCCATATGCCCATGTGTTTTCATCAAGAAAACAACATCTGGATTTGTGATAATTGCTGTATATGTTGATGATCTAAACATAATTGAAACTCAGGATGAAATACATAAAGCATCTAATTATTTGAAAGGGGAATTTGAGATGAAAGATCTCGGACAGACAAAGTATTGTCTTGGTTTACAAATTGAGCATTCTCAAAAAGGTATATTTGTACACCAATCTACATATACCAAAAGAGTGTTAAAAAGGTTCAACATGGACAAGGCAACTCCTTTGAGTACTCCTATGGTCGTTAGATCATTACAAGTTGAAAATGATCCATTCCGACCACATGAAGAAAATGAAGAGATACTTGGTCCTGAAGTACCATATCTGAGTGCCATCGGAGCCCTTATGTACCTTACAAATTGTACAAGACCTGATATATCATTTGCTGTAAATCTTTTGGCAAGATTCAGCTCGTCTCCTACACGAAGGCATTGGAATGGGATCAAACACATTTTCCGCTATCTTCAAGGGACGATTGATTTAGGTTTATTCTATCCTAAGAATTCAAACGGTCAAATGATTGGTTTTGCAGATGCAGGATATTTGTCAGATCCTCATAAAGCCCGATCACAAACTGGATACGTTTTCACGATCGGAGGCACTGCTATATCTTGGCGCTCTCAGAAGCAAACACTCGTGGCAACTTCTTCCAATCATGCCGAACTCATCGCACTCCATGAAGCAAGTAGAGAGTGTGTATGGTTAAGGTCAATAAGCCAACACATCCAATCAAGCAGTGGGATCCACGTAAACACGGAACCAACTATTCTATATGAAGACAATGCTGCATGCGTCGCTCAAACAAAGGAAGGATATATCAAAAGTGATAGAACCAAACATATCCCTCCGAAGTTCTTTTCATACACTCAAGAACTTGAGAAGACTAAAGTCATTGAAGTCAAGTATGTTCGATCATGTGATAATGCTGCAGATCTCTTCACAAAATCATTACCTACCACTATGTTCAGGAAACATGTCCACAACATTGGAATGCGTCATCAACAAGATGACACCTGATCATTCGAGGGGGAGCTTACGCGGTTGTACTCTTTTTACCTTACTAAGGTTTTTCCCATTGGGTTTTTCTGGAAAGGTTTTTAATGAGGCAACAAGGACGCTAAGCAAATAGACAATAGTGACACTGGTCTCCAAGGGGGAGTGTTACAAAAGGCATGTACTCAAAAGTCAAGAAGCAGATGAGTGAAATGGGTAAAAATTAATTTCATATGGAGCCCATCGTCACTATGCTACATAGTAACTTCTGCTTTTTCACTTCTATATATACGAACGTTTTCGTTCGATGTAAATAATAATTTCACAACTTTCTCTTCTGAATATCAAATCTCTCTCGTTCTCTTTCTCTTTATAATTCTCAGTATACTATTCCCACCGGGTATAAATCTTTTCGTCTTTATTTATAATTACTGATATAATAAGTTCTCATTCTTTTTATAACAATAGGTATTTTTTCATCCATTAGAAATTTTTGATTTTTTGTAGCTGAAGCTGAGCTAGTCGTTCAAGTTGAGCTAGAGCTTTTACTTTTTTCATCTCTTTTTCTTGTTTTTACTTTTCGATTTTCTTTAATTTATTATTCTGATTCATTTGTTCTCTCTTGAAGCTGGAGGTTAGATCAATGGTGGTCAGATCGATGCTCAAAGAGGAAACGACGACGTCATAGGTAGGATTTACTTTCTTTTTTCATTCTGATTTGAAATTTGATGTTATTAGGGGTGTTATTGGATGAATGATTTGAAATCAATTCCATAAGTTTTAAAATCCTTGAAATTTTAAACTCTGATGGAATTTATTTGTGTGGATTCTAAAAATCTCTGCAGTATCCTTGAGATTTGATTTTTAATTATTTGTTCACTAAACTCCATCCTCATGTGATTTCAAATCCATTAAAAAACAAAGACTTCCAAAATCTTTTAAAGTTGAATAACAATGGATTTTAATTATAAATATGAAATCTTCTATTGAATAACACAAGATTTTAAAATTCTTAAGACATGATTTTACTAATATCATATCCAATAACACCGGATTTTAAAATAAGATTTAGAATCATTGATTGAATAATCGTGGATTTTTGTTAGATTTAAACTCTGTTAAAATCCATCATTTAATTTTTCTTTGCATACGTGGATGCATCACGTGACTTTCTACTTGGCCTCACAAGTGTTGAGGGAAGACCTAAGAAGTCCAAAAAACTTGAAAAGAACGCAAACAACTCCGTCACTCGTATCAACCGTCGCCGCCGTTGATTATATTTCTTATCTTTGCATTTTGTTGTTTATATTTTCCTTACTTAAGAAAACAAGCTTTTATTTTGTTGTTCATCATCTTTAATCTAAAATTTGAAAATATTTGGGTTTTGATGAGTTTCATAATGTTTTTCTTTATCACTACTTGATAATAACTATATTTTGTTAATAAATACTCCATAGGAATGTTAAAATGAATTATATGAATAAAACTTGAATAATAATAAAAAAATTATTGTTTTTTGTCGACAACATTATAAACTACTTTACTACCAGTTGGTGACCCAATTTGGCGGTGAAATGTCTACATAAGAAACATACAAAGTCCGCGTACGTGCACTTTTCGCCAGCTTGTCTGCCTTGGAATTCTGCGTGCGCGGTATGAGCGAGAGTGAATGCAAAGTCTTCAGAGTCTCTAGTTGTATGCCAAATGCCGGCCACTCCATCGGTGTAGACACCATCTTCACCAACTCGGAACAATCTGTTGCGAAAGCTACTTCCATCTTCTTCATGTGTTGCATACATTGCATTGCCCAAACAGGTGCAGCAACCTCCAAATGTATGGGGGATAGGGTCCTATTTGCATTGCAAGCTCCAATCATAATAGGTATATTTTCTTCTTCAAAAGCATACCAGCCAATACCAGACAAGCGGTCTGTGTCCTTCTAAGATCCATCTATAAAACACTTTAATCTAAAGTATGGGCATAGATTGGTAATTGGGCCAAATTCCACAAGAGTTTGTAATTTTAGACTGAGCGTGCTCCCACACCATTGACTCTGCCTCCGCAATTTTTAAAACAATATTCGGAGCCACATCCTGTCCCCTAAATAATAATAAAATATGATCAGCAAAACGGAATTTCTCAAAAATAAATTTGTGTTCTTTTCAGCAAAAGATAATAATAACAGAAGTAAAATGAAATCACATGAGTGCTGAAAAGAATAATGTACTATAAATAATGTGAAATTTACATGATATTCAGTTAATTCCAACTCGGTCATATTTTACCTTGAAACTAATGTTAATACGTAGCTAAACAATTTGTTCAAGATGGAACTTTTTAATACTGTGCTAAGGTAGTACAAAAAAAATGGAAAACTATATTTATGCATTAAGAATTTGGTAAATAGCCTAAACTTTAATGAGTTTATGTTATAAACATATTTAGTGGATGCCCATTAGAGACTCATATTTTACAATATTTTTAAAGCCTACTTCCTCTCTAAGTATTATATCATATATATATATATATATTGTACTTATTATGGAATAATACACAACACCTCTTCTTTTCTCTTATTCACTATTCACAACATGTTATCAACCCTAGCCGCGACTGTTCTCTATTATCTTCTTCAATCGTAAGCTAGTATCTTTCTCACTTTTATAATTATACATTACGACATCTAAATTATTTTAGTATTTTGTATCTTGAATTTTTCTACTTTGTTAATTTAGTGAAATGCAATAACCTGAGTATCTATTAGTAATTGATCCAAAAGTGTAAAAATAACTATGAGTATGAGGTGATGTGCACGTAATCAAGAAATTCTAAAAAGTTTCTCTTCCTAAAAAAGCTTCACGAAAATGACTCTAACAAAATCTTCAAAATCTCTTCTTCTCTCTTGGCTTCTCAAATCTTCCCGCTTCCTCCTCCAACGTACACACGACGCTACGTTTCTCCGGCGACGGCGATTGGATCGGTCCTTTCAATTCTACCGTCGATTTCTCTCCGATCGTCTCTAATCGCAGGTAATAATCAGTAGCTTTTGGAATTTCAGAGATTCAAGTCAATTTTTGTGTAATACTAGCTCGAACTTTAGGTTTTGGTGATCTGATTGAAGAATTTTGTCGAATTGAAAGATTGATTGGGGTTAGATTCATCGCCTGAACCTGAACCCTAGGAATTGGTGGAGGAAATTGTCGGTGAAGAAATCGAATGGAGAAATTCGGTAAATGTTGTGTTTGCTACTCTTCGTTTCGTGCTTCAGTATGTGCAGCTTGTGTTAATCACAGGTATTTCGAGTTTTTTTTTCGAATTCGATTTCTGATACATTTTGTATGAGTTTCGAAGTTTTAGTTTCCTTGATCTCTTGCTTAATTGTGTGGTTACTTGTGGATTGTTTGTGTAGGTTGAATGAATACAAAGTAATGTTGGATTCGTTGAAGAGTCGTCGAGAGATTTCGTATACGAGATTAAGTGGTTTGATTGTCACAAAGGTTTTGGTTTATGAGCTTATTGAAGAATTGAAGTATCTGATTTTGAAATTTTCTTTGTGAAAATGATGTTTGATGCTTGTTGACTAGGAGAAAGAAATTAGTCAACGTTGTTGGATGGAGCTTCATAATGAGAAGGTTGCTAGGTTACGGAATAAGCTCGAGTTAGAAGTGGAGAAATTGCAGCAAAGTATGAAGATACTCCTTTTTTTGAGCATTGCCTTCGAACGAACAAGTCTAAACACTTTTAGTTTTTGATGCAGGAAAAAGCACATTTCGGAGATTATCTCATAATCTGAAAGATAGATATGGCATTATCGAATCAACTAACGTTGCTGTAATGTGACACTTTTCTAAAAAATTTGCCTTTAAATGAATTGTATGAAGCTGACTTTTTCATGGCTAATGTAAAAAGTCTCATTTCTCTTTCATTTCTGCAGTTGGAGAAGAGCCGTATTCATCAATTAGAAAACCACTTTTCGGATGCTATTGGCAATCACTACTTAGTATATGTAAGATCTACATCTCATAATATACTTCAGTTCCATGCTTGAGCTAGTCATTTGCCAGAATTCATATGTATGAACACTAAGCCAATCTCATATGTATGAACACTAAGCGAGCATTTGTGATTTACAGATTGAGCTTACTTCAGAACGCCTTTATAAACAGGCTTTGGTTATGAAACAGATATGCAAATTATTCCCTTTATGCAGGGTAAGGAGATCAAATTTGAGGTTCTTATCTATAAAACATATAGAGTTCTTGACCAAAAAGAAGTTGGTAAAATACATCCTGTTTCTTATGGTTTTAATAAATCAAACTCTGTTCAGGTGACACTAGAGGGTCGAAACAAAGATGGGTCTAGTGGACAGTATGATCAAATCTGCAATGCTCTCTTACCACAAGGACTCGATCCACTCTCTGTTCCACCAAAAGAGCTCGCAGCCTCTTTAGGGTAACATGTCCTTGTCTTTCAACTGTCATTTTGCTGCACATGAATATTTTAAGAAATATGGAGATCTATCTCATACCCTGGCTGACCATTGTACTCATAAACATATTTTATTTTTAGTTCGGTAGTTTGATGAGTTAACATTCCCATGGCTTGTTGGATCAGGTACATGGTGCAGCTTCTGAATCTTCTTGTCCATAAGCTCTCAGTGCCTGCACTCCATAACTTGGGTTTTGGGGTAGATTCCAACACATCCTTAATTCAATTTTATGCTAAACATTTGCTTCAGTCTTGGAAGTTTATACACACTGAATGCAATGTTTTGCATAGGAAATAAATTTGGAAGATAATTCGTTAATATTGACTATCTATGACTAAGTTCGATAACAAATTTGTATTGTTTTGTCTCAGGGTTCTTGTTCAAGAATATGGCAGCGAGATTCGTATTGGAACTCTCATCCATCTTCTCCAAGGTAACCATATCTCACATGACAGGGTTTATTTGTTTCTCCGTGAGATTTGGAGATTTATACGATCTTGTTTGTTGCAGCGACGAGTATCCCCTTTTTGTACCATCCCATAATTACCACTCCTTCGAGTGGAAAAGTTCATGGACGGGTAGAGAGACACCAAATTTTGGTGTCACTTCATTGAAATCAGATGGAAGTGTAGAAGAAGATTATAATGACCTTGACATTGTCAGTCTTTCCTCTGCCTCTCCTCATGCTGTTGAGACATTCAGAAATCTTCAGAGAGGAATCGCACATCTGAAGCAAAGCGTGGCTCACTTAACCGTGTATGGCTACAGTTCCCTGTCTATGGAAGTTCCTTCTGGAGCCTCGACTTTCGAAACATTTGCAAAGTTGCTTGCTACTTTATCTTCACTCAAGGAGGTTCAATCTGCTCATTCCCTTGGTTTGTCAAGGTAAAGCTTCGAATGTTCACTTATACAGACAAACGGTTACTTACCTGTATCGTTTAGCTTTGTTTCCGAATTTGGACCCTTCATACTTACATCTCTGATGGTTACAGTTCCAACAAGCAAAGACACGAGCCGAACAAATCTGTGTGGAATTTGAACTCTGCAAGTTCCAGCACTTTACTGAACAGCTCTCATATTCAGCCAACATCGGTATGACTTTTGGTTCCCGAGTTCACTAAATTTATGGATTTGTCTAAAAAAACTTCAAAAGACGTAGTAACATTCGGATGAAGTCTTGATCTTTCTTTGTATGTATTTGTAGTGGAACAATAGCTATTATAATGTACCAAACCGAGATCCGAGCTATATGGTGGATGCGAAAAATGATAAAAACTCTATCGGTGAATGGAATTTGGTTGAGCATCCTCATTCTTCGCATCAACCTATGATGATTAACCATCCCAAGAAGTATTGATTGATCATCTCAAGGTAAACACTATCTACTCTTTTTTAATTCCATAACGATACATTTTAGTAACCTTGTTCACGACCATGCGCTTTTGCAGGAACCCAAATTGTCGATATGTTTATACCCGAAATCATATTCATTTCTATGGATACATACCCTGGAAGAAGAACAAAACCATAAATGTTGCTTAGTATCTAAATCTTGATAATATCTAATCTAATGTAATCATGTAACATATATGTAATTAGCAATGGCTTCATTTTGAGAAAGCTAAGTGGAGTAAATATGATGATGATCCTACAATGGTGGTCATGTGCGTTTGTGA
>LT669789.1:35162852-35386341 GCA_900128785.1 Arabis alpina
TATTTATATATAATTTTGGGGCTCCTTATAAAGTGGAGGCCTCATTCAAATGTTTCAAAACAATGTCTTCAAATTCGGCTATGTTTCCTCGTAAGAGCCCATCTTTTTTTTGTTCCACTACCAAACCAAGCCAAAACCATTAACGGTTCACATTTTGTACACACACCTAAAGTATTATACACATGCGATGTTAATTATAATCCGGTTTATGTGGTTTTACATGTTTCTTGATCAAATCTCGACCGGTTTATGTGTTTTTTACTTATATCACTTATACCTCATGCTTTTGGAACAAGAGAGTGTGTAGACCCTGTGGTTATATTATACGTCACCTTTAGTCCTCATATTATATACCATCTTAATCGGTGTGTATCAAACCGGTCAGTCCAAATGAATAAAATAAACAGAGCAAACTTCACGTTGAGGGTCTCTCTCCTTTCCTTGTCGGCGCGTAACAACAAACAAAAACAAAAACAACAAAATTAGTACATGTCACCGTCAGAGTCTAGGTGGTCGTCATGTACAGTTCTAACATAGTAAGAAGTAACGTCCAAGAATATTTCTCTACGAGCCCTAAATCCTTTACCCTCCTTTTGAAGCTCCTTCATCAAGAGGCATCGATAAAATAAGCTTTCATTTCACTCGATATATTAATATTTCATCAAAGATATTTCTCACATGTTTCACTAAGCATGTGAAATGTTCAGAATACATTATTAAAGTATTATTAGTGACAGGCTAGTAAAAATATTGATACTGATTAGTGATAATGTATTACAACGGTACAAACTATATTGCTTTTTGTGTAACAATTTGATAAAATAATAAATTCACCCATGATAATGGGAAATTAGGCACAATAACACAAAACCATATTATAATTTAAAATCTAACCATTTACCCTAATTCTAGTGGATTTGATTAAGCCACATAAGCCAATTTTAGTTAGTTGATTAATTATTAATTTTGTTTGGTTATTCTTGCAAATCATCCGAAGATAATGTTACGCATCACTACTTTTTATTTTACCGCTATTATTTCACTATTTTATAGTAGTTTTGATTGTATTTTTGTTAATTTGTACCATCAAGAGATTTTGTATAATCTTATGAGTGATAGTATCACTATTTTTATTTTATCATCATCTTTTATCACTATTGATTAGTACTATCACCATATATTGGTTTGTACAATCAATTTTTTTTTACATTTATCATACCCATTTACTTATTCACTATTATATGCATATATGTTTGTCGGCAGACTAATGCCAAGAAAACTAATGTTAAAATATGGGAGTAAATTTTTTGTAGAATTATTTTGCTAAAATGTTGAGCAAACTATAACACTTGGTTATAAAATAACATTATATTAAAAATTTACAAGTATTATATAAAAGGGAGTATATAAGCAGGTGATGTACCTAGTCATATGAGAACCATTCGTCCAAATTACGAACAAAAAATCTATCCGATCACGCATTCGTAAACAAACTCTCTTTCTCTCTCTTATGAACACATAAAACATTAAATCTCTCCTTTCGTCATCTCATTTTGTATATATATGTCTTCCACTCATCTAATTCTCTCGTACCAAATAAACATTTATATCAACTAATTTATAGATCGTGTATTGATTATCATGCAGTGATCATTTGGATAATATGGGTCGGGTTAAATTGGAGCTAAAGCGGATAGAGAGTAGCACGAACCGACAAATTACGTTTTCAAAACGTAAAAAAGGTTTGGTAAAAAAGGCTTATGAATTGTCAACACTTTGTGATATCGATCTTGCTCTCCTCATGTTCTCTCCCTCCGATCGAGTTTGTCTATTTTCCGGTCAAACAAGGTATTTATTTCGATTTCTTTTTCCCGAACATATCGTGCCATTATAGAATTCTTTTTGATCGTTAGGGTTATATTAACGTAGTTAAAGTGTAACCACGTTTGGCGTTATGTACTGCCCAACGGACAAGCCACCGAATAGTGGATCTTTGTCTATTTTGTTAGTAGTGGTAATTTTGAGTTTATTTTCATATTTTTATTTCACATCGCTTTGTAATTTCGAATCTGTTAGAGGTGCAACCGAACGTTGACACGTTTTTTGCATATTACTGAAGGTTTAGTTAGGAGTTATTAATCTTCTCGTTATCAATTTTTAGGTTTAGTCAAGAGTTAATCTTTTTTTTTTGTTAAAGTACAGGAGGTAATCTTCTCGCTTAAAAAAAATAGATAAAACTTTGGTTTAATGCACAATATTTTTGAAACAAACTTGTAAAATAATTAAATCTTCAAACTGTAAGTTTTGATTTTATTGAATATATAATTTTTTTTATTTTAAAACAAAATTAATGTAAAACATAAATTTCTTAAATTCATGAAATTTTGACTTTAGAATTTTAAATTTTTGCTTAAATAGAGGACAAATTTATACGAGCGGAAAAGTTAAAATTCTAAATTTTAAAACTTATAAAATTTCTCTTACACATGTAACATATATAGGGGATCCAATTGCATATAAATATTAACATCATACCTTTTTTTAGAGTGATTAGATTGAATACAGATGATTAGATACACATTTACTATGTTAATTTCATGGTGCATGCAACATATATATCGATCCCAAAAAAATTACATGACTATCATTAATTTGTGTTGTGTTTAATTCACTTGATTGTATTTGTACGTTAAAAAAAGTTTTCAACCTGATTTCGTGATTTTTATATATTAATGGGGATATTTATGAGAAAAACTCTCATTATTTTCAAATATTAAAATTTTATATCCGACATGACCATACTCTCTAGTCGCTAATCGCTATAGTAGTAGTACTATATCTAATACGAAAGCTTTGCAGTATACGTGCCGCTCTATGCAAGAAACACGTTACGTTTCGATGACATCAATGTTCATACAATGCATGCAATGACTCACTTACTATGAGTTATCTTCTCTGCAACTCTGTTCTCTGTCTTCAGCATTACATAAATAGTTATACATATACACTTATTGCGGAACACACACATATTCATGGTGTAGTATATCGTTTATTATATTAATTTCAGGATCGAGGACGTTTTCGCGAGGTACCTCAATCTTCCTGATCAAGAAAGACACAAGTGTGTATATTCCTCGCTTTAATCTACTTGGTTCATGAGTTAATTTTTATATATATTTTTCATATATGTTTTTTTTTTTACATTTTCAGTGCTATAGTTTTCCCCGATCAAAGCAAACGCCAGTGAGTATCATCATACTTCAATTTAGTCACCCCCATACTATAATACATATTTTCATTTATAATATGTTCCTAAACAATTTCTCATTTGTTTTGCAGAAGTATCCAAAACAAAGAGGTGAGACTAATCAATTAAAAAAAAAAATAGTTTATTGAGTCCATATGGTTTTTACAAGTTGTTAGGGCAAATATTCGTTAGATCGGAACACAAATAATTTGGATGATGAAGTCTTTTTATTGATAAAAAAAAGGTGAATCAAGACGTTTAAGTTTAACAATAATTTTATGAATTTTAGTTATGGTTAGAAAGTGTATGTTTCTAGTCTCTCTCATGCTTTGCTCGTGCTCCTTGGATTTATATATGTCGAATTTGACCATGTCACAACAAGTGATTAAATTATATCCAACACAAGCATATATGATCATTTTAGTTACAATGATCAAATTCCGAATCTTTTGAGTATTTATTTTACATATATGTATATATTACTGTGTTATCAGCAATTTTGTTTTGTTTTGTGTGACAGTATTTGTTAACGACTCTTGCGATACTCAAAGCTGAGAACGACATGGCCCTCCAAAACAACGAAACTTGGTAAGTTTCTTCATTTTATTACTATTTGGAATTAGATACTATGATGATATGTTTTTAAAATAAAATTATGCAAACTAATCTTTTTGATCTCATGGCTCTGGAAAAGCCCTGAAGCTATCCAGTCCGATGTCGAGGTTACTATTAATTTATTTACTAAAAACATAAAAATAATTATCGTTAAGAATTTGTCTAATTATATTTGGAATTTTTACAGGAACTTGTGCAAGAAGTTTGTAGCTTACAACAACAGATTCAGATGTCAGAGGAAGAACTAAGGTATTACTTGTAATTAGTCCTATTTGATCAAATATACACATAAAAAAATGTACTGTTACGTAAACACTAATTATGATTCTGGTGATCTAATTTACACATAGGAAATTCGAACCAGATCCAATGAGGTTTACATCAATGGAGGAGTTTGAAGCTTGTGAAACTCATCTCCTCAATACCTTGACTCGTGTCGTTCAGAGACGGGTTATACATACTACACCTAACATTTTTTGTGTCATTTAAGTACATTGTACTAGAGGGAAAATGTAACTAAGTCATTGATCGCAGGAACATTTGTTGAGCAAATCCTGCGAAGCACCGAGTACACAACAAAGCATGGAAGGTCTAGGGGACGTCGTGGCGGGCTGGAGGCGTCAGGCTGAGCCTGAACCAAAACAAGCCCACATGGAAGGTCTAAACGGCGTCGTGAAGGGCTGGAAGCCTGGGCCCGAGCCCAAACAAGCCCATAAAGAAGATCTAAACGATGTCGTGAAGGGTTGGGGCCTGAGGCTGAGCCCGAGCCCAAACAAGCCCATATGATAGCCAATTCGTCCCATCATTCCAATCACCTAAGAGCATCTTTATTGCTGAATTTTTAAGAGTATCAGTAGTTAATAAAATTAAATCATAAAAATGAACACAATAAATTAAACTCTTTAGAAGTGGACAAGTGGAAGTAATTCTGATATACTGTTTCAAAAATATCAGAGAACTGATCTTTTCATGCTCTCTCCTCTTTTATCTTTTCTTTTAATACTATTTTAATTAATTGATACTGATAAATTCTTACCGATAAAGATGCTCTAAGGTTCTACACTTCTACTCAAACACAATTTTGTTTTATATATTCATTTTTCTTTGAATTGATTCTCATAAAATTATTTCTTCACATTGTGCAGTTAGTAACTTTTCAGAGACAATCGACGAATCAAAGTAAGAATAAACGGGCAGAATAAACGGGCTGCGATATGATACTACATTATAGTTTGAAGATGTGATCGGAAAGTGAAGGAAGAAAAACATTAAGAAGAAAAACAAATCTCGTTTCAATGTATAAGATAATGTTACATTACACATTGTGTATACATCAACATGTAAAACAACATATAAACTTATCGCTGCCGCGAGAGATAGAAATAAGGACCATAGAGAAAAAAAAGTCGCAAAAGGATAAACCTTAAGAAGAAAAACACATCTCGCGTCATTGTATAAAGTTACATTACACATTGTATACATAAACATGTAAAACAATGTATAAAAACTTATCGCTTCCGCACGAGATAAAACTCAAAGACCATAGAGAAAAAAAAAGAAAAGAGATAAGACTCGGACCATGGATGCTACATCCCACCATTAAACATATAAACCTTTTACCAATTCAAGGTTTGAGGATAGATCAACGACGACCTATAGATCAAAAGGAACAAATTATGAATTAGTGTTGTATGTCAATATATGAACTATAGTCGCAATTCATAAATACCATCAAAAATTCATAAATCAATATTCCTTCCGTTCCTTAAAGATAGATGTTTAAGGTTATGCACACTTATTAAGATAACGCATTGATTTTTACGAAATACAGTTTTCAATAAAGTTTAACCAATAGTGTTCCAGTATTTGTCTTGAAGTTTGTAAAAATGCATAGAAAACAGTAAAAACTCTATCTTTTTGGAACAAACTTTTTTTGTAAAGTTTTTATCTTTTAGGAATAGAGGGAGTATAACAAAAGTAAAAGTAAGAAGTATTACCAAATGTATGCGTTTCAGAAAACTTTCTCAAGTGAGGATCAATGAGTAGACCGAGGCTTTCATATATCGGATTGTATATCTTATTTCCCACACTGAAAAAACATGTACATTTTGTTAATTATGTTCCTAGGAATATTTTGTTTCTATACATATGATTAGTTTAACTATATCAGATTAAAATACATATATGTATATATAAATGTAGTATAGTGAGGAATTGTGGATAGTCAATGGGGATCAAAACCAAACCTTTCATCAGGGACATTGGTCGTCGCAGTTGGACCAACATTTCCGTTTGCTGGTGCAATTCTCTGCATTATTTCCTTGAGTTATATTATCTTTCTCTTTAATGAAAATTTTCTTACTTAAAAAGAATAAAATTTATGTGTATTCAAGAACTTTTGTACCCTGCGTTGAGCTGGAGCTGATGATTGTCCAATTTCAAACTGATTTTGGTAACTTCGTTGCCGAGATCCTAAAGCACTGGTCTGTAAAATTCATATCATCAATAATGTTTTATTAGTAAATATGTAGTTTGTAAATCTTGATGATATATAGAGAGTATTATCACTCTAACAACATTGTTAAACATTGATGATAATATTTTCAGTCATTGTATGAAAGAAATTGTACCTGTCCACCTGCCTGTGGAGGTATGATTAAGTTTGCATTTGGACGTATACACGCCGGAGTGGAGAACCTAACCCTCGGTGAAGGCTGACGCACTGATCTTTGATTGCCACCATGGTGACTATACAAAACGAGGTCGAAAAAAGATATACGTAAATCGACTAGGTTAGATATAAAAAAATCGACTAGATCACGAGTTGTTTACCTAGTAGAGTTCATAGACGTTTGAGGTCTGGGTATGAATGAAATATTACGTTGAGGAACATAATTAGGGGTAGGGATCATAATAGTTTGATTTGGTGGAGGTCTTAGAGGATATGTCCTGTATGAATCCAACAAAATTCACATGTAAAAATCTTTTTAAAACATAGATATAAAGATTTAGAGAAGCATATAGTGTTACTTTGGATAAGTTTGATTACCGTAAAACCGATGGAGGCATTTGTTGACCAGGCAAGCTCGAAGAAGAAGTGAATGGGACATGTTGTTGATACCTCTGAAGTGGCACATAGTTTTGTGACCTATATCTCATCAAAAATAATATTAATCTTATATGAAAATAGTATGTAGATCGATATTGTTATAAGTATACAAAGTGTTAGATTTGAGTAGTATATAGTACCCATTTGGAATGAGGTTGTTGGGGGCAATGAGCCTAGATTGTTCTGAATTCGGCATCATAATTGGACCCCAGTCATAAGAATTATGGTACTGATTGTTTAGCAAAGGATCTCTAAAACCAATGAAATAGAATATGATAAGTAAATGTAGCTAACATGGAATAAAAAATATAAATATCGATATTGTTATAAACTATTAAGTATACGAAATGTTAAATTTGAGTAGTATAGTACCTATTTGGAATGAGATTGTTAGGGGCAATGAGCCGAGGTTGCTCTGAATTCGGCCTCATAATTGGACCCCAGTCATAAGAATTATGGTACTGATTGTTTAACAGAGGATCTCTAAAACCAATGAGATAAAATATGATAAGTAAATGTAGCTAACATGGAATACAAAATATAAATATCGATATTGTTATAAACTATTAAGTATATGAAATGTTAAATTTGAGTAGTATAGTACCTATTTTGAATGAGATTGTTGGGGGCAATGAGCCGAGGTTGCTCTGAATTCGGCCTCATAATTGGACCCCAGTCATAAGAATTATGGTACTGATTGTTTAACAGAGGATCTCTAAAACCAATGAGATAGAATATGATAAGTAAATGTAGCTAACATGGAATAAAAAATATAAATATCGATATTGTTATAAGCTATTAAGTATACGAAATGTTAAATTTGAGTAGTATAGTACCTATTTGGAATGAGATTGTTGGGGGCAATGAGCCGAGGTTGCTCTGAATTCGGCCTCATAATTGGATCCAAGTCATAAGAATTATGGTACTGATTGTTTAACAGAGGATCTCTAAAACTATTGAGATAGAATATGATAAGTAAATGTAGCTAAGATGGAATAAAAATATAAATATTGATATTGTTATACGTATACGAAATGTTAAATTTGATTAATATAGTACCCGTTTGGAATGAGATTGTTGGGGGCAATGAGCCGAGGTTGCTTTGAATTCGGCATCATAATTGGACCCAAGTCATAAGAATTATGGTACTGATTGTTTAACAGAGGATCTCTAAATCATTGAGATCAAGGACGATAAATAAATGTAATTATTAAATTTAACATGGGATAAAAATATAAATATCGTATTGTTACAAGTATACGAAATGTTAAATTTGAGTGATATTAGTACCCATTTGGAACGAGATTGTTGGGGACTATGTGACTAGATTGCCTCGAATTCGCCACCATAGTTGGACCCAAATCATAAGAATTATGGTACTGATTGTTTAACAGAGAATTTCTAAATTGATTAAGATGAAAGATGGTAAGTAAATTGTTGCTATTAAATTTAACATGTAATAAAAAATATAAATAACGTACCTAAGTGAAAGAGTATTAGCAGGTAGTTCCATAGGAACCTATATATTTGTTTAAATATAACATGAGTTTAAAGACATTTTCATAAGTCTACTGATAGTCAAATAAAAATAGTTAATGTAACTTACTAGGTTCTCAGAAGTTGTTGTTACACTTGTTGTGGTGGTAACTGGAAGATTATTATCTGTGAGACAGCTCATAAGTTGAGGCAAAAGTGCCCAATATCCAGCATAATGCTCTGGATCTTCTAGCCTGCATGGATTAATAACTTATTATTATTATTATTATTTTACATAAGAAGTTAGAGTTTTATATTATGATTAAAAAAAGTTAATTATTTAGTTTCATACTCGGGTAAAGGAGGAAGTTGCTCTTGAGGAAGATTTGGAGACTCAAGACGAGCTTCATCATTTTCTTGCGCAACTTGTTGACCATTCTCTACTTGATTCTGAAAAAAAATGATTCAACAAAAATCATAAAAGAATTTTGGTTAAGAAAATAAAACATGCTCCAAAGAATGGTTTGTACCATTGTGGAAACACTTGACTCCTGAAAAGAATTCAATATGCATTGCCTTGAAAAATATTGTTCACTTGAACGTTCGTTTAATAAGTTTTCTTGTAACCAAGTCTCAAGTGGATTGCCTAATTGTTGTTGCTGGACTTGGTATTGGTATTGTTGCTAACCGAAAGTATAAGAGATTGAATTATTAGTAGTTAGTTAGGTTGGACAAAGTATATGTTATATTTGTTCAGATCTGTTATTTGTAATGGTTTAGTTCAAAAAATTAGGATATTCGTTATTTTACCGAATAAGGAAAATACGAAAAAATCAATATCCGTTCATAATAAAGCAAATCAGAAATACTAAATTTTGAAGAAAAAGAAAATTTATCTATGAATATTGCAAAAAAAACAAAAAAAATTAATTTTTTTTATTATTATTTTTACTAATCATATTGGATAGTCGGCCATATATCCATGTTTTATAGGATATATGAACACCGCATATATGGTTAGATGCGGAGAAAAAACAAATTCGATCAAAATTGAGTGAATCATAAATACTACAAAAAGTCGTAAGATCTGTTCGACACCCACCCTTAATAGTTAGGTTTATATGTTCTTCTAAGTCAAAGTGTAGTAATATACCATTTCAAGCGAATTTTGCGGTAGGGTTGATGTCTCTTGATGGGATATTAATGGATTAGTTTCGTCTATTGTGGAAACAGGGATCAATCCAGTAGATTCGTCATTCGTTGTTCCAGTTTCAATCATCAATGTATTTTGCAGAGCATCCTGTATATCGAATATATACAATAATTTTATCATTAATAAAATATTTATATAAAAAATATAATCGTGCGAGACAAAAATAAAAATATACCGTTAACGGAAAATATAGTTCCGGTGAATCGGGAAAATGTAACGAACTCAAGATTGGTGTTTCGTCATCGAACATATCGCCATGAGAGGACATGTTTTAACCACAAAAATTATATCTTTTTAGAAGACCTATATCTCTTATATAGAAGACTTATATTACTTTTTAAACTTCATCTAATTGAAAATACTTCAGTAGACAATAAATTACAATATATCACAATTATACCCTTAATATAATTGGTTCTTTATATATAAATAAATATTTTAAAATTTAGTTTTAAAATAGACTAATAAATTTCATTTAATTTATTGAGAAAAAATATATAATATCAAATAGATATCTATTTTTTTTCATATATACACTGATTTTACATATTATTCTTTCAATATGATCATTTTTATATTTTCCTTAAAAAATTACATTTTTAGAAGAAAAACTAGTTTTACAAAAGAAAAAAAAATTGTTGTAAGCATATAAAACCCACACTCTGGTATAATATTATATTTGGTTTAACAATTTTAGTTTTGGATATAGCAGTTTTGTAAATTTTATTTTTAAATTAGCAGTTTCAGAAATCATTGGCAAAATTAGCCTTCAAAATTGTAACTTACTAGAAATAAATTTGATTGAGTTAAATAAAAAGTGTTTTGATTGAAAGTGAACCATTTTATTTGTTTAGACTTACAGATGTATATTAGTATATTACATTGTATGGGATATTCACCCTTCATTAGTCATGTTGGTATGTTACATATGGTCTAATTTGTTTTTATCTTGTTCCACACAAACAATTCAAGTTCTAAGTACTAACGTTATTTTATTCTTGCAAATTCAAATATACAAAGGACATTTTCAGGTGATGTCACCTCATGTCTACACGTGTGGTATATATGTATATATTTGTATTTCACAAATTGTTTATTTGGTCTACTATTATATAAGATATCAAATTTACAAGAAAAAGATCAAATTTACAAGAAAAAGAACTTTATTTAGTGCATATAACTTTATTGACTGATACATATAATTTAATATTTTAAAACCAATAGTAATCATAATAACAAAAAAGATAAAAAATCATAAACTACCATCTTTATGCTTTCTTTTCCAAAAATGCCATAATTTTGTACCACAAAAAGTAATATATCCAAAAGGAAATCTAATCTTTTTAAAAATAACAAATAAGGCTATATTCAATTGTTAAAAATTTACTTTCCATATGTACATATTTAATTAGATACAAATGCATGTCTTACATGTACATGACAGCTCCATCCAGCAAATTTGACAAGTTTTATGTCAATGTAGAAAAAATTAAGAAAATATGTCTTCTACATGTATAGTTTGATATAAGGTAAAAATGTATATAGTAATAAATCTTATTAAAAGTAGAAAACCATATCAATATGTAAATAATAGTATATGGTAAAATTAAAATCCTTAATTTGAAGATTATTGGCTACTAAGTTGTGGCATTCTAATATCATAGTCGGATACTTCGTGGTCTGCTTGTGCACTTTCCTCCATATTTGGACCCACCACTCCATGCTGGTTCTGGTTATATTTAAAAAAACAAAATTATTATATACTTTTCTATTAGACAATTAAAATGAAATTTTAATTTTAATAAAAATGAGATAATTAAGTATTAAAATGTGATAATTAAGAACCTGATGCTGCATAGGGGGAAACAAGCCCGAAGGATTTGGGCCTGTAGTAGAATTATAGGCTTGGGCCCATTCTTGAAACATATCACCGTTGGGATTCGACACGTGGCATTCACCCATGTTATTGTTGTTTTGGTTCGAGCTTGAGCTACTTCCTTGCAACAATGTTTCATACATTGCTGAATGGGCTACTGGGTCGTATAAATGGGCTTGACTTGGCCCATTTTCAGTTAACCAACCTCCAACGACGTCGTTTACAAAAGGCCCACCTATATTTTGTTGTTGTTGTATAGCAGATGCTTCGTATGAAGATAATTGGTCACTCAATATATGTTCCTGCGTAACGAATAAAAAAAAATTTAGTTGCTAATACTAATGTTTAGAAAAAAGATTTAAGAGAAAAGTTTAAGATATTAACCCGTCGTTGAGTGACACGTGTTAATGTTTCGATGAGTTGCTTCTCACAAGTTTCGTATTCTTCAATTGATGTAAACCTTATTGGATCTGGTTCGTATTTCCTAATGGTATTTGCATACATAACAATTAGTCACTAAATATTATTACGTAATACATTTTCATTTTAGTTATAAAAGGACGAACAAGTAAATACCTAAGTTCTTCCTCTGCCATATGAAGTTGGTGTTGTAACTTATAAACTTCTTGCTCAAGTTCCTTAAAATTTTCAAATCAAAAATAAAATTTTAGAAAATTACATAATTTAGTAATTATAGAAAAAGTAATCACCTCGACGTCGGAGTTGATAGCTGCCGGACTATTCAAAAATCATCCGATAAGAAACAAAATAAAGAAAATCAACCTCTATATTCTTAGAAAATAATGGATATATATAAATTTTAGTGTAATGAAAGACAAAAGTGAGAGGAATTGAGAGTACTTAGTGAGTTGAAGAGCAATATCATTCTCAGCCTTGAGTTGTTGCAAAGTCCTGAGTAGATACTGTCACGTAACATGAAATTGTTAGAGATTAATACTATAATATATATCATTGTATTCAAATTATATGTAATCTTTGAACCACATATCATAAGAGGAAAAGTATATATATACAAACACACAATATGCTTGGTATCTAGTTACCTCTTTGCTTTGGAAATCACTGCAAAACAAATGGTCAAAACATGAAAACTCCAATTAGAATTTTTTAATATATTTATACTAGCTAGTATTGAATCATTTTCACTTCCAAAGATAATTATATATGTAAAGGTTTTATACGAAGATATAAAAGGAATGATAAGATTAAGATACGTACGAGCGTCGGCTATGATCTGGATATGGAGCACTGAAATAAAATTAAAGAAAAAACAATAACCAACATATAAATAGCATGTTATGAATAATAATAAGTTGAATCAAAGGAGATTTTGTTAAGTTTACTTACTTCTCTCGTTCTTGGTCAGGAAGATTGATGAATCTTGTGAAAACGTCTTCGATCCTAACCAATGTCCAACGAATTATATATACGTCAACGTCAATCAAATGAATGTTTTTGGATAATATTTGTTTTATAGAATTAACCGAACAATAAAATAAAGAAACCTTGTTTTGCCGGAAAAGAGGCTAAGACGATCGGATGGAGAGAACATGAGAAGAGCAATGTCGATGTCACACAGAATGGACAATTCATAAGCTTTCTTTATCAAACCATTTCGTCTTTTCGAGAAGGTAACTTGTCGATTCGTGGTGTTCTCTATTCGCTTTATCTCCAATTTTACTCGACCCATTATCTCTCTCTAATCCGATCGATGCAAGCAACAAATATTCAAAGATTCTTCTCCTTTTATTTGTGAATGCAAAAATCTGATAATCGGAGGCAAGAAGTGCGTATATATATGAACTATGTATGGACGAGAGAAAAGAACGAAGCATGAAAGAAGGAGAGGTTAGGTGTAAGATAGAGATTTTGTTAGAAATGTATGGGAGAGATTGAAGGGTTTTGTTCTTTGAACGAATTAAGAATGATCGTATATTTTGCCACGGAAATTCATATAGGACTATATGAAATCGAATTATGTATTAATTACTCCACCTTCGGGTGCACAAAATTTTCTTCATCTCAGCATACAAAATAATCGGTTTTTAAGGCTTCATATGTATATTATGATTGATGATCATCACATTTCGAATTTCCATTATCCTTTGGTTATTGTGGGCATATATCCCTATTCATATTTGATTTCCGTTATATGAAAATCGAAAACTGATATACAAAATCAATGAAAGTTATTCACATTGGGATTAACCAGTATAATTTTTTTGTCAACAATAAAAAAGAAACAAAACAATATAGAAAATGCAACTAAGCTTTTCGTCGTAGAGGCTACTCTAGGGATATACATCGATATTGTCGGTCAAATATTTGATTTTTCTTCATAACGACTATATTTTCTAACTCTTAAATGCCATCTCGAGACATTTCTGCCTAAAGACTATGAATTGTTTTTGATGATGTTGAATATGGAAAATTCAGCAGTAAGTTTTGAGTCCAAATAACTGTCTCTCTCTATAGTCTCTACACCACATTGCTATATGCTTGTATATTGTAAGCGTTTATTGCATGTTTTGTTCCACTTAGGAGTATAAATGATTTGACCCAGTAAAAAAGGAGTATAAATGATTATCGATGTCAATTAAAACCAAAACACAATATATATTCGGCGATACTTTAAATTTTGATATGGCGATATTAAAGATATTGATGTGTATGCATCAACAAAACATTGAAGCTCTATTATTTTTAATTTTTTAGTCACAACATAAACTTCATTAAAGCTCTATTAAATTTATGCATACTGAAGTTTATACCTTTTAGTCCCGTTTAAACTTTGTACGCTACAAATCTTACATAACTTGATGTTTTTATGTATCAACACATTTCGTGCGACGTAGATTTTGCTCTTACATAAATATCTACGGCTTCTCGTACTGTCATACATATATTTTCTTTTTTCATTTTCTCATCCAATTTTGCTCGCTTCAATTTGTGCAGTACCCTCCATTTCGGACTAGCGATCACTAACTGCATCCCCAAACACAAATCAAATATAGATATATATTAGTAAGTTAAATAAGCAATAAACACACACATGTACAATTAGTGAATTAACATTTGATTGAGCATAGGTTATAAATTTCATGTGGGTAAGAAATTGTTTTTTACCCGGATGTTATTAGAAGCCAGCTCTTGATGTAGTTCTTCAAGTGCAACTAGTCCTGATGTATCTACGCCCATCACGCCTATACATGCAAAATATTCAATAATTTTACTTTAGAAAAATAAAATATTTATATTAGTTATTAATATCATAGAAATGTAAACACTTACAAGACATGTCGAGAATGACTAATTGTGGAACTTTTTCCTTTTTAACTTCTTGATCTTCTTCATCTTCTTCTTCTACTACTTCTTTAACCGAATTCAATATTCTGAAAAAAAAAA
Organism: Arabis alpina; assembly: GCA_900128785.1. Taxonomy (NCBI): domain Eukaryota; kingdom Viridiplantae; phylum Streptophyta; class Magnoliopsida; order Brassicales; family Brassicaceae; genus Arabis; species Arabis alpina. Next base: position 35,177,815 of record LT669789.1, read on the forward strand.
AGAAAAAAAAGAAGAGAAATTCGTCAAATCCTTGAGTTTCATAAGAGTAACTGATGCGTGAGCAAAAAGAGAGAGAGAGATACTGAAATAGAAATTGAACCTGTCTCTTATGAAATTGGCATTTGCAAAGCATAGCAAAGGAGAGCTGATTCGAAGAGTCAATAACCCTGGAGTCTTGTTAGCCATTGGGTACTGATTTATGTCACCAAATATATCTGTTCTTGACAATCTCCCTAAGGCCTCAATGTTTGGTCTTATCGAACTCAGCATTATTCTCGCGAACGATATCCCAACCTACATGTATATACAAAGAATCACATTAAACTTCATGGTTTACGATTAAATTTTACAGTTCCAGTAATTAGTAAGATCACAAAGTGATTAAGTTGATCACAATTCTAGGTTTGGCAAAAGGATATATAAGAATCCTAGTGGGACTGTGGGAGCAAGAGCAACAATATCTCACAGTCACGGTTAATTGTCAAAGGTACTTTGTCTTGTTTCATCTATTACTTGACTTCTTCTTCTTTGACCCACCAAACGTATGTATTTGAATTTATGTGTACTCGAATATTTGCCACTTGAATGAAACATTATACATTATTGATGGTTTGTCTTTCAAGGCCTATGCGTGCACTGCGAACTTGGTCGGCCTAGTAGCTATTTGATATAACAATATTATTGGTTACAAAATATATGAGATATCGACGCTTTTGGTCCCTACAAAGTTAATTTACATGATTGGATAGAGTTTAGTCGACTCGACCCCTCACAGTACCCAATCTATCAATCAATCTGAATAATCACAAAATTTTAAGTCATAATTTACCATGGCATATTTATTTATTTTCCGTATAAGATTTTTACTAAAAGCAAGAAAAGTAAAAAAGAAGTGAAGGATAAAAGAAATACTCACGGCTAGAAGAAGGCCAATCTCGACGGATGCAAAGAGGACGCCGAAGAAGGCGGCAATAAGGACGAGAAAATCAAGCTTATCGAGTTTCCAAATGTGATAAGCGCCGGATACATCAATGATACCAGGAAGTGCCGAGAGGATTATAGAGGCAAGAATCGCCGTTGGTGTGAAGTAGAGAAACCTCGTCAAAACTTCAAGTGAAATCATCACCGTAATCGCCATTACAATGTTCGAAACCACGGTCTCACAACCCGCGCTGAAATTCACCGCGGTTCTAGAAAATGACCCTGTTTTTTTCAGACCGGTCAGTGTTGGTTTAGCCTTTAATTAGTCATGTGCATTTTGAGTCGGATCACCTAATCCTATTCGTAACCAATCCAAATTACCTAAAATTTTCGGATATGCCTAATTGAAATATCTGTTTGGGTTTCTATAAGAGTATACTTCATCCATACTATCCGATTTTTACGCGAAATGAATAGGCCTAGTCTTAATTAGTAAACCGGTTTAATCAAAGTGAAAATTTTACCGGTAGCTACATAACAAGAAGTGAAAGATCCAGCAATGTTCATGAATCCCATCGCCATCATCTCTTTGTTCCCATCCAAACGATAACCTTTGATCGTAGCAAACGATCTTCCCACTGCGATTGCTTCCTATAATAATAATTATTTAATTTAATTAATTATCCATGTTAATCAGTGATTAATTTTGACTATAAATATAGATATGGAATATTACGAACCGTGAGAGCAATAATTGCAGAAATAAGACCAATTTTGACGATGTGACCAAGATGTGGACTGTTGAATTGTAATTGGTTAACCGAAGGTCGGTTGAATCCTGGTTTAATGTGTTTAACAATCTTAACCCCTCGTGACTCAGCATTGGTTAAATACACGATTAGTGTTGCTAGTATCACTGATATTAACGGTGCCATCGCCGGAATCCAAAACAATTTCTTGTTTCTTTTCCCCTAAATTAATATTAAAATCTCAGTAAATATAAAAATATGTAGAACTAGTTTGATGTGAATATTATATAGTGTAGGAATATTTGGTTTTACTTACAATAAATCTCGCTAGGAGGATAAAAATGAGGAATGTGCTACCAATGACAAAGTTGAGAGGTTGCCACTGAAAAAAGTAATTAATAATTGTAATAAATTAAATATTCCTCCTCGCTTTAAAATTTAACTAAAAAAACAAGCAAACCGGTGCGTACCGGATGGTGAAGGGAGTGGAAAACCGAAGATAAAACCGAAACAATATCGGTTTGGTTTGTAAAATGAGACAAACCAAATAAACCTTTAAGTTGTTGTAAACCAATGACAATAGCAGCACCAGCCATGAACCCAACAAGGGCAGCATGTGACAGAAAATCCACCAAAAACCCTAACCTGATAAGATTATAATTAAAAAATTATTTTTAATAATCATACAACCTTTGTCGTCGTCGTCGGTCCAAAACTACTATAATTTGGATTTTTATAATATGCAATTATTTGCCTGAAGAGTCCAAAGATGGCTTGGAACGCTCCGGCGAAAAACGTGACCGTGAAAATGATTTTCCGGTAAGCAATTGGATCAGTGACAGGATCTTGAAGTTCCGAAACCATTGAAGAAAGCAACAATGAAACTACAGCCACTGGACCAATGGCTAACTCTCTCGAACTTCCCATAGTCGAATATATCAAAGGTGGTACTACACTCGTATCTGTTATATTCATTTAAATAAATTTGATTAATTTGAATATAATGCAAAATTGTAAAGAAACTATACGAATTTTTAAGTTCCGGTTTTGGACTTACATAGACCGTACTCTGGATCAAGTCCAGCCAAATTAGCATAACCTATACTCTGCCAAAATAATCATTGAAAATGTATATAAGAAACCAACCATGATATTAACATATATCGATTCTAATTGGTGAATAAATGTACCTGAGGAACGCAAAGACTAGCGAGAGTGAGACCAGCCATTAAATCTTTCTTGAACATGTTGAGTTTGTATTGTCTTCCCCAATTAAGTATAGGGAATACCGATTTAAGACAAGAGTAGACCGGGTTTGATGATGAGTTTTTGGTCTTGTTCCTCATGTAATTCTTCTTGGATAGCACATTTGTTCTTATGTATTTAACAAGCTCTTGCCACATGGTTGGTGGCTCCGGCGTACTTATCAGCCACCGCGAAACCGGCTGCTCTTCCGCGGGGCCGGCTTCTTCCTGGTGGCTCTGTTGGTTCTGAAGTTCTATGCCCATTTTTGGCTATCTTTTGTGGGTTTTTTGAAGTGTGTGATAGAGGACTTTGTCTTCTGCTCTCCATCTATATGTATGTATATATAGATATATCCATATTATTGGTATTGGATACTTCAAATTATAAATTATAAATTATAGTATTTCCAAACTTTCTGGTCATAATTTTTTGGATATGCTTCTCTGCACTAATTAGTAATTGTTACTTTATATAATAATAAAATTGAACCTACCATAAGAAATATCTATTTTCTTTCTCATGTTGTTATAAAGAGTTATCAGTCATATTGCAAAAATGTTATATTTTAACATATATGGTAACAGTCGAAAGTCAGATTGGAATAATGCTATATTTTAACATATATGGTAACAATCGATAGTCATATAGCCTAGTGATAAGTCACATGTTGACTGTTTGTGGACCGAGGATTCAATCCTACTTATGTGGTATTCAAAGTGAATCCTGATATATTCATTTTAATTTTGATGGACGGTCAAATTAAATTTTAAGAAACTTTTTATGAATAATTTAGTTCTCTTCCGTCTATATATATATATATATATATGATTTTAATTGATAATATTGTACTCAAACATTTAGGATTTTAATAACTTTGATACCATTTAAATTTGAAAGTGATTTCAAACATGTAAGTCATAAATTTCAAAGAAATTGTGTAGTTTTAACATATGCGATTTGGTCGGAATTAATATGGTTATATATCAAGAATGGTTTTAGTCATGTACTATATATCTTGTGGTGAAAGACCATTTTAGTGAATTAGTCATGTAATTTTGTTTTATGAAGATGTTATACATGGATCTTGAATTACATGTTATCAAATTGGAATTGGGAAAATACGAGACATAGTCAAAGTGTTAAGAAAAAACGGAAGTATTTCAATGTGCGATTAGCATAGCGGTTGAATTGGATAGTCGTATCATTTCATGTATATTTTGACGTTTTTAGGGATTGGTAGTCCGTTTTTTTAATCTACACGTTCGAATGAATGGTTAAAGTGGCAAATTGGCAATGCCACTTGACTAAACTAGAGTAATTTCGACGTATTTTTTTATGTAAGTATCAGTATATATACTTTATAGATTTTTCCAGAGCAAAAAAAACTAATATCCAAATTGTCCACAATCTAGAATATACTCATTTTGTAATTTAACACAAGAAATCTGGTCCAAAACGAATATTTTAAGTGGAGATCTACTCAATTGGTTTGATGGAGAAAGAAGGCACTATACAAATAATTGGGTTTTAAGGAAAAAGGAGATGAAAAAGAAATGCGAATGAAAATTTCATTATTCATATATGGTTTGTTCTTTTCTTTTTGGTTCTATTTTCCTTATCTTTATATATCGAATAATATGGGATAATGAACGGATGAAATGTGGTCTTTGGGCATGTTCTTTCCATTTTGGAATTTTTGGTTACTAAAATCAAAAAAATCAATGGCATATATTGATCGTACGGTCATGATCTAAGCATGGCTTGTATATGTTTCTCTATCTTTCCACTATGAACCATTCTTATTCTCTTCTCCACTCGTTTTCATCCTCCAAACTAGCTACTCTTAGTTCTTAGTCATAGTCTCATAGACTCGGACTTAAGGTTATTTGGTCCAAAGAATCTCAAAAATGCTAACTCCTTTTTATGAGAAAGTATTTTTGTTTTGCAATGGATGCTACCTAATGGATGCATCATGCATGGTGTTTATGAACCGAACCAAATCTATTAACCAAGATAACCCATGATAACACCTTTATCTAAAAGACAATCAAACGTGTTGCCGCGTCCTACGCTTACGGGAGGCCATCAACGGTGCCTTGAGACCTTTATTTTGTAGAATACTATACTTTAATAGATATTGAATTATAATTGGGATTTTTGTGGCTTCAAGTAGCAATATAATGAGTTTGATCAGTCCGGTCTTTAAATCCGTCTTATGTTTTAGGCGAAGAAGCTAGTTTTTTTCTGTGATTTTCCGATAAGGATGATCCGTTTAGGTCTTTGGTATACTTCAAGTCGTCGATGTTTGTGTTAGCTTTTGCCTCGGTAGCTCTAGTTCATTTTTTTTTTAAATGTAAATTCATCTTTTCTAGTTCCTTTGTTTAGGCGTTTGGCTTTTTTTTTTTGGATTTGTGTCATCGGGTATATTTTTTTGTTCGGCCGATTTTGTTAATACATACTATTATGTTTGTTTAATAAAATTTTCGATGACAACAAAAATTTAAGATCTTAAATAAATATAGTATAACTAACAATTTGTGACTAAGAAGTCGATCGTTGATTGGTTTTGGTTGCAATTTTTGACAACACATAGCATATATTGTGATCTGTGACTGTGAGCGATTGTTGTTGGACGTGTTTAGTTATTAAAAATAACGTTTTGTACCGTTTGATATTATAAAATGATTTGAACCGATAAATAATCTCTCTACGTATACGGTTGCAAAAAGTTACATCTTCATATATATGTAAACGTCATAAAATGCTCAAAAGTCTACACCAAAAGCTTTTCACAGCGTTTAGTCATTTACTATGGCAGGCAATTGTGGTAGCTTCTGTCACAGCTTTTCACACCAAAAGATTTGAACCGATAAATAATCTCTCTTCGTAGTAGCTTCTGTCATCGCGTCTCTGTGCTTCTTCGTCATACCCGTTGTTTTCTTTTTCACCATTCACGGTCACGATAGCCGTCAAGATAGCTGTCGCATCTTCCTCACTTAGTGTTACAGTAGCCGGCGTGTCCGAATCCATCACCGTATTCTCTGAATCCATCATCAATTTGAGTCAATTTTGAATTTTGAAGAAACAATTTTTTAGGGTTCGTGAGTTTCCCAATTTGGGGATTTTGATTTCTGAGAGAGAAGAAAATAATAAGTTTTGTTGTTTTGGTTTATGGAATTGGTTTATTGTTGGTTTATTATGGGTAATCGGGTCTTTCGGTTTTTAATCTGATAGTAATACGGTTTATTGTGGTTAAGATGTCATTTGAAAATAATAAACCATCATTAACCAATCCAAATCCGATTTGTGGATATATAGGTTTATGAACAATTCATTAGGTGGGGAAATAGGTTTGCACATTTCATAAGCTGTGGGGAAATAGACAGAGGTAATATATCGGGCAGTATATCCTTAGATATCATACTTTTCGTGGGGAAATAGATCGTTTTCCCCCTTTACAAATTTACTCATTAATGGGTTAACCATAACTAATATTAATATATAAGATCATTTGAAAACTTTTACAATATACGATTCTTAAATTGCATATTCAAAGTATTGGGTTTGTAAATATATACTTGCAAATATTATAAATAACTTTTATGTTGTTTTAAAATTGTATAGTATCCATTTTGATATTTTATATTCAAACAATATATATATGACTCGCAAATTGCAGTAACTAATAAAAAATGTCAAGTATTCGATATTCCGATTATATTCGTTACATACACTATCGCATAAATAATTCAATAATGTTTAGCTTCATGATAAGAGTTCTAAGTTCTAACCAGCTAACTTAATATATACATGCAAATATATATTTTATTTGTTATCAACACATGATAGTAGACGTCCAAAAAAAAATGTCAACACATATAATCGTAATTGCTTACACATATTTTATGCATGAATACTAAAAATTCATGTATAAAAATAGTTGTAAACAGTTGACGAATCAAATATTTTACCATTTTGTGGTCGTCACCTGAATGTATAAATGGCTTATTTGTTGTTTATCACTAATTACGAAGCAAAATTGTACTACTTGATTATATACGCCCCAAAACAATTTGAAAGGCTCGTTTCTTATAAGATAAGAGGGCAATATATAACTAATTAATTTTCTTGGTCGGCAAATTACCGAATTATCTCTTTTATTCCCATCAAGCACACCAGATATTTTGTTTTTAGTATACTTACTCACAACACTAATATAATCAAGTCCTGAATCCCATGGCTTTTTTTTTGTACATCCGTTTCTCAAGTTGGCCCATGAGGTATGAGGCATATTTTGCATATTCAGAAGTGTAAGCTTGAGAAATAGGGGCAAAACAACAATAATGTGATCCCGTAGTTTGATCAAATAGATAGAAGTGTTATTATATGGATGAAGAACAAATTTTCAATTTCAGTATCTACAAAAAAATAGCAAAAACATATGTTTTTGTTGACAAATTTCGCATTAATTCGGATTTCGGTTCGAGATTTATCCGATTATAAGAAAATTAATGCAAAAACTAATTTGTTTCCTATACATCAATACAAGCTAGACACATTTTTTCGAACAAAGAAACAAATCATTGTATAGAACATTCAAAAAACTAGTTGACTTTATAAAAAACAAAAACTACTAATATTAATATATAGTAGTAGTAGTTGTGTGGCTGGCCATGAACCAACATCGAGAGCCAATAGGAGGTAGTAGACCTGGGCATTCAGGTATTCGGGTCGGGTCCTAACGGGTATAGGTTCCATCGGGTATACTAAAAACATACTCATACAGGTTCATGTAAGACACAGGTTCGGGTCTAGGTTCCAACTTATTAAACCTTTTAAATATCTAAATTTTACAAGTTCCTTCTAGATATAGGTTCGAGTCTAGGTTTTGTGATGTATTTATACTCAAAATCTTAACAAAAACCTATAACTTGAACCTGTAAAATGCATTTGAAACACAAACAAACCAACAAGACAACAATCATATAGTATGAACTAACTTAAGAATACAATTATCAATCGAAGTTTGTCAATGTATAAAACTATATTAATGTAACCAAAGCAATTAGACAAACGAATAAGAGTCAATGACGAATCACGAATCGAAACAGATCATTTAGATAGACGAACAACGGAACAATAATCAATGACGAATCACGAATCAATCGAAGTAAGATTAGAAAGAGAATGATGATAACTGTAGATCAAACTCAAGATGCCTATGATAAAAGAGACGAGTGTGGTCGACCTCGAGAAGGATTTGCAAAAATCGAGCTTGAAAATTTAGGGATTACATTCCTTTGAAGAATCGATGTTTTGGTGTTGGTATTAGAAAGTCGAACCCGTAACAACAAATAAAAGTAAAACATTTAACTCACTTGTAAAGATTTTTTTTATCAGTATTATGACAATATTATTTAAAAGATTATAGAAAACAATATCAATAAAATTTGTTTTATTATAATCTTCGGTAGATTTGACCTACTAGGCTTAGGCATACATATTCAAGTTCGGGTACAGGTTTTAGGTACAAGTTCAAGTTCGGGTACTAAAAACATACTCATACAGGTTCCTCTAAAATTTCGGGTCGAATCCAGGTTCGGGTCTTACAGGTTCGGGTCTAGGTTCGGGTACAGGTTCAAGTGCGAGGCTAGGTCGTAGCTAGCAAGCAGTGGCGCGTAAGCAACACGGAGTCAATGGTTCGCTAATTGCACCAAGGAAGAACCTAGCCTTATACTAGTCCAAGTTCAAATTCTTGATCGTTGGTGCGGGGTCCACAACAGAAGCTTGAAAAGTAAACTCAAGCTCCCAAAAAATCGTTTTATTTTTTTTGACCTTTTCGCTTTTTTGGAGCCAGTGGCATTTTCGTAAATACAAAGTTTGATCTAACCGCTTCGATGTATTCTTGCTTTGTTTCAATCACTTCTGTCATTATCATCAACTAAAAGAAAAAAAATCACAATCCACGAATATTTTTTATCTGTAATAATCTAAATTTATAAAAAAAAAAAAATATCAAATATTTTCTCTTGTTGAATGCTTTTCTCTTCTTATTGCTAATTCTTTGCTTTTTTTCCTTCTCTAGATTCAAACAATATATATTATCTTCTTTCTCAGGAAAATTTTCCTTTTTTTCTTCTTCTAAATACTAATATACTATGGTTCTAATTTTTATAGAAAATAATATTAGTGAACCTGGACACGATTCAGATTTGCTGATTTTACTTCTTCTTTTTGGTTATAAATTAGAACAAAAAATAGTGAACAATCTGGCGTTTTCAATCAAATCTTAAAAAGGGGAGGTTGTAACTGTGTCTTCTCGTGTACTTTCTTCTAATTCTTAAATCTTTCTTTCTTTTAGACTTTCTGAAAAATCACTTTTCGTATAAAATAAATAAATAAATCACGTGAAAGACCTTTCGAGGAAAAAGGCTAAAACCAAACGAGATCGAATTCTTCTTCTTCTTTTTCCAGGTAAGTGCTAGTTTTTCACCTTCCAACTATCAATGGTTTACGCATCTTGTTACTTTAAGTACCCAATTATTATTTCACTTTTTATCATTTATAGAATCGTATCATATATATATAAAAACGTGCGTGCAATGTTTGATCATAGTGGTTAAAGTTTTAGTTTTTATTCCTTTTCAATAGTGCTTTTTTATTTTGGGTGATACCAGAATAAACACCCAATTTTATAGTAATTGACAACATACAATAATGCATTGAACAAGAAGAATACTATTTTAAAAGGAATCGTCTTGGTGTAAGAGTTTTCGATTAGAGCGTCTCTTCGATAATAATTAATTCAGTCACTCACTATCAATCATAAACATGTTTGTGTTCACAACTTGTAACATTTTTTTTATTAAAAGAATTGGTGAGAATTAAGAAAAGGTTAAGTTGGGTTTTTCTAGTTTCTCATCTTTCGTGATAGAAATTTAGAAATTGCTTTCGACATGTATGCTATGTAGTTTTGATTTTCACGTTGTCAGAACAGTATTCTATTGACTACATAGATGATATATAGCAGTAGTAAAATCTTAAAAGTAATGCTATTTTTCCAATTTATTCTTCGTATTTTGAATTTATGAATAACGTTTTGGGATTTTAGACGCTAGGCATTGGTCGGACCCTTCCATTATACTATAGGTAAGGTAGTTTAGGTGCTTTAAAATTTCGTGCATGTAATAGCGTTTTAGTAAGCTTTTATGACCCGCTTCACGTTTATAAGTTTATGCACCTTACGATATTCAACTACGATATTACATTAAAAAAAAAACTTGCGATAGTCAACTACTCAAGCCCTTAATATTTATAAGTTGCCACAACGTAAAATGAGAACGCAAAAGCTTATTTGAAATGTTTTTGTTGAAATTAGAGCAGCCAAATTTAAAATATAATTCAGTCACTTTCCATCAACTTGCGCAGAAGTGTTTTACTCGCCCAACTGATTAAATTTAAGGTTTTTTAAGGTAATACCATTTAATGTAACTATACGTTTTCTTAAGATATTAACAATAAATTTTGATATTTACGTAATTGACATTACAGCTACATATTTTGAGTTTATACAATATTTTAAGTCCCGATTAGAACCACAAAATATGAGTTTAGGTTTGTTCCCTAGTTTTTTTAGGTCTTGTTTCTAAAATGTATGTTTAGTTAGGTTTATTTTTTTAGGTCTTAATCTCTAAACTTAGGCTCAAATGTTGATTAGTTAGAATCTGTTTTCGAAGAATTCGGCATCTCTTAATCATCCACTCTAGATAAAATTAAATTAAATCGGAAACTGATACTTATTAAAGGATATGTATTGGCATTTACCGTATTTATTTTTTAATCTTCGTAACCTGCCACGTGTCTGGTCAACGATCGCTCCTTGTGGCTGAAAGTAAACGGAAGCATTGAATTAAGATTGTTTGCAGTTTTGCACACAAAATTCTCCACAAAAACCATTGACTTAATTTGTTTTCTAATTTAATATCGATGGACCATAATAAAAAAAATTGCATGTACTTATATTTCTTTAGACTTTTCATCTTTCTTCATGTACTTGGTCTCTTAACAATCTAGATTCATCCATCTATATACAATGATACTAATCCTAATTAAAAAAAAACATAAAATCTCCTAAAATTTCATTATAAATAAGCTTCATCAATGTTGCTACATATTCACACTTTAAAACTTTATTCACTTTTGCAACTATCTAATATTTCTCCTGGTTCGTTTTCTTTCATCTAAATCACACAGTTTTAAACCGACTCAAATGTATAACTAACCTCAAAAAAACATGCAACCCTAGTTTAACCTAACTAGTCTCTTCTTGTGATCTGTTTTTGCAGATACATAGCTATGTCGGCGAGAGCTCACCCTATGGACCGAGATCTATCTCCGACGACGGACGGTGGAGATTTTCCGATCAAATCATCGCCTCACCGGCACAAAGTCGGTGTCCCACCGAAACCAAACATGTTCCATGATTTCATGTATACATTCAAAGAAACTTTCTTCCATGATGATCCTTTAAGACATTTTAAGGATCAACCTAAGTCTAAGCAGTTAATGCTCGGTCTCCAATCTGTGTTCCCGGTCTTCGATTGGGGACGTAACTATAATTTCAAGAAGTTTCGTGGCGATCTCATCGCTGGTTTAACCATCGCCAGTCTCTGCATTCCTCAGGTTTTAAAACCTAATCTCATTACTTGTGTTATAAGTTAGGTTTCCTTGCTCTGTTTCTTATCTATGTTCCATGATGTTTTTAGGATATTGGATATGCTAAGCTAGCGAATCTTGATCCGAAATATGGTTTATGTAAGTTTTATTTCGACTTTGCGTAATTTATAAAACAGGGGATATATATAGAACATATAATTGAATGTGGTTGGTTTTTGATTCTATAGATTCGAGTTTTGTTCCTCCATTGGTGTATGCTTGTATGGGAAGTTCAAGGGATATAGCGATTGGACCAGTCGCTGTGGTTTCTCTACTGCTAGGTACTCTACTTCGAGCTGAGATTGATCCAAATACACATTCTGAGGAGTATCTTCGTCTTGCCTTCACTGCCACGTTTTTCGCCGGTGTTACTGAAGCAGCACTTGGACTCTTTAGGTAAAAATCGATATCTTCTTTCGTCGAAAAATTATTTCTTTGATGATCATGAAGGTTTATAAAGTTGTATGAATTTGTCAGATTAGGATTCTTGATCGACTTTCTTTCCCACGCGGCTGTGGTTGGCTTTATGGGCGGTGCAGCGATTACTATCGCTCTTCAACAGCTTAAAGGCTTCCTCGGAATCAAGAAATTCACCAAGAAAACCGATATTATCGCTGTTCTTGATTCCGTATTTAGCTCAGCTCATCACGGCGTAAGTATCCTTCTGTTTCTTGATTCCTACATTGTGTGAATCCTTTCATTAATTTGTATCAATTTGGTTGTACAGTGGAATTGGCAGACTATACTCATTGGTGCATCGTTCTTGACCTTCCTTCTCATCTCTAAGTTCATCGTAAGACAAACATTTCATCGAAACACCGAGTAGTTTTACTCTTTGTATTTTGATATGATTCTAATCTCTCTTGGCTTGATGTTGCAACAGGGGAAGAAGAGCAAGAAACTGTTCTGGATTCCAGCGATTGCGCCATTGTTATCGGTTATCATTTCCACTTTCTTTGTCTACATAACCCGAGCCGATAAACAAGGAGTCCAAATCGTAAGAACTAAACCTAGTATAAGTAGTTAATTGCGCCTAAAGCGATTCTACATTATGTTAATTGGTTTCGCTTTGATGAACTAAAGGTGAAACATCTTGACGATGGCCTCAATCCTATCTCTTTTCATAAAATCTACTTCTCCGGCGATTACCTCGTTAAGGGCATCCGCATCGGTGTAGTAGCAGGCATGGTCGCCTTAACAGTAAGTCCAAACCATTGACTTCAATCTCAAAACCAATTGGCTATAAGCGCAACTTCCTCATCAAAAATTTCAATCTGTTTTCGCAGGAAGCTGTAGCGATTGGAAGAACGTTTGCTGCAATGAAAGACTATCAAATCGATGGTAACAAAGAGATGGTAGCATTAGGAGCCATGAATGTTATCGGTTCGATGACTTCTTGCTATGTAGCTACCGGTTCGTTCTCAAGATCAGCTGTAAACTTCATGGCTGGATGCCAAACCGCGGTTTCAAACATCATAATGTCACTAGTTGTTTGCTTGACATTGCTCTTCCTCACTCCTCTCTTTAAGTACACTCCAAACGCGATCCTCGCAGCTATCATCATCAACGCGGTGATTCCTTTGATCGATATCCAAGCTGCGATTTTGATCTTTAAAGTCGATAAACTCGATTTCATCGCTTGTATGGGAGCTTTCTTTGGCGTCATCTTTGTTTCCGTAGAGATTGGACTTCTTATCGCCGTAAGTCTCAAGAAAATTAAAACCCTATTTATGTATAATCATGATGAATCTAATTCCATTTTAGTCTTTTATTTGTTGTTGATATTTGTGTGTTTGTTTGTGAATAGGTCTCTATATCATTTGCTAAGATTCTCTTGCAAGTAACAAGACCTAGAACGGCGGTTCTTGGAAATATTCCAAGAACTTCGGTTTACCGGAATATTCAACAGTATCCTGAAGCCACTATGGTTCCAGGGGTTCTCACAATACGTGTTGACTCTGCTATTTACTTCTCCAACTCAAATTACGTTAGAGAAAGGTAAAGCCCTAAACAACTTAAACCAATAACTGTTACTTGGTTCACAAGAGACCTAACTCGAAAACCCTTTAATTTTGCAGGATCCAAAGATGGTTACTAGAGGAAGAAGAGAAGGTAAAAGCAGCAAGCCTACCAAGAATCCAGTTTCTAATCATCGAAATGTCACGTAAGTAAACATTATAGTACTACTTATAATCTCTCTCTTAATCATATCTAATAAACAAAGATTAACTAACTAACACCAATATAATTTTTCAGCTGTTACGGATATTGATACTAGTGGTATCCACGCTTTAGAAGACTTATACAAATCTCTTCAAAAAAGAGACATTCAGGTACAACATATATATACACATAATGAATTCAAAAATCCTATCAAATAAGCAATCAAAGTGAAATTAGTTGAAGAATATTTACCTTTTTCGGAGAGAGTTATATGAAACTTGACTATGTTTTTGTGTGTTCATCATAAACAGCTGATTCTAGCGAATCCGGGACCGTTGGTTATAGGAAAGCTACACTTGTCGCACTTCGTCGATATGTTAGGACACGACAATATCTTTTTAACGGTGGCTGATGCCGTCGAGTCTTGCTGTCCAAAACTCTCCGACGAGGTCTGAAAATACAAAATACAAGAATGAAGAAAGAAGAAGATGAAGATAATGACGAAGAAGAAGAAGAGAGATTTGCTCTAAGTGTTGTACAGTAGAGTAAAGAAAGTGACTTTTGATACTTTCAAATTGTTGTATCTTTTGGTAGGTCTCAATTTCCATTATGATATAACAGAGAGGTCAAGTGTAAAGTTGACGTCTAGGTCCCAATGTTAGAGTCTTTTCATCTATTTTTCTACTCTTTTTAATATAATGCAAAGTTTTACAAAATGCAACTCTATCTTTCATTATGTTTATATATATTCTATATCAAATCAGTTTGATAAATTGTTGCCAGCATTTTTAAACCCAAATTAAAAGACATTAATATTTTTAAAAACCATTTTGTTTTATATTTTTGGGTTGTGAAGAATAATAACAACTAGATGATTGACCCGTACCATGTGCGGTATGAACTTTTTAAAAAACATAAGTATTAATTTTATTATAGAATAACTTGATTTTATTATATCTAAACCTTAAATATGCATGATTGTTAATCTTTTAAATTATACGTATGTAGAAAATTAATATGCATAAGATACGATTTTTAATTTTGAAAGTTACCTTGAAAATAAAGAGTTTTTATTTTTTAACTTTTGAATTTGTATTGCAATGAAAAAAAATTAGATATAGCGAAAAAATACACCGTTCCAATATATATAAAAAAAGTACGAAACCAAACAAAATGATTTTTTCCTTTGTTTCCTAAGTGATTTACTGGCATTATACGTATACATGAAAAATTTGTGAAGTCTCTTAATGAGAATAACTAACTACGTTTCATTATTATTCATTGATATTTTATTTTTAATTTAGGTTTATTTCTATTTCTTTTTATGCCTCATCTTTACTTTTTATCTTATCATTTTCCAGGTTTATAAGACTTCTTATTCTTTGTCTTTTCCTTTATATGCGTGCTCTTCTTTGAGCATAGAAAGATATTATAAATTATGAGTTATGTAAAGTAAAATATCATATAACATGGAGAAAAGAAAGAAAATGGTTTACATTGGTTATGTCAATGAAATGTTAAATAAAAAAAAATTTAATAACAGAAATTTGTTTTATTAAATTTTAATAAAACAAAAGATAAATTTGAAAAAGCTATTGAAGGTTTTGAAAACGTTTTCTTCTAGAGGACATTCATAGTTTTTTTGGGCATTTTTCCTTCTTTGTTTGTAATTAAGATTTTCAACTCACTCCTAGATTTGACTCTCGATAGGGCAACATATAGTTGTTCATGAGAGAATACGGGTCTCGGTAGAAATAAACCAACATTTTTCAGTGTTTGGCTTTGACTTTTATTTATGCTACGATTACAAAAGCGAAAATCACTGAAAATTGTATGTGCCGCATTCTGAAAGAAAACTTTGTTTCTGGTGGGTGACAAACATCCTAAGTATTGAAATTTTTTTGCCTGATTTATCATTTCCTGTTATGATTCTACCCTCAATCATACGACGTACCAACTGAGTAACTATAAGTCTTGTCCAATTGCATACCCTCTTTTAGGGTCAGTGGTACGAAGACACATGATATGAGCACCAACCTTTAGTCTAGGCATTCAACACACTTTGAAGGTTTCAAAAACTCTGCCCCGTACACCAAATCATCATATGGATCAATATCTGAATGAGACTATTAGAGTTTAGATAAACTTTCTTTTCACTTGAGTTAATGCAAAAAAAAAGAAACTGAGTATTGAACATTTTGAAATTATAATTATTTTTTTATAAAATAGCTTAAAACCAACATAGTCATAAAATTGTATATCTTATAGTCTTGAAAGCATATAATAATTTATCTGATAACATCGTTATTTATAGGACTTAGTAAAAATCAGTATCACCTGGATTTCCAAATGACTTTCCATAAACTTCCCTCAGTATAGTTTGTTCATTGTTCTTCATATTCTTCGAAGGATTATTGTAATTTCCAAATGACTTTTCATAAACTTCCCTAGTTACTCCATTAAGTCTCTATATATATATTTTTTCTTCGTTTTTTAACTTCTTTATCTGAGGTTGTGTTCGTGTTCATTTTCTTTTCATTCTTCTGTCAATATATATTATTCTCTTTCTTTTCATTTTTCTTCTTAACCGTCTTCCTCTAGTCGGAGTTCTTCTCCATCTTCATCTACTTTAATTTTTTATTCTTCGTTTAGGTTTTCTTCGTCTTCTTTTTTAAAAAAATTGGTCTCTTTCTTCGAGTTTTTATTTGTTCTTCTTCTAGTTTTTCTTCTTTCCGTTATTTTTTTCATCATCTTTATTTTATTTAGTTACTTTTTCCTTTCTTTCTCTTTTTCTTCTAGTATTTGTTTCTCTCTGTCTTTGTATTCTCATTCTTCTTTAGCTTCTTCATCTTCTAGTCTTTTTTTTCATTTCTCTATTTTTTTCTTTATGTTTGTTCGACTATTTTTGTTTTGTTCAAAATATAGTTTTAAACTTAAGAATATTGCTCTAATATTACAAAAAATTTAAAAAATGAATAATTGTAGAGATCTATTATTCTGACTTAAAGATGTTTTTTCTTCACTTAAAACTCTTCATTAAAAAAATGTTAAATATTTTAATTTGTTGCATATTCATCACATAAATTTGCCATGTAATTTTCAATATGCAACCTTACTTTCTGAAAATTGACCTTATAGCATAAGAAACTCTTTAAAGATGTATCATGATTATTTTAATAAGATTTGTCAAAGTTTTGTTGTATAAATCGCAGTTTAAAAACACAATAATTAAATCAATTGATTAGTGTGATACACCTAACCAATTACAATTTTTTTTTTTGAATTACCAACTACAATACCTTCTTTTTTTATTAGCGTGAGCTCTTTAAATATATTAGATTTGTTTTATTTAATAGTTTTTTAGTTATCCAATGATTTTAGAGGAATTAGCCATGTCACAATTAATCCAAAGACATGTCATCATTTTTCAATTCATGTCATCATTTTAAACCAATTAAATTATAATAATTAATTAAGCTAATTAAAGTTACTTGTTTTTTAATAGGAAGGTGATAATGGCATGAATGGTCCAATGGTCAATCGAAACCGGTGCAATAACGCAACAAGTTGGAATAATTTAAAATCCATTGTATATTACTTTATACAATGATCTTATCTATACATACATGCAAATTGGAATAGTGGATCAATTGGAATATGAATCTGGAGCAAAAACTAAGCCAAGTTCATTTAGGAGTAGTTACAACACTTTCTACTAGTGCGCAACACAAAAACAAAACCAAGCCTTTTTCTTTCAATATTGGGCTTTATCAGATAAAAGCCCAAATCAATGTTAATCCACTAAAAACCCATTGCTCTGTGCTAGGCCTAGGCAAATTATCCGGACCGAATACTCGAACCTGTATCCGACAAAAAAAACTCGAACTTGTATCCGACTAAAAAACCTCGAACATGTATCCGATTCAAAATTTTAAAGATACATATATGGGT
Source organism: Arabis alpina (assembly GCA_900128785.1). Classification (NCBI taxonomy): domain Eukaryota; kingdom Viridiplantae; phylum Streptophyta; class Magnoliopsida; order Brassicales; family Brassicaceae; genus Arabis; species Arabis alpina. The sequence goes on from LT669789.1 coordinate 35,195,559, forward strand.
ACAAAATTTCTAGACCCGAAAGAATTTGTACCCGATAGGATCCAACCTGAACCCAAATCTTTATGTATATGCTTAAATATCTTTTGTCACATTTTTAAGTAGTTTGAAGTATTTTATCACATTTTCAAGTAGTTGGAATTTTAGATTTGGTATTTCAAATGTTTTTGTGTTATTGGTACTTCAAATAATTTCATATTAGATGTTATTTTTTTATAAATTTCGAAAAAAAACAATTTAAAGTATAACTGAACCTGAAAAAACCTAAACTCGATCCGAATCTGTATCCGATCCGAAACCTAACAGGTCCACTATGGATACATAAATTCTAGATTCGACAAAACCTGTATCCGAATGACCCGACCCAAACCCGATCCAAATTACCCGTTTGCCCAGCCCTACAGTTCAGTCTGTGCAACCAAAAACGCTGCGTTTTGGCTTTTGATCTCTTTGTTGTATTCGTCACTGTCGTCGTCGTTATCCGTTAGGTTAACAGTAACAATGGAGCTTCTCTTCACCTTCCGCTCCATCAGTATTCATCTTCTCCGACGAGCTACTCCAATTATAACAAGAAGCTACAAACTCTCAAAACCCATCTCTAAAAATCACTTCTTTCTCTTATTCTCTACCTCCTCTACTAAAACCCCTCTTCTTAAACCACAAGCTACTTCATCATCAGGTTACAAAAACTTCTTCCGAAGCTTTTCTAGTTCACTAATGGTTATAATCTCTAATGGGTTTTTGTTTTTTTGGGTTTGTAGAGAAGGATTCGTTTGTTTACAAAGGAGACGAGCGTGTGATGGGTCAGGCTATTGATACTGTTGTGGACTTTGATCAGTTTCAGAGCTCAAGTACTATTGTTGCTATTGTGACTCCTATTGGTGGACCACCTGGTGCTGTTGGAATCGTTAGATTGTCTGGACCTGATGCTGTTGAAGTTGCAGGACGTGTGTTTCGTTCTGCTAAGAAAATGAGGAAGAAGGATACATGGAGACCAATGAGTCATTTTGTGGAGTATGGAGTTGTTGTTGATTCAAAAGACAATGTTGTTGATGAGGTTTGAAAAAAGTTTTCAAATTTCAATACCATTGATGCTTATGCTTATGATTAAGGATATGGTGTGTTTTGTTGTTTATTGTGGTTGGTTTTGTTAGGTTTTAGTTGTGCCAATGTTGGCTCCTAGATCATATACTAGAGAAGATGTAGTTGAGCTTCAATGTCATGGGAGTGAAGTTTGTTTGCGGCGTGTTTTGAGAACTTGTGTTGAAGCTGGAGCAAGATTAGCTGAACCAGGTCAGGCTCAAGTTTCATTCATTAGCTTTTGTGTTCATTGGTGAAGTTTTAGCTTGAGATTCTGAATCCTTTTTCTTTTGGTTGGTTCAGGAGAGTTTACACTTCGTGCCTTTCTAAATGGGCGTTTAGACCTTTCGCAAGCTGAAAATGTCGAAAAACTTATCTCTGCCAAGTCTTCTGCTGCTGCAGATGCTGCTTTAGAAGGGATTCAGGTATACAATTATGCACCCGTTTATTCTATCGCAGTCACATTCCTGTGATAAATCGTATCTTAAACCAATGGAGGTTATCTATGGTCATAGTTAATAGCTTAAGTCCTTGTGTACTATTTTCTTTAGGGAGGGTTTTCGTCTTTGGTCAAATCATTAAGAACGCAATGCATTGAGATCCTCACTGAAATCGAAGCTCGTTTAGACTTTGAAGACGAGATGCCGCCATTGGATGTAAACTTAGTTATTCGCAAAATAAACAGTATGTCTGAAGACGTAGAAAGTGCATTAGATACAGCAAACTATGACAAGCTTCTCCGAAGCGGGTTGCAGGTACATATAAAGAACTATATGCTTATTGTTCATGTGTCGAAACTTAATAAAAGTGCGGTTTATCATTCGTTTTCGTTCTGAAACGATGCAGGTAGCGATTGTTGGGCGTCCGAATGTCGGGAAATCAAGTCTGTTAAATGCCTGGAGCAAAGTATGGAACATTCAAAATCCTTTATTCTCTGTTTGTTGCAATCTTTGTTTATTTATTCAAATAGAGTCACGTATCCACCCGTGCTTTAATTTTAGCGTGCAGAGTGAGAGAGCTATTGTTACAGAAGTTGCTGGGACTACTCGAGATGTTGTGGAAGCTAATGTTACTGTCCGTGGTGTACCTATCACTCTTCTTGACACTGCTGGTATTAGAGAAACCAATGACATTGTCGAAAAAATAGGTCAGTATATTATTCAATGATCACAATCAGAATCTTTGCACAAGAATCACAAAGCTTGAGAGAAATTTTCGAAACAAACTGTAGGAGTTGAGAGATCAGAAACAGCTGCTAAAGTTGCCGATGTTATAATCATGGCGGTGAGTGCTGTCGAAGGCTGGACCGAAGAAGACACTGAGCTTCTACATAAGATTCAATCGGATAAGGTAGTTTTCAATATCCACTTCTTCTTATTTTTTTCTGACTACGCAGTTTTATGATTGTTTTGTGTCTTCTTTATTCGAAACAGCCTATGATTCTAGTGATGAACAAAATCGATTGCGCTGCTCCTGATTGCTGTGATAAGAAGATGAAGAAGAACGAAGAAACATTCCATAAATGCGTCTTTACATCGGCAATAACTGGTCAAGGAATTGAAGAGCTCGAAGAAGCGATATTGGAGATTCTCGGTCTTGACCGTGTCCCTTCAGGAGGACATCAATGGACAGTGAATCAGGTATGTCTCATTTCTAAACCTGTTATTCTGTTTCTGACTATTAACTTATGAATGTTGCATTTATCACTCTTTTTGTGTGTGTTGTATCAGAGACAATGCGAGCAGCTAGTGCGGACAAAGGAGGCGCTATCGAGGCTGAGAGAAGCAATCGAAGACGATATTCCAATCGATTTCTGGACGATCGAGCTAAGAGAAGCTGCTTTGGCTCTTGCTCAAATCAGTGGACAAGATGTCTCTGAAGAAGTCTTATCTTCCATTTTTGCTAAGTTTTGTATTGGTAAATAAATCATTGCTACTTAGCTAAACAATTAATAGTTTAGAACATCTCAAAAACCAAAATTACTGTTGAACTATAAGCTTTAAAATTGTTGAACTATAAGCTTTAAAACTCTATTTATAGAAAACCAAATTAGAAATTCAAAGATGTATTGCATATAATTATAGTTGATGCTTATAATTTCAATCTAATATTCTTTTCTACTCCCTCTGTTTTTTGTTAGATGTTTTAGGTTTTTTACACATATTAAGAAAACCAATTAATACTCAATTATAAATGTATTGTTTTTTGCACTAAGCAATTTTCAATAATATTTGGCTAATAACAATTCACTAATTTTATTTAATAGGTTTTGTAATTAACAATTCACCATAATTCATTCATTTAAAAAGACATTGAAAATGTAAAAAATCAATCTTTAGAAAACAAGAAAAAAATCTAGAACATCAAATATAAAAGAACGGAGGAAGTATGACGTACAAAGTCATATCGAGACTTGTAAATAAATTATAAATTTTGTTTAGTAACACAAAAACTTTAAAGAAAATAATAATAATGAAAAAGAAGCTCCGTGACCAAAACAAATAATGAAGAGTGTGGACCAGATGTTGAAGCCCACTAGTGAAAGAGAAAAGGGCCCACTTTTAAAAAAAAATTCAGAAATTAAATAGTATTTGGAATTTGGGACCAATGTTTGGTTACTGTAGAATAATAATAAACCATTTTTTTGTTGTTGTATCCAGAAAATGAACGAATCACAAGTCAAGAAAATTAAAATTATTAACGTCTCTTCACTTTTTTGACTCTCTTGTGTCCACTTGTCTTCTCAATCATACCAAATCATCTATTACAACCAAACTCCACGTCAGCTACAATATTTCATTGTCATTTTTAGAAAGCAATATTATAAATATACACAATTTGGGTATGTATTCAATTCTCAATTTCGTAGTGTTATATTGAAATTCAATTATTTCACAAAATTATATATGCAGTATCACATCTACATCAATTTTTTCTTTTTGTCCTTTTTCCATATTTAGTTATTGTTTTATCTCATACCAAATGAAACCTAACGTTTTTTTTTTTAATTATTCTAAGCTTTTGAATCCTAAACAAAAACATTACTAATAAAAAACTTATTGATTCAATTATTATACGGTTTTACCTATTGAATCAATATACATTAGATTTTCCCCAAAATTATCGCCATATTCGAATATGTGATTAGTAGAGTGGTAACTTGTCTTATATTTATCTTGAATTTGACCTACATATTGTAATAGTATGTTTGTCTAGTGACTTCGACTCAACAAGAAAAGAGTTTTGTGTTTATAACTAAACCTTGGTTCGAACCTATCACCATGACATTGTAGAAGATCAAATTAAAACACTAAAGTATCATTAAAAATATGAATACCTCTCTTCGAGACCTACGATATTGAGACCGACCATTTTGGTACAATGTGCCACTCTATTTTATCTCTAGTTTTTATGTGTAAAGAGGTCACAATGCACCAATCAGCATAAAGCTTTTGTTGTGATTTTCGATCACCAAGATTGTTTTTCCAAGTAGACAAAAGCTTTTGAAGAGTATCTTCACAATGACCAAAATATACTCTAATTTGATTGGACCTTTAAATCATCATAAACTAAATTTAAGGTCAATGTTTTGAAATTTGGTGAGAAATGATAAATATGTGAAGTGGAGATACGAGAGAAAGGCTCTACAAAATTGCAAAGGGCAAATTTAAGAAGTAAACATTGTTGTCAAGAAGGTGGTCCATTTTATTTTTGTATAGCCCAGACGTTAGGAACCAAATAACAACATTTCACTTTCAATTTTCCTTTTTTATTATGATTTTAAAAATTGAAATGAGTTTTTCGTATAATTATTAGTGTTTCTTTTGGCTTTATTTTGGAGGAAGAAAATGACTTTGGTGAAATCGACAATTAATTCTTGTGACGACTATTGTTTGATGTGGAAAGTGAATTATTGTTAATGTAGTGGACCCTTTCTCGAATGATATACTTGAAAGAAACTGTAACTTTATGTAATACACTGTATGTATATACGATTATTCTCATCGTCCAAACACTTTTAATTTTTGAAATGAAATTTTCTTTCTTATATATTTGTTATCATCATATATATGAAAAGTATTAAAAACAATCGAAAACATTTTTAGTTGAATCTCATACATATTTCTGTTAAAAAACATTTGTTTCCCTTATAAGTATGTATAGTGTTTAGAAAACATAAAACTAATAGTGTTTTATAAATTTTGAAAACTCGCTAGTAATCCAAAACAAATTTCATAAAGAGGAATTCCCTCATATACCACTCTTTAAAGTTTTTTTTCCAAAAATACCATCTTAAAGTTTTTTTTCCAAAAATACCACATTTTTTTCAAAAATTCCAAAAATACCACTTTTTTAAAAGTTGATTTTTAAGGTTTAGAATTTAATTTTTTTAGGTTTGGGTTAACTATTCTAAAATTAGGGTATAGTTTTAGGGGGTAGGGTTTGGGGTTTGGGGTTTGGGGTTTAGGGTTTTGTTTTGAATGTTAAAAATGAATTTTTAAAAAAGTGGTATTTTTGGAACTTTGGAAAAAAGTGGTATTTTTGGGAAAAAAACTTTATGGTGGTATTTTTGAAAAAAAAACTTAAAAAGTGGTATTTTTGGAAATTGCCCTTTGATAAACTCTCTGAGAAATCCTAGACGGCTAATATTTTTATTTTTACCGAGTTTAACCATACAAATAATATTACATAGGATGCCCTTGGCAAAATGATTCATGAAAATGAATAAACTGATCCAATCTAAATTCGATTCTCTCTAAAAATATTATTTACTTTCATTAAAAATTCAGTAATAAGTTACGCGATGCTTGAATAAAATTAGTTGGATGGTAAAAACACGATTCATCTCCTATAGTTATAACAAAATAAAATTACAATAAATTACTTCAATTGCTATCACTTAACCATGGAGAAAATACCCAACCATACAAAACTATTAAGTTTTATTTACTACACAAAATAGTTTTTGTTACACCACCCACATATACATACAAACACAGAATAAATGCAAAATGTTCTTACTACTTAAAAAACAATAATTTCAGAATCCTGACGTGGCATTATCATAATTTAATCTCAAACAAAAATCAACGGTCTAGATTAAGTCCTCAGCTTCTGGTTCTCTTCTTTATCTTCTCTGTCTCTTCTTCTTCCTCACACTCCCCTCTTCTCTCTCTCTTCCTCTCTAGCTTTTGCTCTGTTCCTAAACCATAACACCAAAAAAACACAGAGCAACACAAACATTAAACACACACAAACACTTATACGATGTTGCTTGGTAAGAGACAACGACCACCAATTAACAGAACCACTAGCTTGTCTGAAATAACCTTTGACCTTAACCTTCCCGGAGACTCAGAAGTTTCTTCAGAACAACAAATTCCTGTGACGGGTCCGTTCCGTTCCAACGGTCAACACAGAGCAACCGTGGATCAGCAACGTGGGTTGTTAGATCAACGGTTGTTATCTATGGTCTCACCTAGAGGTAACTTGAGAAGACACTCAGGCGATTTTTCCGACGCTGGACATTTCTTGAGATCTTGTGCTCTTTGTGAACGTCTTCTTGTTCCTGGCCGTGACATCTATATGTATAGGTATATATCTATATAAATACAATCATTTTTTTCGAAATTTACTGAAAAAACCTAATGTTTTTTTACCATAGTGAAATTTCGCAAGACGGAAGTAGCTTTCGCAACATGATCGTTAACAAAAGTAAATAGTGAAGAGCAATTAGCTTAGCAAGACATTATGTTTTCAAATGATTTATGATATTTAAGGTTTTGAATAAAGGATGGACCATCATGTACCATCTCTCGTACTAAATAGTAACAAAAATCTATATTAGTATGTGCATTTATGTAACTATTTAGTCGGTTATGCGCCGCTCTGTCACCATTCAAAGTCTTAATTTGTTGTTTATAGTTGGAATATTTTGGATAATTAGTGCTAATTTTTGTTGTGTAATTGTAATGGCAGGGGAGATAAGGCCTTTTGTAGCTCGGAGTGCAGGCAAGAGCAAATGGCACAAGATGAGAGGAAAGATAAAGGTAAGCCGCCGAAGGAATCTGCGGTTGCGGCCACCGCGAAACCCGGCAAAGGAGGGAGAGCTGCAGCCGCCGTGTAATCATCAATTTTATATATACATATAGTTATATATAATGTGTGTTGTGGCTTTGGCTTGTTATGTGTTTTGTATATGATTATGATTGGGTAATCTACATATATAAAAGCATTTTAGCCTTAATTAACCCTTGTGTGTTGCGGTGGAATTAGTAGATGTTTTTCAAGGCTTTAAATTTTACAAGTTTTTATCTATTTGAAATACAAATCAAATGTATGTAAGACTTTTTTTTTTTTTTCCCAAGTACTAAATGAGAAAATGGTAAGATTACAAAATTTTGGTAGTGAATTTATGTGGGTGAGATTGCATTTCAGTTGATTGATTCGAGATATTTTAGAATCAACGATAGAAACAAAAGAAATTGAAGCTTCATCAAGAATATAAAAAATAACAAAAGAAATATTAGCAGTAGTACTAAGTTGGATAAACATCGGAGATAACGAAGAATGCTTATTAAAAAAACAGCATAATTGGTTAATAATACAAGCAGTGTATCTTATTTAACCAATAAGCTTGTAATTATTTGTTTTGGTTAACTAATAACGTTTATTCTATTGGAGTATTCATTCCGAAGTTACAATCTATAGGTCAATCTAAAGTTGATATACAAGTTTGTACTAGCATAGTCTTTATGTACTTCTTCATCTTCGTGTGACTGTCTTAATTTTTAATATATGTAATTTTTATAATTAATTAGACAAGGTTAATTAAATACAATGTTGCTTGAGTCAGGAATCTCATCACTAATCAGCATGGGACCTAGTATCCACCAATTGGAAAAATTAATAGATTCTCTTTTCTTTTTTGTCTTTAAAGTTCGTTACAATTTTGACAGATTCCTAATGACATTTTTTTTTTGTGTTTCCCATTCGTCTCAAAATACAAAATTTTGGAATTTAGTTCGTTTTTTTTTACACTTTGTTGTATGCATACTCAATAAACATTAATATGTACAATGTTTCTTTGAATTTTAACACAACAACAACAACAACAAAATCAACAAACAATGTTTAATGCTTTCTTAGATATTTCCGAGGAAATTTTTACATAGTTCTATATGTAATGGAGGAAAACAGAAAGTCCACGTATTAACAAAACAAAATATATATTTTATATCATGCATATAGATTGCTTTGTGAATAAATTTTGTAGTAGCAAGTTGATACTCCATCCGTTATTTTTTTATTGATGTTTTAGAGTGATTTTTTTGTTTTGTTTAGATTGATGTTTTCAATTTTTCATGCAAAATTAATTGTGATTTTGAGTTTTTGGTTGTTTAAATTCTGCAGTTTGTTTTTTTATTGGTTCATTTTTTTTGGAATTGATGATAAAACATGTTTTGTTTTGAAAAAATTAAAAATTAAATGATTTCTTAATTTGTGTGTAGAAACCTTAAACATAAAACAAAAAAGAACGGAAAGAGTATTAAACATTTTAACGTATCAAGTGAGTAATAGACTAGTAACAACTTGGCCAAATTGGCATGTGTCCACATCAAATTTGGCCAACTATCTGAATTCCAAGTTCCAATATCTCTCCAACCTAGCTAGCATCAATGCTCCTTAATTATTGTTTTACGTAGCAAAAGCTGTATAATTATGTTTTAAAATTAAAAAGCTAAACTAAAAGCAAGTCCGAAATATAAAACAAAGATTGTTGGCATCTTTCTCGACCAAAGAAGATGGTAAGAAACTGAGAGTAACTGCATGCTTTATTAATTCATGAATTAGCTAGCTAGATACTGCATAAAACAATATAAATAGTTTATTGTATTGTAGTGAAACTCATTATCAAAATGTAACACCAAATCTACATTATATATGTATGATGTATCCATTCCCAAATATCTATTGAGTTGAACATAGTATTTCAAATTCAATAGAATAAGTTTTAAGTTTTGTTTTCTAGTTCGAGGTTTCAAGAGTGAGATTAACAATGATGCAATTTTTCACAAAAAAATGATCATTTATCTCAAGAGAAGCATGAGCCATAAGCTCACATTTTGATTGGCTAACAAATAATAATAGAGTTTGTGCTATATATTTGTTTTTTGAGAGGGGACAAGAAATAAGAAGTTGTCCCATTACTCTTTGGTTCTACTTCTACTTCTAATTTTCAATAAACTCAAACAAAATATTCTGAAGTGTGGGGATAAGAATAATAGGACTACACGTGCAAATATGCCTTCCATTAACTTTTTATTGTTCTTAATCCAGTTGTACAATTGATGTTTGAAACCCTTTTTACTTCGAGTCTAATATTGTATATAGGGTTTAATGATATAATTCAAGGTTAAGTACACTTGAGAAAGACTAAATTTGTATTTTATTTGATCGCGCTAGTGCTTATACCGTCTTTGAATTTTGAGATTAACTTAATCACATCTAAGCATGGTCGTAAACTTCTTTCCGTTTGTACTAAGGTAACATTCTTAAAATCACACCCACGCATAGTCTTTTTGGCCTTTATGCAAAACTTTAATTTTATATTTTATTTGATCTTATCATTATTAATTCAAGTATAAGTGGAGATGGCCCATTTTTATATAATACGGATCGAGTTGTTCCATCCTAATTAAGCAAAGACAAGTGGGAACAGCTCATGTCAAGGTCCGAGTCATGTAGATTATTAATTGTCAATTTCATTCTTAATTTGGACTTTAACAATAATCTCACGTATGTGTATTAAGAGTGTACAATAAAAAAAAAATTACTATATTGATATCTCAATTATTTTGATTCTTTTGATCTGATCTTAGATATTATACTCTCATGCCTCCCCCACTTGCTTAGGTATAAAGTATCTCGCTTTTTTTGTTTGTTTGTATAATAATTAATATGAACTCTCGTTAATTTTATAACCACACTTAAGGTACTAGAATGGTTAGTATATGTATAGGAGTCGTGTAATATTACATTATGTTTATATACGACAATGCGATTTGATAGAAGTGACATTATGTCAATTATGATTTCACAATGAAATGATAGAGCGTTTTTAGACGTAATTTGTATCTAAATACATGATTGTGAAATCAATATTCTTCTATGTACGTATTTAATTAATTAAATCAAATTCTATTTCTACTCACAAAATCACAGTTTTAGTCTTTAGAGTAGAATATCGATATCACATTTAGTTTTAAAATTGTAGAATCGCGGTTATGTTAGTCGACGAATGCATGTACTCTATAGTTTCTACTACATTATTTCATCATGTTTGCTTACTACCATATCACATCGATTGTTCTATAAATTATATGTTAAACATTTTAATCACATACTCATCAAATAGTGTAGTCACATCTGATTACCGACGTTACAAATGGAGAAATAAAAACTATATTGAAAAGAAGAAAAAAGTGATGAAATCAAGTAGATATTTTAAAAACAAAAATGGTGATGAATGGTCAACATAAATAATGTTTAAACAGAAAGGTTTTGGTTTGGTACGATAAAAATAATTGATGTTCGCCACTAAATGTACATTACATGAATGAGTGAGTAGTCCTCAATATCATCATATATCATGTGACAATAAACTATTATGACGATGTTCTCATATTTTAACATTCATATCACAGTAAAGTCCTCTTTTCCTTTTTCATCTATTTTCAATGCATCATGCTTATTTTGAAGATTTCCCTGCTGAAAATGGGTCCAGCAGATAGGCTGTTTACATTTGCCCAAACAAATACTTGATTATTCATCAGATCGCCGGAATTGAGATTTTCGGGGCCCAATCCGAAAGAAAAAATAATTAACATTTAATTTAAGTATTTTTAAAAAGATAATATTTACAACAACAATACATTCATAATTTATTATCTTTTTATGTAAAATAAAATTATGAAGCAACCAATTTATTTTGTTTTAATTTTTTTTATTATACAATCTCATAAAAATATTAGATTCAATTTTAAAAATGGTTTGTTATCTCACTAAATTTTTATTTTTCTTATCAAACGATTATAATTTTCATAAACTAATACATAAATTTATTTGTTTTAAAAAATTGGGAGCCCCACTCAAATGTTTTAAGAAAATGCTCTCAAATCCGGTTTTGATTCATCGTATTGAGGAAATGTCTTTAGACAAGTAGTTAAAAATCCACATGTACTCTTGACAAAAAATGTTCGACTTCGTTTCCCTGCAAGTTGAGAAAATAGTTTACTGAAACCTGTTAACAACAAGAAAAACAAGATCCATATTTATCCAAAGTAAAGAATACTACTACAAATTAACTTGCAGACTTTAAAAAAAAATACATACTATTATAGAAAATCCCAAACTCTACAATAATGAATTGTCCAAGATATGTAGTTTAGTAATTTGTAATAATATTGTTGTTATGTTATTATAGGCTTGTTCGTTTGACAGTCGCAACGTCTTGCGGCTGCGTCATGCGGTTAAAAGTTGTTTGTTTGCCTGCCGCAGGTACCTGCGGCTGCGTCATGCGGCCAGACGCTACGTCTTGCGTCACAAATTTTTAGTCGCAGAAAAATTATATGTCTGCGTTTAAAAATTAGCGTCACGGCTAAAATTTGAAACTCAGCTGTAGCGGCAGACAAACGAACAGCGATCGCAGCGTCTGGCCGCATGACGCAGCCGCAGTCGCGCGCGGCAGACAAACGAAGAGGCCCTATCTGGTTTTTACACAACCATTTTGTTCGAAAAAACAACTAAGTTGTAATAGTATTGTTGTGATGTTATTATCCTTTATCATTTTTTCATGCATAGTAGTAGTATACTAAGGCCACATTTCCATATCTGAAATGAACTTAACTTACTGATCCTCCACATTGAATCAAACACAAAGCCTTGATGGGCTTTATGGGCCGATAAGTATTAGTTCACTTAGCCAAATTTTTATAAGCCAATGGGCCAAAAAGAGACCCAAAGAAATATATTAATAAAAAAAAGCATTTAATTTTTGATGCTTTTCTTTCCCATGTGAGCACCGACAGTGAGAGTAACCACTACCCTCCAGCTGCAATCACGCAAACGCACCGCCTTTTTTCCCATACACAACTTTCCAATCATATTCCGCCACGTCAGCTAATTCAAATCTTAAAATGACAATAATACCCTTGAATCTCACGCGCTTTTCCATCTTCTTCTTCTTCTTTAAACTTTCATTTTCCTTCTCTCTCACTTCAAACTTCACAATCTCTCTACGAAAATGGCGAAATTGGTGATGATGATGATGGTTCTTCTATGTATCTTACCAGCGATAGCTATGGCTGCAAGGAGGCCAAGAAGTATTGGTAAGAATACTTTGGTTGTTCAAGGTCGTACTTACTGTGAAACTTGCAAATTCGGCTTCGAGACTCCTGAATCTTCCTACTTCATCTCTGGTATATACTTCCACTTCCCTAAACTCTCGAGAATGTTGTTGTTTCTTCTAGATCTGTAGTTGATTTTCAATTTTGATGGATTAGTGTTTAGATCTTAGTGTTGAATCTCTATTTTGATGGTTTTAGTACGTTTAGATCTGATTTATGAGAATCTCACTCAGTGTATCTGCTTATGCTCTACTAGATCTGGATTTAGATTCACAATTACCTCTGAATTCAACAATGATGATGTTGTTACATAGATGATGGATTCGTGATGTGTGTACTAGTTAACATAATCGACTATGATGATTTTGCTTCAAGATTATAGATTCTTGATGTGTGTGTGTGTGTTACATAGATGATGGATTCTTGATGTGTGTGTTACATAGATGATGGATTCTTGATGTGTGTGTGTGTGTGTTACATAGATGATGGATTCTTGATGTGTGTGTTAACTTCATTGCTACATAGATGATGGATTCTTGATGCATTTCTACCTCAGACGCAAGAAATGATGATTTTGTTACATAGATGATGGATTCTTGATGTGTATGTGTTAGTTTTACTATCAACACTGATGATTTTGATACATAGATGATGGATTCTTGACGTGTGTGTTAGTTTCAATGCTACGTAGATAATGGATTCTTGATGTGTGAGTTAGTTTCATTATCTAATTTGATGATTTTATTACAAAGTTTCATTATCTAATTTGATGATTTTATTACAAAGATTGTGGATTCTTGATGCATTTGCTACTTGAGATTCAACTTTGATCGAAACTTATTTCGACTATATTCACATTTTGTTGATATTGTTGTTTTGGACTGTGTGTTTTAGGTGCAACGGTGAAGCTAGTGTGCAAAAACAGGAAGACAATGGAAAAAGTATACACGGCTGAAACTGTATCAGGCAAAGAAGGAAAGTACCAATTCGTTGTCCACGAAGATCACAAAGACGAGATGTGTGATGTTATGCTTGTCAAAAGCTCAGACGCAAGCTGTTCTAAAATCACGGAAGGACGTGAAATGTCTCGCGTGATCTTGAACCATTACAACGGTATTGCATCGCAGATCAGACATGCGAACAACATGGGATTCGAGAAAGATGTTAGCGATGTGTTTTGCTCTGAGTTGATTAAGAAGTATCAGGTTGATGAAGATGAGGTTTAGGTTGAATCTCTTATAATAATGTTATGAAATTTGTTGTTTTTTTTCGATTTGGTTTAACATGAGTTTCGAGTTATGAAAGATAAAATATATATTTGTATTTGTTTTAGATGATGATGATGATCGAGAACATTTGTTTGTGTAAGCTTTCTTATATGATTGTGTCATTTCCTTGCTTAGGAAGTGTCTTTTATCGATTTCATTGTTCGTTTATTTTGATTGGCTCTTCGGGTTAGTGAAGGCACATTAAAGATTATGTTTAAAAACTTAATGGGCCTGGTTATTCCACATTATGTTACAAGTGGGCCAAGAAATCAGCACCTAGAAGGATTTGTTTTTGGGTTTGTAGTGTTTTAAGCAAGCACCACCACAAGTAGTCAGGTTTGGTCTGCTGTATATAACCCCACCAAGCGTTGTTGTTAGGAAAGTTTGAAGCAAATCTCTATTTCACATTGACCAACCCTGTGAACCATTTTTTTTATGAGTAAGTTGTATACGAATATAGAATAAATATGGGAATCAAATAAATCCAAAACAAAATCACGAGATGTGAAGAAAGAGCCAAAAAGACCATAAACATGAAACAGCAAAATTGCCAAATGTCAAATACAGTTGGTCGCCGTCAAAAAAAGCTTTCATAGAAAAACAAAAGAGAGTCAAATACAAACAAAATCGCGTTTTAATCATTTTAAAACGCCACATAAACAACAACAACAACCATCGCGTCGTGTTTCCATTATCACATTTTTGTTCTTCCCATATATTTCTTCACGCCAAAACCCAAAAAAATCAAGACTTTACATTTTCTTCATATAAAGCTTCAATTTTTCTGACTAAGGTTTTAGTTTTAGGTAATACTCAAATCAGACGTGTACTCGACTAGTCTCTTTCTCTCTTGCTTCTTCTCCTTCCTCGGTTTCTTCGTCACAAAGTCATAACCTTTACACAGGTATCTAATGTTTCTTGTATTCTTTTTGATTTTGGGTTTATTGTAAAATCTGTTATTAATGCTTAAAGTAACGAAATTTAAGATCTTTAGACTTATAGATTTAGTATTCTTGATTACTGTTATGTTATAGGATTATTGACCCTTTTGATTATTGTTGTTTACGCATAGGAGGAAAATGGCTACTGTTGTGTCACACCAAGCGATTGGTTCTATTGTATCTCAAAGACCATTCAATTTCAAAGCTTGTCAGTTTGTAAAAGAGCCACCTTTGAGTAATCCAATGAAATTTAGACAAAAAAGATTCAAGATCGAAGCAACTGCTTCTCAGATTCCTGTTTTTGAACCTGTATTGTCTCCTTCCAAGAACACACCTCTTGAATCCAAGAAAAAATCAAGTAATGCTTCTCTCTTATTAGTCCAACCTCTTGAATCAAGATTTTGTTGTTTTGAGTTAAGTGTTTTATGTTTGTTGTTTTCAGATGAAGCGTCTTTGATATTGATTAGGCATGGAGAATCATTATGGAACGAGAAGAATTTGTTTACTGGTTGTGTTGATGTACCATTGACTGAGAAAGGTGTAGCTGAAGCTATTGAAGCAGGGAAGAGGATTAGTAATATACCTGTTGATTTGATCTTTACGTCGTCGCTAATTCGTGCTCAGATGACTGCAATGCTTGCTATGACTCAACATCGACGCAAGAAGGTTTACTAAAAAGATCGAAAATGGTTTTTAGTTCTGGAGGATTGTTATTGTATTTGACTTGGTTGTGTTGTGTTTGATTCTTTAGGTTCCGATTATCTTGCACGATGAGAGCGAAAAGGCGCAGACTTGGAGTCATGTGTTTAGTGAAGAAACTAGAAAACAATCTATACCGGTTATCGCGGCTTGGCAACTGAATGAGAGAATGTAAGACAACAAAATGTGGCTTTCTTTTAGTGCGAAAGATCGTAAAAGCTTATATCTGTTTGTTTCTTGAGTTTAGGTATGGAGAGTTGCAGGGTTTGAACAAGGAAGAAACAGCGGAAAGATATGGGAAACAACAAGTTCACGAATGGCGTAGGAGTTACCATATTCCTCCACCTAAAGGCGAGAGCTTAGAGATGTGTGCTGAGAGAGCTGTTGCTTATTTCGAAGATAATGTAATGCAAGATTCTTACATTTTTCTTCTTCGTACTTGCACAATCGTTTATGCAGAACCTTAGAAATGTTTTCAATACAAATGCAGATTGAACCAGAGCTTGCATTTGGAAACAATGTATTGATTGCTGCTCATGGGAACTCGTTGCGATCTATCATTATGTATCTTGACAAATTAACATCTCAGGAGGTAACAAAGCAAACCTAGTTCCAGTCCAGAATTCAGTCTTGGTTTTGTGGATTTGCTTAAGTTTGTTTTGCTTGACTCAGGTTACAAGTCTAGAGCTATCTACGGGTTTACCGTTACTCTACATCTACAAAGACAGAAAGTTCATGAGACGAGGAAGCCCGGTTGGTCCTACAGAAGCCGGTGTCTACGCTTACACTAAGGTAAACCAAAACCATAATCTTTGTCAGGTTTCTTTATCTCCATGGTTATGAGTTTTTTAAACACAATGCTTCTTGATTTCAGAGATTGGCACAATACAGACAGAAGCTTGATGAGACCCTTAACCAATGAGTTCTTGAAGTAACCGAGTTTCGATTTTTTCATTCTGTCTTTCACTTTCTTAGTTCCTATTGTAGTAGTGAGCAAAGAATCATCAAGAACAGTTTTAAAATATGTATTAGATACGTGAATCACGTTTATTACATGTTATTGCAAACCGAAAAGCGAATTCAACACAGAATCGGTCTTTTTTATATGTTTTTCGGATTCAGAGATTAACGGTAAGAGGGAGCTCTGAATCTCCAACAGTTAAGAAATACTTTCCTTCTTCAACAACCATAACTCCAACCTCATTAGCTCTGGTTAAATGCTCGCAGAGACTAATCTCGAACTCGATCTCCGCTCTCTCGCCATTACTTAGTACAATGCTCTTAAACCCTACGAGTTGTTTCTCTGCGCGTTTTCCGTCTTCTCCTCCTCTCTCGTGTCTCGCAAACATCAGTACGGGATGTTTTCCCGACATCTCTCCTTGATTCTCAACCATTACACTCACCTTAGTCTTGGCTATATCGCAACCGTGTTTCCCCATTTCTGAAACCAACGTGTATCGAATAGAGTCCACCGAGTTTGGTTTAGCTACTGATTGATTCAAGTAGAGGTTCGTTTCGGCTTGAGTCTTGAACTGGTAAGAGTATCTTGAGTAGCTAAGACCATGACCAAACTCAAACACTTTAGGACCTTTATAGAATCTATAAGTCCTTCCTGGATATCCAGTCGCAGACCGCATTCTCATATCGGTCATTTTCACATTCACAAAGCTTTGTGGATACCATGTCACAGGTAATCTCCCTCCTAACAAACACACACACAAAATCAAAACTTAGAAGCAACAAAAAAAACCAAAGCATTTTTCGCTGATCGTTTAAGGCGAAAGCCTCACCGGGGTTATGATCTCCGAATAGGATTTCCGCTAGAGCAATCCCTCCAGCTTCTCCAGGATAACCAGCCCAAATAATACTTCCGATTTTCGCGTTATTCGTAGCAAATGAGACATCAACAGGACCACCACATATCAGTACAAGAACCACTGGTTTCTTTGCAACTTTCGCAATGCTAGTTATAAGCTCGCGTTGCTTCCCTGGTAGACTAAGGTCCACACGGTCAAAATCTTCTTTCTCTTGAGTCAGGTCTAGTCCCATAATCAAGACTACACGATCAGCATCTCTCGCGATTGCAACTGCTTGATCGATTTCAGCGTCAGCGTTAGCACAAGCAACTGAATCACATCCTTTATGGTAAATCGTACTCTTGATGTAACCGCGCTCGATGTAAACGTTGATAGCATCTAGAGGAGTAACAGACTTGCAAGGCGGACCAGCGTAGTTTCCGAGTAACGTTTTCGCAATGTCAGCGTTTGGACCGATCACAGCTAACGATCCAATACTGCCTTTAGAGAAAGGAAGGAGTTTAAGGGTGTTTTTCATTAGGACAATACCGTTACGCGCTGCTTCGAGTGCTAAAGCTTGATGACCAGGAGAACAAACGTCTTTAGGACTAATGTTTCCGTATGTTAGTTTACTCGGATCGCCGTTTAAGAGACCGAGACGAATCCTAACGGAGAAAAGATTGATTAATGCTCTGTTAATATCTGATTCGGAAACTTTCTTCTTTTGAAGAGCTGATTTGGTGTGTTTTGCTAAGTATGATCCACAGTTTACGTCCATGCCTGCTTTGAGGACGTCGGCTACGGCGTCCTCAGGGGATTTGGCGTAGCCTTGAGCATCGTAGATGATCGAGACTGCGTCACAATCCGAAGTAATGTATCTGAAAAATGAATACGGTTTTAGTAAGTGTGGCTATAAAAAGGTCTTGGTCTAGTGGTTTTTGAGTGTATTCAAGGTCACTAGTTCAAGTCCACTAACCCGTTGAACTGCCAGAGACCACGAGCGGTGTGAGTCAAGAGGTTTGGGTTAGCGCAAGCGGGAACTCCGTTGACTCGGTTATAAGCGCACATGATACCACTGGCTCGACCTTCTTGTATGCATTTCTTGAATGGTGGTTGGTACGTTTCAGCTAGGTCAGCTAAGCTAACCTATTTTTAGAATCAAAGAATTACATTATTGAGCAAACATAATTAACATGAGATTAACATTTTATTTAAAACTCTTGTGATGTTCTCTAATAGTGCTTTTAAATAAGAGTAAACCAAAATTTCTCTCTAATTAATGAACAGGACAAACGTGAAACGTGGACTTCCATTAAATTTATGCATTTGATTATATAAGAAGTTTTTTTTTTCAAACAATTATCTAAATCGACTCTTACTGTAAAAAAAAGAGAGTATATTATGGCTAACAAGTATAATTGCATAATTGTAATAAGAATAATATTTTGTGAACTTAATTTCGTTAGTGACTACTCCTTCTGTTGCAAATTAGTTGTCATTGTAAGTGTTTTCACACAAATTAAGAAAACAATTAAATTTTCTGTTTTACCTCTAATTAATACATTATTTTGTTTGATATAAGTAATTATCAAGCTGAAAATTAAGAGTAAACAAAGGAAAAATAGTAATAAATTTGCATTGAAAATATAAAATGACAAGTAATATGAAACAAAAAATTATTGTTAGAATGACAACTAATATGCAACAGAGGGAGTATTTCCTATCCAAATTTGACTCGATTCCAACAGAATATCAACGTTAAAAGTTATTACATAATGATAAATCTACGAGCATAATCGTATCCAAGAAAAGACATAAAGATTAGCACATTTATTCATGACAAGACGTAAAAGAATGTGCAATGCAAATTGCAATCAAAGAATTCATTTTAAAACTATAAAAACCGCATTATGTAAAAAAACACACTTTACTTTGAGACCCTAAAGAACAAAAACAAAATCATTTCATTCTTTTAATTAATTATGTATTTAAATGTAGAGAAATTATTTAAAGTAAATAAGTGAATAGAGACATTTTTTTACCTGAGCATTGAAAACGTAACGAGTGATACCTTTCCAACGGTCAAGATCATAAGCAGTGAAATGCTTACAACAAGCAGAAGCTTGAAGGTGACCACCGGAAAGTATTTTCTTACCGTCGAAAGAATCACCTTGTAATCCTCTAACGTAAGCCACCGCGTAAGTTCCGGTCATGGTCGGATCTTCTCCGGGAGTTTCTTGGCCTCTTCCCCACCGTGGATCTCTAAAAATGTTAATATTTGGTGCCCAAAATGTCATTCCATTTGCTTGTCCTGCATTGTACACTCCTCTTGCTTCTTTACCAATTACCTATAAAACCTCGATTATAAAAAAACTTGTTATTTTGTGTTTCTTGGGATTATTAAGGATAAATATCATAAAATATTTAAAAAACAAGATTTAGTAATGAAAAAACCATAAAAGTCGCACATAATCCAAACGGTTTGGAATATGTTTATTATTATTTTTTAATTAGAATTTGGTACTTATGTTACTTTGGTACTAATTAGAAACCTCTATGCTAAATTTTCATGAATCTTTCATAAACCTAACGTTTGTGGTATATGACATAAAACCTCAGTTAAAAACTTTCTTATTTTGTATTTCTTCTAATTAATAAAGATAAATATCATAAATTACCCACCAAACAAGTTTAAACTCTAAAATTGCAACAAAATTCAAAAACAAAACACAAAATTAGCATAAATTTAAGGGTCAGCCATAATAGAAGTTTTCAAATTCGTACTAAATGATTTATAAGCTTTTAAAAAAAAAATATGAACCTTTAACAAACCTAAAGTGTATAGTATTATTATTTTTAATTACATTTTGGTGGTAGTTTTGTATAACTATGTCCATTAACTATAGAAATGTTAAGTTTCGAAAAAAAAGGAGAAATGTAAACATTTGGATTAAAGTTTCGATATTACTTAGAAATTAGAACGATATGGATTCTTGTTAAATTTTAAAGCTATAAATTCCCATAGAAACAAAAAGCTTCTAAACTCCCAAACAATTGTGAAAATCAAATACTACAAAATTATTAAATTAATTAACAAAACACTAGAAGAAAAAAACAGAGAGAGATTTAAAGAAACAGAACTCACTCGAGCAATGCGGAACCATTCGTATGGATCAAACGAAGCAGCGGTTAAAATAACTTGAGGGAAACTAGTAGCTGCATGAACCGTACCATTAAACCGGATTCCTGGACCAACTCCAGCAACACCGTGTAAAGCCTCCGACCACCATTCATACGCCGGTATTCCAAGTCTAGGTATCCCCGGAGCTGTATTCACAAGCTGAGAGATCTTCTCATCTACTGTTAACCTCGAGACAAGATCTTTAGCTCTCCGGTTTATCGAAATGTCGGTTCGACAGAACAAGAAGAGTTTAGTGGTCGGATTTGAAGAGTCACAAGCGTGCGGAGGAGCTGAGTCTCCACCGTGGAGGAAGAAGAGAATGAGAACAAGGAGAAAAAGAATCGGTTTAGCCATTATTGGCTTTGAAATGCGTAAAGAGAGACTGAGAGAAACTGTGAATGTGTAAGAACATATGCATTGGTGAGATAACCCTATAAATATCTTACCAATAATGCAATATTCATATAGTCAATTTAGTTTTTTTTTTTTTTTTTTTTTTTTTTTAAGTTAATAATCTCATTACCAAGATTCTACTTCAAATGGTGGTGACCGGTGAGATACCCATTTTTAATTTATTTAAAAAATATTGTAATGTCTAAATTTATTATTTTATTATAAATTATGAAAAATATTATGAAAATAATTTTACGAGGACTGATTTAATACGACACGATTAAATTTACGATAGACAATATTTTATACTTTATGATTATAATGAGCCGTTTTTTACTTCTATTATATAAATTACGACAAATGGTTCTAATTGTATAATGTTAAATATTTATTATTATGCCTAATTGTTAATAAATAATTAAATACCAATATTTGGTAATTGAACCCCATATTTGATGGTAAGGAATTTTTAATTAACTTTTGGTCAACCGGTCAAAAGATGCTTCCACTAATTTACAAATATTATGTCAAATTCTTACTAAAATTTTAAAATATATCGATATATTTGGAAATATATATATTCATTTAAGATACTGACGACACTGACATAAGTCTAGCTTATTCATTTACTATATTAGATGCCGGTATTAGATATTAAAATTGATTATTTATATAGTTATGATTCTTATAATTACATTATACATTAAAACACATATAAGTAGATTCTAAATTGAAATCCGTATAATCGTATTTTAAGTTGAAACCCGTATAATTATCAATTTATTTATCATAAATTGCATTTTGTTAACCGCAAGATAGAAAATATAAATTAGTTCAAATCACCTCTCCTTTATATAATAATATTATTTTATTTTCTCTATAATTTTTGTTTATTTATTTTTTATAATCTCTTTAGGTTAATGTTTTTACTAACTATTCGTTTTATACTTTCAGTTTTTTTTTCCACTTATATATCTTCTCGATTTCTTTCATAATTTTTTATATATGTAGTTTGGATTATAAATTTTATTTTATTTCCTAATTATATTAGACTATTATAAAAAAAAAATTCTAATTAGTTTGAACTATTAAAATTTTCCTTTTCACTAATTAGTTAGTCACTAACAATTTGTTTTGTTAATTTTTTTTTTTTTCTAATTAAGTTAAACTATTACAAAAAAAATTCCACTATTTACTTAATTATTTAACAAATTTTTTTGTTAGTTTTCCGTTTTTATTTTTTTTACATATGTCATCATCTCGATCGATATTAGACATGTGGCAAGATCTTATGAGTTACAATTTTGAGAAACTCTATTTTATATAATAAGATTTCCACCAATTATGCCTTACTTGTATTTACATAAGTAGCCTTCTTATTCGCATTGTTATGATCTAAAATTATGAGGGGATAAGCCCAATAAGAGTCTTTGATTTCAGGCCATTTAAGCATTTTTTTTATCATACACCAGGCCCAGTAAAGCAGTTTAGTTAATCCTAAAACAATTAATATACACTAGCGTTTTTTTGAAACTAACAATTAATATACACTAGTGTTAAAGAAGAATTGTTAGGAAATGTAGATTAACCGTCCAACCAACCATGAAGAAGTTGAAATGTATAACATTAACTTGTCATTTCAAGCCATTTGTCTTTTGTGCTAAATCACAATAAACCTACCTAATTGTGATAACATTTTATATTGTCACGTAATTACGTTTGACTGGATAATAAAGTCGGTTTGAAAACAATTAATAAAAATGCTAGCAGATAAAATGTTTTGGTGATCAGATTAAGAGCTTTGTAGAAAATGATTTCCAGGTCATTAATCAAAATCTAGACAAATTCTCTTCTACATTTTCCTAGTAACAGCTGGGTAAATATATGCCAAAAACACACAAAATATTGATATTAATTACTTGTAGTTAAGCGACACGTGGAAGAAGCTAAGCCCCTGGTTAAACTGGGACCGACACGTGTAACGTTTTGTTGAAGAGGGAGGATTTTGTGTCGTCATAAAGTCTCGTAACCGGTTAATGAACAAAATATGCCGCTTAATAGTAAATTACGAAATTGCCCATATAATAGTGATTTGTGACATGTCGGTAGACTCCTATAGCCACGTGCCTAAAGAGTGACACTAACAACAAACATTATTTTAATTACAAATGTTTGAATTTTTCTTCATGTGTCTCTATTATTTTTATTAAATTGTCTGTCTCTTAGGCATGACCACGGTTACAGTTATTACGGTTACGGTTTATTAACCACCGGTTACAGTTATCAATTTCTTTTAACCTTAACATTAACCATTTAATATACGGTTAAAACGGTTACGGTTGAAACGGTTACGGTTATATACGGTACAGTTACGGTTAGATACGGTTAATATTTAGGTTATAATTATATAACTATGTAATTTTTTAAAAAGAAATATTTAAACAATAATATTATGGAAAATATATTTTAAAAAGTCATGGTCGTGTAATCGTGGGAAATGGTATTAAAATTCTAAAACAAACGGCAACTAATTTATCTTAACAAAGTCAATTAGTCAAAATCATTTATATTGTGTAACGTAAACGACCATATTTTATTTCAAACTTAAGTAAATCTTTGAGTTCAACTAAAATATAACATAATTCACAATATTTTCATCAAATTAGTTAGATGCCATGTTTATAGGCATAACTTTATTACCACGATCTTTTTTTTGTTATAATTAATAGTTTTTCTAATCTTATTTATTTTTATTGTAAATTTGATGTGTTTTAATATTATTTATATTAGTTAGAAAATAATCAATTTAGCACATTCAGTTTTAATATTTAGTTATTATTGATTTAATTTTTTCTAATTAAATATTATAAAATTAGACTCGATAAATATTGATTACATATAATTTTACTATGTCATATTTATCATACATAATTAATTATACATAATTAATTATACATAATTAATTATACATAATTTATTTTATTTTAAAATGGTTACGGTTAAAAATTTAACTTTACGGTTAACCGACGGTTTTAGTATGGTTACGGTTAATAACGGTTACGGTTAACGATTACGGTTTAACCATAACTAATCAACTTTTACGGTTACGGTTACGGTTTTTCAACCGTTTAATACGGTTACGGTTTGGTTACGGTTTAAAACAATACGGTTACGGTCCGAAATACGGTTACGGTTAGATTTTGGTCATGCCTATTGTCTCTTGTCTCATTATATAAAAATCGAACACTTGTTGACTGCTGAGGTATAGTGGAACATGTATTTTTTTCTTAACCAAAAATATTTTCTCAATTCTCAATATAGAAATTATACTGATTAAAAAATAGAAAAGAAACGCCAAAAAAATCCACAAAGAAACAAACACGATTTGGCCATACGTACCATAATAAATGAGATCCCAATATTTACATCACCAAGCAAATATTTCAAATTGTGAGAAATACAAGACTTTGATTTAGCCCTTTCAACTTAAACATCGGTTTACAAGTTGTGTTTTTAAAGAAGAATCCTCAACTTCGAACATAATGGCTCGGTCCATAGCGAAAAGTGTCACCGGTGATGGACGGTTTAATTCTTATCTTGTCTTGCGTTGTCCGTCATGGTTACATAATTCTTATACGAGAAGCAAGATCATAGCATCTTTAGATCTTTTATATTAGAATTATGATGTTTATATGATTGTTTTCTTGTTTATTGAAGCATACATCATTTTCTGAATATTTTTATATTTTAATACAAGATCAGATTTTCAAAAAAAAAAGATTTAGCCCTTTAAAAACAGATATTTTGCTTCCTTTTTTGTCGCATGTATATATTTTAATTATTTCAAATTTATGAGAAATACATAAAGACTTTTAAACGAAGATATTTTATTTCCTTTTTTTGTCGCATTACATATATTTTCTTTATTCTTGAACGTTTAGTTTGACCAAGTAACGACTGTTCCGGTAAAAACGTGGGTCCCAAGACTATTTCGACTTTCAAAAGAACCATGTAGAATACACAACTATACAAGTTGGTTTTATTACCGGCTTGAACCGGTCCCACAAGTTTGTCTAAATATGGGTCCCACCGAAATCTTTCTATATTTCTCCACCGTTATAAGTATTTCCTTGACTCTTCCCACCGTTTTCTCGCTAACCACACCACAAAGCTTAATTACTCTCTTAAATCTCTTCTCTTCGCAATCAAAAACATTCCATTTTCAAAAAAAACTTTGTACCCTTAAATCAGTAATCAAATATTCATTTTCTTCTCGTAATTTTCTCTGTTTTTGCTGGAAAGTTTGTGTAGTTGTTTGATTCGTGTAGTTGTTTGATTCCAAACAGGTTTGTTTTTGTTTCTTTCTTACTAACTCATTCTCGTTCGTTTATGTGATTTCTGAGTCATGTATGTGTGTTTGTAATCGATGTCACTGGTTTGATTACTATGTTTTGTTTAATTATAGTGTTCTTGATCAGTTCTTGATCTGTTCTTGATTGATTCTTGCAGGTTTTAAGATGGATATTTTCGACAACTCCGAACTTGAGTACCTCGTAGATGATTTTCAAGGTTTATCTGATTTCGAAGACGATGTTGATCTAAAGAGTGAAACTGATTCAGAGTTCATGGATTCTGATTTCGAGGATGATTTTGAACTGGTATAAACACTGTGTGTCTTCTTGTCTAAATTTTATGGATATGATCACTCTATGTTCGATTATATATAGTGGTTTTGTTTGAATCTATATCCTTGTCTGATTTTATTGGATGTGATGGTGATCAATAAACATGTTTATGTTATTTGTTATAGAGTCAGAGTAAGCTAGAGAGTGATACATCAGCTTTAGAAGCTAGGAATGGTAAAGATATTCAAGGGATTCCTTGGGAGAGATTGAATTACTCTAGAGATGAATACCGTGAAAAGAGATTGCAACAGTATAAAAACTTTGAGAGTCTTTTTCGATCTAGAGAAGAGCTTGATAAGGTAAGCCTTACTTTTGTTCATGTTCTTGATGATATAGATTTTTGAGTTTTTGTGTGTATTTGTCTTATGATTTAATGGTGTTGTTGTTTTGACAGGAATGTTTGCAAGTAGAGAAAGGAAAAACTTTTTATGACTTTCAGTTCAACACGAGGCATGTCAAGTCTACTATTGTGCATTTTCAGGTAGAGAACTTAACCAAACTATGTTTTGCATTCTGTGACTTTATGTCTGTCTTTTTAATCTTTTTTTTTTTCATTTTTAAACACTCTGTTACTCGGCTCTTGTCTTTAATGATCGAGTCTGCAACTGCAAATAGTATTAATACATATTGGTCTCTTATCATGTTTGAGTTCTCTAGTTCCAGGGAATTCATTTTTAAAAATTAGAGAGTTAAAATTACTTAGAAGCAGCTTTTAATCTCACAGTTTTGAAGAAGTATAGTATGTTTCTGTTGTATTGGTTATTATTATGTTTTTCTATCATAGAATTTTAGATGCCTTGTTCATGTTTTCTTATGTTTATTGTTCCCACTTCCCACCTCAGCTATGTAGCTGGGGTGTTGATTCACAAAAAAAGTCCTTTTCTTTTGCAGATAAGCTTCCAAGGGTGCTTAATTTAAACATGCTCGTTCTTAACTTCTCAACAAATATAACTATTTAGTTTCATTTCAATGTTTACTCAGGTACAATACTGTGTCATGTTAAAAAAAAAAAGTGTCAAGGATGGTGTAAGCAGAGTTGATAAATCTAACTAGTCAAGACAATTTGTTAACAACTTTGTAGTCTTTCGTACGCGCAGCTAATCATAATCACAGAGTGTATCAAGTTCCCTTGCATCGCATTAGTGTTGTCTATTGTTAGACTAACTGTACTCGTCGTCCTCAATTCTAGGAACTATAGAGAAGACTGATGGATTTTGAAAAACAGTTACTATATGCTTTAAACTTTCTTAAGCAGGTTCGGAGAGCAGCTGGCGCCGTAAGGAAACCTTTATTAATATGGTATGATAGGAAATGTTATGTACATCTACCAAAGGACTCTCTAACTTTGTCTTCATTATTTTTTGCAGGGATTCTTTTGTTTGATCTTGCATATGTGTGATACCATGTTCTTGTGCTTATTATTTCTTCTAGGTTTGGTCCTATCTTGTTTTCTGATCATATGTCTTTAAACAACTTAACACTAAGATTTGATATATTTTAGACTTTATATTTTGGCTGTAGCACATGCTTTGTTTCCTTCTTGGTTTGTGTTTTGTGTGAGAAATTACATGTTTTCTCTGTTTTTTTTTTTTTGTGTGTGTATGTAAGATGACTAATTGTGTCTAGTGTAAATACTAATCTGTATGGTTTCATTTTTTCAGCTGAGGAACTTGCTATGGGCAACATCGAAGCACGATGTATATTTCATGAAGAACTATTCGCTTACGCATTGGTCATCTTTGCTACAAAGAGGCAAAGAAGTACTTAATGTAGCAAGGCCCATTGTTCCGACAATGGTGAGCAACTTTACTTTTTACATCACTTGTGACTTGTTCATGAACCTCGAATTTTAACTAACGTTGGTAATTCGACCACCAGACGCAGCCTGGATTGTTGTCGCAGTCTCTATCAAGAGTCCAGATAAGCACCATGGCTGTTAAAGACGATTTGATAGTTGCGGGAGGGTTCCAAGGAGAGCTCATCTGCAAGGTATTTAAACACGTTCTGTGTTCTACAATGATGTATAATATTAATAATATTTTCATTCTTACTCGCTTGTGATATTTCGAATACAGAAAATCAACGAACCCGGGGTTGCATTCTGCACGAAACTATCTTCAGCTGATAATGATATCACTAATGCGGTTGACATATTCAACGCACCAAGGTAAATTAACCACCATGCTAAACAGAACATACACTGGTTGCAAATTTGAACATCTTCTAATCTGAATCGTTGCTCCTTTAAATCAATGTAGTGGCGCGTTAAGGGTTATTACCGCGAACAATGACTGTACGGTCAGGCTATTCGATGCTACAAACTTCGCCTTCCTCAACAGTTTTGCCTTTGATTGGTCCGTAAATGTAAGCAAATCGCCATCTCTTGAGAATCCGGTCTTATCATATACTCCTAGCTTCAATATGTTTCTTATATTATATTTTTCGTGCGTATAGAACATCTCGGCCAGTCCAGACGGGAAGTTAGTCGCTATATTAGGAGACAGTCCAGAGTGCTTACTAGCTGATACCGGATCAGGAAAAGTGATCCACGGACTCGAAGGCCATCTCGACTACTCGTTCTCATCCGCGTGGCATCCAAACGGTCAAATCTTAGCCACGGGGAATCAAGACACAACTTGCAGGCTATGGGACATTAGGAACATGTCTCAATCACTCAAAGTGTTAAAAGGAAATATGGGAGCAATCAGAGCCTTGAGGTTCACGTCTGATGGACGGTTCTTAGCCATGGCTGAACCAGCTGACTTTGTACACGTTTTCGACACCGAAGCTGGTTACATTCAGTGTCAAGAGATTGATCTGTTCGGAGAGATATCCGGAATCTCGTTTAGTCCGGACACTGAGGCATTGTTTGTCGGTGTAGCTGATCGTACTTATGGAAGCTTGTTGGAGTTTAACCGGAAACGAAACCACTCGTATCTTGATTCAATATTTTGATTTTGAGTACAATCGCTTAGAAGCAAATTTATAATATATACATCGTTTTATTATGGTGTACTATATTATATGCGTGAGATTATGTTTGATTAAGTAATCATAATGGGAAAGAGTTTAAGTCGTTGTTTTTGTGGACTTTTCTCCTTTTGTTTCCATTTATAGGACGATGCTTTCTAAGTCTATATATTTGTGTTTGTGTTTGCAGAAAGTATAAGTATACAAAACAAAACAAAATTAGTCATTTTTTATGTAATGCAAACAGATTTATTCATTATCAAAAACGAATCATAATGTTTTTACCCACAAAAAAAATATGACACTACAAACTGAATCAGACTTGCTTGGTCACATGTTTTCATCCTCTACCACCCTTTGGGAGCTTAAAATGGGACTAAAGTAGAGACCGATCCCTGACACACATTCATCACGGTAAGAGCCAAAGAAACCACCAAACTGACGTCGATCACGTATCCCCGGATCAATCTCGATCTTGATAAAACTCGCATCTATACCATCGTGCCCAAACGGTCCATGCTTCCCACAGTTAGTGTGAAATGTCAAATTTCTGATTCCTCCACATTTTCCTTGTGCTCCACTCAATCCAGTCACATATTCATTTTCATTCAGTGTCACCTGCGGATAAATTCATCAGAGATTTAACATAACATGTTTACAAACAAAACAAAAGAAACAACACAAAACTTACAACTCGAAAGCTATGACCATCAGATGGACCATACTTGTCAGACAGGACAAGAGTTCCATTCTCCAAGTAACCAAACCGAATAGAAGTTATGAATAAGTTGTTGTAAGAAATGTAGATTTGAGAGATCATGGTGCGTCCCTTATGGTCCCATTCAGTGTCACCTGGAATTTCAAATTCAATATATCCATCTTGCGTTCCAAGATTGACAAATGTAGGTCTTCCTCCAACAGTACCTGCCCGTATCATCTCCATATATGAAGAAGTTACAAAGTACAGTAGTTTTCGAAGGATAGAGAGACAAATAGGCAAAAGACGATTATATAAGATACTCTAGAGTCATGTCCGAAACACAAAGAGTCATCACTTTGATTTATGGAAATTCATTTGGGAGCAAGTTTCCAAGTACATTGAAGAAAACCCTTGGAAATTGTTCATAAGAAAACTTTTGGTTTGACCAAAACCATAACTTTTATTTATGGAGGTCATTGGGAGCCAAGTTAGACATGTTTATAAGTACATTAAAGATAACAAAATCAACCGGTTTATTAATAAATTTTGGTTCGACATTGTTTTTCTAGGCCTGTGTTATTGGGCCAGATAGTTTACTAAGATAATGCGATTGGTGTTTTATGTTCATCTTTTCTGGTTTCTTCTAGTGAAATAAAGATAGTTATAATTGTGAGGATATCAATTACTAATTAGATGATTTATGAATTTTGTGTGAAAGAATGGTGGTTAAGATTGTATAAGGAATTTAAAGCAGGATCTAAAAATTAAAAGTGGTTGGTTTAGACATAAAGATGGTTTGGTTAGGTGATTTGATGGTGGAGATTTCTTTTGGTTCATCAAATGAATAAAAAGTACTAATACAAGGATGTGTCATGTGTGAGTGTTAGTCACTTAATCAAAATGTTAAAGCTTTACGAAACATTCCTCTATAACACCTAACTTTCTTCTCATTAGAAAAACTAAAGAGTTCTAGATTTTATTTCTTTTTGTTTCTAACATTCTAATTTCAAAGGAACTTTTAAATCCATAGAAGCCATGCAAGAATAAAGTCTTTGATATTTCTTTGTATAGAATTCGAATATAGTAGTGTTACAATTCAAATTGGTAACTACGTCTATTTGAAAACAACCATCTAATAGAATCTTGTACTGGTTTTGGATTCTCTAGTTATAAAACAAATCTTTTTTGGTTTTTTATAAAACAAAACTTGTACAACTAATAGTTCGTATTTTTCTAAAAATTGGGTAATGGACCATATGTCACGTTATTCACGATATCACGCGAAAACGATAAAACCAAAGAAGAAGAAAAAAGGTTATGAAAAAACAAAATTGTGACAAAGACAATTCACCTAAAGTTCACATGCCATTCATCTTCCTCATAAAACGACATCCAACTGCTCTGAAAATGACGATAATTTCATTTCTATTTCTGTCCCGAAAGTAATCACAATTTCTTTAATACCGTTAACCAAATTATCAAGTAATCAAAAACTTCCTAATTATCTCTATAATTTCCCTGTTTATCTACTAGACTAATTTTACTTTAAAATGTGTTAATAATACTAATGACATTTTTTCAATTTTATAATGTGGAAAATAAAAGATATATTTTTAAAAACGAGTGAGAGACATAAGTGGAGTGAGGTTGGTTAGAGTTCACGGTGACCACACAACTAGGTTAGATGACAGTTAAATATGAGCCGTTGATCATGGACACGTGGCGTTTATGTAACGGTCTCAGATAACGGCAGTGAGTGACGGAAAACGCGTGAAGGGTTAAAAAGAAACTTTTCAAAGTAACGATGAGACATGGACACGCGCAATCCATGCCCTTTGATCTTATTGGATACACATCATTTTCTTTTCATTGATTATCTTTTTCCTCTTTTTGTTGTATTTTATTCAAATTATTGGTACTATTATATTTTCGAAAGTCTCGGTCTATGAGCTTTCTAGTTTCTAGGATTCTAGCTTATTCCGTGTATTACGTGCTAGATTTTGTTTTTAAGGAATAATCAATCGTACTATTTGTAGTAAATGTAATGTAACAGTCGAAAATTACCCATTTGTATAAATAACAAGTTTTTTTTGTTTCAAGAATATCCTCGAATATTCGAGGTAATAACATTTCATTAATCTTACAAGACGTGCCACGTTTCCTGATTTACCATATATACTGCATAATACATGCATACACTTACACACCATAATATGAGATATGCATAAGAGAAACAAAACTAGAAAATATATTGACACTAAAACAATACGTGTGAAAGGCTTATGAGTTTTCCAACTATTTTTGATAACTCAAAGATAGATTAGAATATTAGATGGAAATTGCCGTGATAAAAGAAGGATGTATTATTTGTTCACAACCTAAAAGAAGTATTTTAAAAATACTAGCTTAGGTAATAAACTAAGAAGCTGTCAATTAAAAATAAACAGCAAAGTTAGAGGGTGCATTATGAATTGTAGTTGACAATTTCATTTCCTCATGACAAGCTCCGCTAAGTATTCCTAATAGTTTTCGTATTATTCCATGTGAAATTTCAAATTTTGTATACGACCCAAAAAAAAAAATTCAAATACTCGTGCACAAAACATTTTCAATTTTTTTGTGACTCATGACCGAATCTTACTCTTTCAATATACGAAGAGTCACGTAACCATCCCCATATATCAAATTATCAACCAAAGAAAGAGATTTTTGACTTTTATATTCTTCGATAATTGTCTGCTCACATTGACTTTTTTTGCGTAACAGAATAGATCGTTGGTAAATGATTGTTGTAGCTAACAAATACTAGATTGTTAGATCCAAACTATTACTATATTAACCTGTAACTCATCTGTTGTAATTTATTAAAAAAATCTTATCAACCAATGTTGAATAGTAAATTATATCAAAAATTATTCCCGATTTTCTGACAATACATGATAAAGTATTGGCCGAGTAATATACTAGTATTTCCTTAAGCAACCTTAAATGTTGCTTACATTTTATAATGCAAAAGCTTGCTTAACCTTAAATGTTCATTATATTATAAGTTTGATACAAAAAATATAAAATATTCTTGACCACTGACTTTTTTCTTTAGCGCGAAATTCCGCCGCAATTTAGTCCACCGTGAAACTCAAAGCTTCTTCCGCCCTCGCCGCCGCAAATGGCTGACGTGTTCACTGAGCCACGTGATTCCCACATGCCTCCCTTACTTCACCTCGCGTCTTCCATGTTCCTCTTATGACTTTTTTATATATATACATTGAATCAAGGGAATACAAAACAATGAAAAATTGTAAGAAACTGAATCGTATTTACAAACCCTAGACGCCACTAGCTATAGCTTCTAAATTTTATATACAAGTGGAATTTCATTATGCTTATCGAAATGAAATTCATTTTTTACGTTTGTGTGTCATAAAAATATGTTTGTATTAACATGTTTTAAAACAACAACTCTCTCCATAGTAAATAAAGAAAATTAAGTTTGAATTATTATGACCTTTAAATTGTAGGTTTTTCCTAATGCGTAATTTTTTATTTTTTTTTATAACCCAAGTGTCCGATCCACAAGAGGTCCTATACTACGAGTCGTATAGACCCTAACCCAAAGGTGTCCTGGAAGCCCAAAGAACGCCATGTGAAAACCTCGGTGGCCAGGAATCGAACCAAGGTGGCGGTACTCACAGTCGCGAGCCTTTTACCACCATGCCACAACGCCTGGTTCTAATGCGTAATATTACTTGATGCATGTTTTATTTTCGTCAAAATGTTTGATTATCTGAGCTCCATTTTCGGATTTTCCTACGTGATACATTCAGAAACTTAACCATGGACATTGCACGAGTTCATTGGAGTGAATCTTATTAGTGGTCAGGCATTTGTATATAATGTAAAGCTTAGATAATGGCGATACATTCGTCTTTTTTAGTAAATGCGGCTAAAACTAAAATACACAACAAGATAAGATGGCGAAAGGTTCGGACTTTAGCTAAAAAATTATGGTGTTTAATATAACAAGATGACATATAATATACTGATGATAATGGTGGAGTTCTCCGCCAATCCATCTCTAATTGCTCTAGAGACTTCTTTTTATTTTAATTTTGTAAACGATTAATGTCGACTAAAGTCTAAACTACCCAATATAATTATCATGATTAATACATGCGACTAACAACAACTTTTGATATTAAATAGTCTTAAACAGTGATGTAAATCTCCGTCGTTATCAGCTTCTTATGATATTTTTCTTAATTCCGATATTGTTTCTTTTATGGTAGCGTCGACTAATTGAGTTTTGAACCTCATTAAGCTAAGGATCCGTTGGAAAATTCCTAGTGATTACATGTTATGATGATAGACATTAGACAATACATAT
Organism: Arabis alpina; assembly: GCA_900128785.1. Taxonomy (NCBI): domain Eukaryota; kingdom Viridiplantae; phylum Streptophyta; class Magnoliopsida; order Brassicales; family Brassicaceae; genus Arabis; species Arabis alpina. Next base: position 35,229,061 of record LT669789.1, read on the forward strand.
GACTAAAGTGAAAATTCGTATGTTATAATTTAACGTTTTACATTATTTATGAAATTATGATTTGAAATCTATAGAACTTATTTCATTTCTCGTACGTATGTTTGTTTTATAAACCAAACTATTTGTTTTCTTTAAATTGTAAATTTGATTGGTGACACAAATACAAAAAATAATAGTCAAATAGTATCTTAATTTGTTTTCACTTATAATTGATAACTATTACACCCTCTAATTAAAAAAATATATGTCTTTATCCCACTAATAAGAATGACATAATTTAGAAAAAGATGAGGATGAAGTAGGCGACCAATTAATAAGAATATCACAACTGTTTTGGAAGCAGCCATGAGTCGTCTCTCACCATCTTATTCTTATCTCTTCCATTTGAATATTTGATTATTACCAACCAATTTGTTTATTGATTTATCATAAAGCACCACTACTATCTTTTATACTTCTTGCCAAAAATAATAAGGAATCATGATATATACCGGCGAAACAAAAAAGAAAACAAATATGGTTGACAAAAATCGAATTCCATTATATTTTACCGTTGTATGAATAAATTTCTAAGCTAGCTAATATCATGTCAATTATCATGTCGAATTCCATTATAATTTACCGTTGTATAAATCGAATTCCATTATAATTTTTTTTATATACCTGTTATTAGATTTGTTTTTTAAATACACGAGTTGTTGAAACTTCAGCATGTAATAACAGGTATATTTCTTCTATGTTTGTCTTTTAACACTAGTGAACGACACAAACCTAATATTTCATACACTGTTATGGCTAAAAATGTATAGTAAATTTTGTTTCGGACGACTAACATATTAATATTCATCGAAAATCCAAATAATTGTATTTTTAGTATTAAGTAATCATCTTTTCACAATATTTTACTTGGAAAAACAAAATATTAGTAAAAAAAAAAAAAACAATGTGAACTATATCATGTGATATGTATATATATATATTTAAAGCTTTTTTTCCGGATATATATATTTTTAAAGCATGTTTGTATTTTTGAATGTGTCGTGAAAACGGAAAGATCGTAAAAAAATTAAAAAATCAAATGTTGAAGAACGTTTATAAAATTTTAAAAAATTTAATCTATTGTGTAAAAGATATATAAATCTAATTTATGATGACACTTTATTTATTTAAATTAAAAACACAAAATTGCAAAAGCTTAAAACATTTGACAAGTTTTTATAGTAAAAATATTAACCAAAAAAAAAAGGACATAGGTAATAACTGTTACTAAAGTTAACAACCAAATAAGCAATGGTCTGTGAAATGTGAAGTGTGAACATAAACCACAATGGTCAACAAAATCAGGTGTGACTATTGACTCCACAAACCACAAATGATACGAAGACACGTGTATAGAACAGTGCACACCTGGCAAGTCAATTCACTGTACATATCACACGCGTCATTCACTGATTAGCTGCATGTCATCTTCCTACCTACTCACAGGTTAGAAAAAATTTAGACTAATAACAGCCTCGAAAATATCTTTAATCTCAGTACCGTCTTTCGATTTTATTCAATAATTGAGCATACAAACTACTATAATTTAAACATTCGTTTTCAAATATGTTCATTTTAAAGCATCATTTAGCTATTTTTTCTTTCTAAAATGCTAGCTTACAAATTAAATTGTTTTTTCAGTATTTTTTTTAACTAACTTAATTAGCAATAATTCTCTTTTAAAATTTGAGTCTTGTTTTAAATTCGAGTTTTGTTCGGTAAATTCTTTACGAAGGTGTTATTCAACGATGGATTTTAAGAGAGTTTAAATCTAAGTAAAATCCACTGTTATTCAATTAATGATTCTAACCAGTGTTATTGTATATGATATTTGTAAAATCATGTCTTAAGGATTTCAAAATCTTGTGTTATTCAATAGAAGAGTTCAAATCTATAATTAAAATTCATTGTTATTCAACTTTAAAAGATTCGGGAAGTATTTATTTTTTAATGGATTTGAAGACACTTGTGATGGAGTTTAGTGAACAAATATTTAAAAATCAAATCTCACTGATACTACTGAGATCTTTAGACCTCCCTCTACGTTTAACCACGAGTAGTTCTAATCCAAATAAATTATAGACGGAAATGTAAAGAAAAAGTTATTAAACAAAAAGATTATATTAATAATTTAGAAGGTTTGACATTAGGGAGTGGAGACGATAACTTTAACAAGAAGTTTCGGTGGATTATGATTAAACTTACGTTACATTATTATTTTATTGTACCAAATTTTTTTTTTTTTTTTAAATGTAAAATATCGTTACAAGAAAAAAAACGAAATAATTTGAATAAAAAATAGACAATAGTGAGAGAAGAACCACCCCCACTATATAACAAGACCTAACCTGCTTGAGGTTTCATATCATCGGTGAGGCTGAGAGTAAATCCACTACAAAAAATTTGAGTGTCCACAAAAAAAAAAAACTAGCAAAATCTTTCTCTGATTTGATCATAAACTTTTAGTTTCTTTATTTTTGCAATTTCCCTCCAAAATCTGGTTTCTGTTAATCATCTGTCTTTAAAAAAAACTTGATTTCTTGGTTTGGTTTATGTTTGGATTGTTTTTATTCATACAGAAAATTTAACCTTATGAAATTGTGTTTCTCTTTATATTCAGATTTAATTGAAAGCCAGTTGTTTTCAGAACAAGATCTTTTATAAAACTTTATTTTGTTTTTCTTTTTCTTCATAGATTTCAGAAGTTGAGGGTAATTTTTTGTTCCCTCCTTCTTTAGAATCATCATCTTCACACAAAAAATAAGGTTGTTATTTCAAACCTTTTTTTTTGTTATTAAAAAACCTTGTTTCTTTACTTTTCATAAGAACACGGTTCAATATTTTTTTTATTTCACAAAAAATGGACTCTACTATGAATTTTTACAATTCCAAAACGTTTCAACAATCATCATTTGGTGGTAGTGAACTCATGGACGCGCTTTCACCTTTTATGAATAGCGTTTCCGATTCTTCTTCTTCTTCTTCTTCTTCCGCGTTTGCGTTTTCTCTCCCTCCTCTTCCCGGTTATTACCCGGTTGTTGACTCTTCTCCGGTATATACCGGTTCTGATTTTCAACAAACCGGTTCATCATTAATCGGTTTAAACAACCTTTCTTCTTCCCAAATCAACCAGATCCAATCTCAGATGTACCAAACCAATAACAACTCCTACTCGCATCTTCTCGCTCCTAAACCGATCCTCATGAAGCAAACCGGAATCCCCGGTTCTTGTTTTGGCGTACCGGCTAAACCGACGAAGCTATACAGAGGAGTGAGACAACGACACTGGGGAAAATGGGTGGCTGAGATTCGTTTACCGAGGAACCGTACACGTCTCTGGCTAGGAACGTTTGACACGGCGGAGGAAGCTGCGTTAGCCTATGATAAGGCGGCGTATAAGCTGCGCGGCGATTTTGCCCGGCTTAACTTCCCGAACTTACGTCACAACGGATCTCACATCGGAGGCGATTTCGGTGAATATAAACCGTTACATTCATCAGTCGATGCTAAACTCGAAGCGATTTGTCAAAGTATGGCGGAGAATCAGAAATCGGAGAAATCAACGACGGCGACGAAGAAGAAACGTGGATCGAAATCGCCGGAGAAAGTTAAATCGGAGGAGAAATCGGTGGTTGAATCGCCGACGGTGACGGAGTTTGTTGAGTCAGCTGGATCTTCGCCGTTATCAGATCTGACGTTTGCTGATACGGAGGAGCCACCGTCGTGGTACGAGACGTTGGAGAAGTATCCGTCGTATGAGATTGATTGGGATTCGCTTCCGGTTATATGATTAAACCGGATTAGACCGGAGATGGAATTTGGTTTGGGAGATTAGGGGTATTTTAGGGAATTTAAAAGAGCCGCTTGTAATGGAGTTTTTGGAAATTACAAGAGAGGCCTCCTATTATGATTATTAGGGTAAATTATGATTAAGGGAGTAGTAATGTTAATATTTTGTTATTAAGGTTTGTGGTTTAGTCTCTCTGTGTCGGTCTAAACTTGCGGTTTTTTGTCAAGTTTTTGACCATGCCACAGTTTTTTTTTCTTTTCATTTTTATGTAATTTTTTTGTTTTGTCTTATGTAATTTGTAGTTTCTTTATCTTAATGCATTTTATTTTTTAGTTTATATGAAATCTCGTCCCTATGTTGATTATTGCGTTTAACTCTTTTACAAGACTTGTTAATTCGTACGAAAATTTAAACTAATACTAGCTCATAATCCTTGTAGATAAATGCAAGAACCTAATTGATATGGACTACTAGTTTAGTCGTAACCACGTTTAAAATCTTAGTAGTGAACTATTTGTAACGCCCCCGTTCATTATCTAAACCGGAGCGCCACTGATGAACGCTCAGGCATCCGATCAGAGGTTCCCGGAACACATCCAAAATCCCTAGATTAGACTCCCAAGTGTTCACCCCCGTCGGATACACCTCAAGGCTTGCCAACCCGAGATATACCCGATGGTTTGTTCGTCCAGACAAGGACTAATATCTTATGAAACCCGAGATATTTTAAAAAACTTACTTTTATATATCCTTTACATAAGATTTCCAACGGTTTACAAAATATAAACGTTACGAGTCTAATACTCCAAAATGATCATGTACATAATAAATACTAATCATTTACCAAAAGGCAAAGCAATCTACCACTGATTATCCTAACGTTCATTCGTGTGCTCCCCAAAGGTCTACCCACTAAAGGTTACCTGCAAAACAAGTTGAGTCGTGAGCACTAATTGCTCAGTGAGTCTAGGGTTTCCCTAAACAATTTCATTTCCCATCCAAACCCAAAATAACAATCAACACACAAGCAAGCAAAACAAACAACGAACGGTTATTAATATTTTAATTCAGAAGGCCTACGTGTAGACTATTCCCATCACATGTAACCAAAGGCATCCCTCGGTCCATAACCACAAAGGCTAAAGACCTAGAATCCTTAATCATTCCTGTGGCCTTAAACATAAGGAAACCACATCTGGAATATGCATCGTCATGCATGACACGGCCCCAGGCTGCAATCCCGTCTCTCCGTGTCCTCGTGTACTTAACCGAAATCTTTATCAGTCAAAACACGGCCAAAGGGAATATCTCACCACGTTCAATAGTTTTTATAAGTTTTACTAACACATAGGTTACGAGTAAACTTATACGATTCATACTTAGCATTCATTAAGTATTTTCTTCACTTAGGAAAATACTTAACAACGCGCTGTTCATACTTAGCATACATTAAGTATTTTCTTCACTTAGGAAAATACTTAACAACGCAACATGAACCTCAACCAAATAATATTCAACAATACTTAGCAAAATTCTAGATTTCGTGCTTGAACCTCTACGATTATAAATTCAAATGATCAAGCAAGCAAACATGAAAACCCACACAATTGTTTGCAGTAAAACAACAAACATAACCAAAGACTCACCGATTACTTGGTGAAAGTATGCGATTCGATTCACTCAATTAATCCTACTCACGGCTGCCTTACGATCAAACTGATGATCTTTCGGAGTGATGATCTGTTCCATTAGATCACACGAACATTACTAAGGCAACACATAGAGTTTTCTTAAGGAAACTTATAGAAATTATTCGGACATTACCTAGATCGGAACAGAATGGTTTCAAGGGTCTTCGGTGATTGTCTGGAATCAAACCGAAACTGATCCCTAAGTTTTTCCCGAAATTGCTCTAGAACGGTTCGCGGTGGCTAAAGATTTCGGACTGATCGGACAGAGTATCGCTTGGATAAACTGATCTGATCAAGGTGATCGGACAAGATTTTGGTTCGGACAAAGTATCCGCGGTGGTTTAGAATGTTCGGACAAGAACTCGGGTTTTCTAGACCGATTTTAACAGAGGTTCGAAGTGGTTTCTATGGAGAAATGGGAGCTGCTTGCCTCCTATTTATAACCCTAAGCAAGCAGGCAGGCAGGTAGCTGAGTCAGCAGGGATTTGTCGTGCTTGCAGATTTGTCGTGCTTTCGATTTGTCGTGCTTCCGCTGACTCGTTGCATATGGTCGCGACACCTCGTGCTTGCGAGATTTGTCGTGCTTCCGATTTGTCGTGCTTCCGCTGACTCGTTGCACATGGTCGCGACACCTCGTGCTTGTGAGATTTGTCGTGCTTCCGATTTGTCGTGCTTCCGCTGACTCGTTGCACATGGTCGCGACACCTCGTGCTTGCAGGATTTGTCGTGCTTCCGCTGACTCGTCCCACACGGTCGCGACACCTCGTGCTTACAGGATTTGTCGTGCTTCCGCTTAGTCGTGCTTGGACAAACCTAATCACCTTGGACGTTTCTTCGTCCGAAGGTAAGTGACGTTTCTTCATTCGAAAGTAACGCTGGTGACTAACCAACCAGGCAGACACCTAGCTTAGTCACTGAGGTGCTTAACTAGGTTTTGGCCAAAATCTAAGGGACTAATGGACTGATCCGCACCTTGCATCGAGTCTTTCCTCGAGCGCGGTTTACCCTTAAGAGAGGGTCATTACACTATTACAAGAATTGTGGCCAATATTGATATTATCGAAATATATGATGGGAGTCACTAATGTTTATAAAAAAAACCATTAAACAAGTTATGTATAGTCTGTTAAAAATCCGAAAGGTAACAATATAACAAAATTGTGCAATCGCAAAATACTTTGAAGAATTCATATTCTTAGTTTTCTTTTTCAAAACAAGAGAAGTTAAACACGTAAACTCACACAATTCATCTCCTAACACATTTCTCAATATTCCATATTTCATAGTCACAATTTTTGGAACTTTCTTGCACATCCTCAACTTTGCAAGAAATCATTGTCAAATTATATTGATTTTTGTCCGTTTTGTTTCACAAAATGGTAGCTTCGCGTGTTGGTAAATATGACCGGGCTTACGGCAACTTTCGTGTACCATCTTCTTCTATCACTTATTCCACTCATTATTCAAACTTAATAATACAACGATTTAGATTTTGCAATCTAAATAAAAGTATCTAGAAACCTAATAATTAAAAGTCACTATAGTGAAGTAGACAAAGACAAAGTTGGCAGAAAATTCATCGAATCTTTATCATACATTTTCAGAAAGTACATATGGATTTTTCAACTATATACATTAGAGTGACTCGAAGAAATAAATGTAAAAGACAAAAAAAAAGGAAACCGATGCATGTAATAGAACACGAGGCTTTTGGACTAATATGGGTGTACTATAAGTCTATAACCAATGTATTCAGTATTTTTATATATAAAATGTTTAGATGATAACACAAACTTATCTCGAGACTAGTTTAAATTCGTTTTTAGTTTAGTCAATTATCCAAGTTTTATTGTTTGTTCATCCATTTTCTTGGACATTTTTACATCTACAACTTCTCAAACAATATATAGAAAACTATATTTTCAAAATATCTTGAAAATATATTATTTTATAAGTAGTAAAAAGAGGAGAATTCCAAATTACGCAAAGGAAACATAAAGATGGAAAAATTGAAAGGCACACTACACCAAGGAGCCCCACAAAAGATTATGTTCACACTCCATTTTTCTTCTCTTTCACATTGATTTTTTCAACATTTTTGTACAAAAAGTAGTTGTTATTACAACACATTGCATTGAATTTTAGCTACACACCATTATTATCCATTGACGTGTGATGTTGAATAAAACCATATCACCATTCTAGTAATACCCGTCTGATATTAGTTTACGTTTCAACTTGGAACAAACTTGCTCTAGCAAAAACAATTCAATGCTTTTGTTGATAACTTTTAAATCATTTTTTTGCCTATAAACATATTTTACTAATGTTGAGTAATCTTGTGTCTTATACAAGACCCTCACAACAACACTTTAATGTGGTAATCTTGTGTTTAAAAAGAGTACTAGTTCTTGCAACTCTATTCAAAATTAATCTTACAACACTTCAAAAATTCAGATTCTAGACCTCAATGGGTATTAGTAACTAGTAAGTGATAACTCAGCCGAATTTGCCGATTTCCATCTTTTTCTTTATCGCCCGTTGTCCGTGATATACGAATGAATCAATGATTCCGGATACTGTGAAAACGCCTATAGTATGCAAAGGATAAACCAAAATGGTCAAATTTGGATTTGATGATCATTACATATACAAAAAGATTGATTGGAGAGGAATAAATCATCACACCTCCTACTATAGCGCAAACATTGGTGAGGAAGTGCAAGAACTCCACATGCTGCTCTCTAAAAATCACCTGCAACAATCAAAAGTAACCAAATATTAGAAATGAGGATAGTTAATGACACATATCCGTATGCAGTAGAATCGATCCCGAGGTACCTTAATTGGAGAAAGATCATAGAAAAAGAAAACACCGGGAAGTGACTGTCTGTGATCATCGGTTTTCTCAAAATGTTCAGTCACAGAAAACTGCCAAGTACACCCAATTCTAAGATATATTAGGACAAAGCGGTTTACGAAAAAACTACAACAAAATCAGAAGTAGTAGTGTGTTCACCTGGTTTGACTGAATAATATGCTCTTTAACATCTGTGTATTCGGTTGGTACAACCTGCAATTCCACGTTTAAAGAAACATAAAACATCATTCAAACCTATGATCATCGCAACAAATTCGTTATAGATATCAGTACACCGAGTTTAAAATACAGAGAATATCACAGTACTGTCACAAATGAATGTAAAATGTAACAAGATGTGAAAATGAATGTTTGGAAGCAAACCTTGATAAAATATTGATACATGCCATTAAGTGTCTCTTGAGTCCATGGCACACTGAGAAACGAAGAATAAAGCTTAGAAAAGATGATTTGTATTTACCGAGTAATCAGACGGGACAGACAAAAGGCTTACCCATCTAAGGGATTCACTACACCAGGGAAATAGTCTCCGAAAGCAAGCCTGTTAACCTTGTGGCTTATCTGTGCAAGAAGATACAATGGGATCAAACTTAACGAGGACATATTATAATACAAAGAGAGACCAAAACGAAAAATGGTTCTTTGCTTACATTGTAGCCGTCTCTCTGGAACACTAACAAATCTTGTAAATGAAAGCCTGATTGATGAAAGGTTTTCCCAGGCACAAAATGAAAACTCCCTGCAACTTTATTAACTTCCAAGAAACCGAAGATATTACAACCTTCGCCTTCTTCGTCCTTAACCCTTTGCACAAAACCTTCTCTTTTACACTGATATCAAACAAGTAAATTTCATAAAACTAGATGAGACTAAACTTGCACTGTATGCAAGCAACGGGAAAACATTTGAGATCGAGCTAGTTAAGCTAACAAGATCAGCAAAACTATAAATTATGAAAGCCATGGCAACATACCTGGTCAATGATCTCAGGGTCTGACATGGCCCAACCTTTCTTTCGATAAGCTTCACGAACTTCCTCACATGAATTACAACACTCATCATCTGACTGCAAAAGTATCAAGAAGCAGAAATTAGATTCCAAATCTAACAATAGCAAAACGAGATTTCACCGCATACAAGAAAATCAGAACGATGTGTACTTTATCTAAGCTTCGCAATTGTACGGTTAGAGTTACATTTAAGAGTACATTCTTCCACTTACCGCTTCAGCTCCATAACAAGAACCACAATAAGTTTCATTATGCTCTAGCCTCCCACCATGTTTTTGTAATGGATTTTCAATCTGTATAAACGAGAGAACACTGGAGAATAAGAAACATAGACGAGAAAACCGAAGTCTTAACACATTTTCAATCACTGATTTGAAAATACTAAAACCTTTGTATGTCCAATTCCATCTTGCCTTGTCTCTATAACATTACCATAAGAATCTAACCTTCTTTTAACTATATCATGCCTCTACAAAATTCACAAAACAACACATCATCATAACTTGCTAAAACGTAATAAAACCATCACTTAAAAGATAGATAAACACATACCACATCAAGATGTTTCTCTCCACTAATATCTATAGCATCAAGACTTATAATCGAACAAGCCAGACCAGGAAAAGTAACATCAAACTGCAAAAATGTTACAAAAACAGTTAAAGTAATGTCAAATTACACAACAAGGAAACAAATTTATCTTACATTAATTCGTAGTTTCTCTCCTCTTGATGTATCAACACGAAGCTGGGTCTCAGTAACATGATGAAGATAAAGTCCTAACAAAAACCCACAAAAATCAAAACTTCTATTCAAGGGTCAATACAAATCTTTAGAAATTAAAGGAGAAAAGTGCTTACGAAGCTCGGAGAAGAAGAGAATAAGCATAACAATGGAGGAAACTAGTGTGATTAAGCCACCGGAAAGTGTACGGCTATAGAAATCATCGTTGATTTTAGGGTAAGCATCTAAATTTCTCAATTTGTTCATCATGCTCGCCATTGATTCACTTCTCTAATTGCTGTTTATTGACATGATTGAATCGAAGAAGGTGATGATGATTAACGACTAATCAATTATTACAGAACACTTCACTTTTGTCGTATTTATTTGTTTAAAATGGTTTTGTGTTATTTATATATTTGTACTTCTGAAATTAGAGAATGGGCTTTATGTCTTATTAGCATATAACCCAATTTGAAAATTTCTTAAGGCCCATTTTGGTTTTATGGACGTTGTTCAACATTTTCTTACAAAACCATAGTGTATGTACATTCTTTCTTCATATTAAATGGAAATCGAAAGTGGAAGGTTGAATGGTTAATTAGTTAGATTTTTAAATAATGCTATTTAGATTAATGGAAGCAAAGTTATAGAAGATATATAATTAGAGCCGTTCGCTGTAATTTCATACACTAATAGTTAAAAGTGTTCATTATAAACATAAAGCAGAAAGTGCCATCTGAAAATACCATTTGTCGTGGACGGTGGATCTAACATATGATCGAAGTAAGTTGTTTGTGATAGAATTGTTTAATTTTCCTAATTTGTAATAAAAAGTAAATTTAAATGGTGAAAAAACAAATGGGAAATTGAAAACAATGGACTTAATGTGACAAAAACTTTGGGAAAAAGAAAAAAACAACATTTGGTCGTCTAGTACTAATCATTGTCACGTCCATTAAATTCTCACGTGTAAAGTCCATATTTTTGCATGAAAACACAAAAAACTATATTTATCACAATTAAATAAATAAACTTTAGGCTTTTACTATGGGCTATTGTGGGTTCTTCGATTGTATCACGCCATTTGTAAATTCCAAATCTACGTGCAAGAGTAAACAAAAGCTCCCCCCTTGATGAAATATCACATCGTGTATTTATATTTTGGTAAACATAATGAAAATTCACGCATTTTATAATGATGAGCATTCGTCGAAAGTTTAAGTTCTTAATTGTGTAATCTTATACAAAGGTAGAGTCCAGTTAAACAAAAGAAATGCACTAATTTATGAGCCTTTTCATAAAGTAACTTCTTCATGTAAACTTAGATGATTTTGACGTTACATGAGAGACTTTGGTACTAAGGATCAAAACTTAGTTGGGTATGACAAAGAGCTTAGTGTGTAGTGTACCGTAAAATGGACAAATGTATCCACTAGCTAATAAAACCAAGCATTTCAAAATATCACTATATCTGAGTTAATTACAATTTTTTTATGTCAACAATTAATGATAACTTATATAAAGATAATGTTTTCTTTTGCCTCCCCACAAGAGGAACTCAAAGTACAATTACCAATAAGATATTCTCATTTAAATAAGCAAAACAAAAACGATCCGTTCGTGGCAAAATCTTGGGAAAGTACACGTAAAACAGAAAATATTAGCAATATAAATATACTGTAATTTGTATTTCATGAAGTATGGAATAAATCGGAAATGAGTTAAAAAAAAAAAGAGTAAATAAGATATCTTACATATATACTCGTTTGTCTTGCGATTAACATTATGAATTTGTAGCACAAAAATTTATATAATACTAATAGGGACGAGGTTAAGTAGAAGACAAAATCATTACAATAGTGCATTTCAGAAAGTTTGTTGTTTGGTATTGTTAAGAATTGTGGTTCACATAATCTAATTAACACAATATATTCAAACCTACTAACGAAAATTAGTTGTTGGATTTAACATACATGATAAACATATAAATTTGAGTGTTCATAAATAGTACAAATATGTTACATATTCAGGAATATGTTGGACTAGCTAAGGGCCAATTCGGTGGTTGCCATCAAATTAATATATGTTGTTTAATTTATTGGAAAAAACTAGTGATAGAAAAATATTAATATTGGTTTAGTGTTTACTCAATTCACAAAAATGGTTTAAGTCATAAGTTGGCAACACTATTTAGACCTAATTTTAATAGTTAAGTATATCTTTCATCAATTTCTACCAAACTAATTACATGTGTCTTCACATGTCTTTACACTTTGTTTTCCCTAATTTTCTTCCATCAAATCAAATACTAGTTACTGTGTGCCACACCAAATTTTTGTTATATATAAATTTGACTTGATAATTTACCTTATTTCTCATATAATTGGCCAGTATAGTCACTACATTGATATACGAGAAGTAAGAATGTGGAAGAGCTGAAACGTAGGGTTGAGAGGCCTAGGAAGAAGGAGAAGAAAGTGGTAGAGGTAGAGGAAGAAGAAGAAGAAGATAATGAAGATCAGAAAGGTTGTAGTGAAAGAAGTGATGGTAAAGAAGATGAGGTACCTGAGAGTGAGAAGGAAAAGGTTGAGCAAGAAACCAGCAATAAGAATGTAGAGTTAGATTTAAGAAAAATGACAGCAAGAGAATGGTTTGAATCCGTGGGCGATCAGCTGCTAAAACAGACAACGGAGGAGACAGAGAAGTTGATAGAGCCTATGAGAAGTAAAGCTTTGAGAGTTCAACAGTATATTGCTGAGCAGATGGAAGCAAAGGGAAAAAGAAAGTGAAAGTTTGATTTGCCATGGTTAGATCCCTTTACCACAACATTCCCCATTTAGCTAAGTTGCTAAGGTCTTGTTATCGGCTCTATGTTTTTCTGTAAATGATTTTGACGTTACATGAGAGACATTGGTACTAAGTATCAAAACTTAGTTGGGTATGACAAAGAGCTTAGTGTGTAGTGTACCGTAAAATGGACAAATGTATCCACTAGCTAATAAAACCAAGCATTTCAAAATATCACTAATATATCTTAGTTAATTACAATTTTTTTTTTATGTCAACAATTAATTATAACTTATATGTAAAGATAATGTTTTCTTTTGCCTCCCCACAAAAGGAACTCAAAGTACAATTACCAATAAGATATTCTCATTTAAATAAGCAAAGCAAAAATGATCCGTTCGTGGCAAAATCTTGGAAAAGTACACGTAAAACAGAAAATATTAGCAATATAAATATACTGTGATTTGTATTTCATGAAGTATGGAATAAATCGGAAATGAGTTAAAAAAAAAAGAGTAAATAAGATATCTTACATATATACTCGTTTGTCTTGCGATTAACATTATGAATTTGTAGCACAAAAATTTATATAATACTAATAGGGACGAGGTTAAGTAGAAGACAAAATCATTACAATAGTGCATTTCAGAAAGTTTGTTGTTTGGTATTGTTAAGAATTGTGGTTCACATAATCTAATTAACACAATATATTCAAACCTACTAACGAAAATTAGTTCTTGGATTTAACATACATGATAAACATATAAATTTGAGTGTTCACAAATAGTACAAATATGTTACATATTCAGGAATATGTTGGACTAGCTAAGGGCCAATTCGGTGGTTGCCATCAAATTAATATATGTTGTTTAATTTATTGGAAAAAAACTAGTGATAGAAAAATATTAATATTGGTTTAGTGTTTACTCAATTCACAAAAAAGGTTTTCATGTCGGTTTAAGTCATAAGTTGGCAATACTATTCAGACCTAATTCTAATAGTTAAGTATATCTTTCATCAATTTCTACCAAACTATTTACATGTGTCTTCACATGTCTTTACACTTTGTTTTCCCTAATTTTCTTCCATCAAATCAAATACTAGTTACTGTGTGCCACACCAAATTTTTGTTATATATAAATTTGACTTGATAATTTACCTTATTTCCCATACAACTGGCCAGTATAGTCACTACATTAATATAGTTAATACTTGGAGACTAGTTTATCTATATTATCTTATTGCATGCATGTATTTGGAGTACCCTTGTAAAGTTGTAATTGATTGTGAAGTCGAAGTTGGTGGCATACCAAAGGCATAGTAACATCTCAAATGTGACACTAGTGAAATTAAATGAGGTTTAGCAAGGCGTACTTACTTTTTATCTTTTTTAAATTAACATGAGAAAAACCTTTATAAAATTTTCTATTGAGTTGTCGTGTTTCCTCTCATATTTTTTTTCCGGAATTTTTTTGCTTCTCACTTGAACTCTTCAGTTCGGCTGAGTTGTTGAGTTTAATCTTTCGCCGATACTGCAAAAAATTGATTTTATGCTCATATCAACTTGTACTGTATTAAAAATTGACAAAATTCTCACGTCTAGAAAAAGAAAGTTTTCCACTACGCATAACATTTTGTTGGTTAGAGTAGTTGCAACAGAGGCAAAAGGACTTTGTGTTTAAATGTACAATCAATAGAAATTATTTATAATATTATTCATAGCACCATAACAAACAAAAATGACGATATTATATTAAAACAATCAAACTAACATTGAATACAAAGATTTGGAAAGAAAGAACACTAAAGAAATAAGCTCCTTTAGCTCTTGGGGCAAGACAGTTGAAATGTGGCCCTATGCTCCATTGAAGGGACCAACAAATTTTCAGTTTTGTTTTGTCTTTTTTATTAGCATTGGAAATGAGCCAAACAGTAATTTAGAAAATGATATTATATAAAAATGTGACTTATCTTAGATAATTTAGAAAAACATATCTCTTTTTCATCAATATATATATATATATATATATATATAATTCTCTAACAGTGGTCTGTTTTTACTGAAATTTGAGACTTTGATCGTATATCTCAATTGTAAAAAAAACAAAAATAAACAGAACTAGTGAACTACTATATAATTTAATTTAATTTAGTTTTGAAGCTATTTAATCTAGTTATAAATCCAAAAATAATTTACATTAGCAGACAAAGAACAATATTATCAGAAAAAAAAACTCAAAGTTGATGAAAAGAAGAAATAGCATCTAAAAATTGGTGCAAGTGGGCAAATAATAGAGAGCCACGTAGGTATAGAGTGAGACACATTCACATGTTTTATAAAACCTCAAATTATTGTGGGAAAAAATAAAAAAAAATCATCTTATGCTTAAATTAGTATCATTGATATATAATTCTAACCGTAAGAATCTTACCGCTGAATTTGAATCACGTTGCGTATTTTGATTTTATTACACAAAGTAAGTATTTTCGGTGATATTCGTATATCTTTTCTAGAAAAAGAATCAATGGTCTCGATTTAAAAAGACAAAGATTTAGATTCTAGGAATTACAATATTAAAACAATAAAGCTAGTCACTCTCTATATCTAATTTTCCTGATTCGAATAAGTTTGAGTTGGGATTAATTAGTGAAAAGTCGAATTAAAGGCATTGCTCAATCTATAGATCTCTCCCAAGTCTAGAAAGTTTAGGCAATTTACCAAATTTATTATGCTTATGCATGATATAATTTCCCCCTTTTTTTTTTGTATCTAACACAATATTTAAAATGTTTCGTCCTTGAACAAATTAATAGCTACATGATTTTATTCGTACGTCATTATTATTCAAAATTTTATTTGTATATAATTCATTTTAGCATTTTTATGGAGTATTTGTTAACAGTGTTTATGAGTAGTGATAGAGGAAAAGCATAGAGTACAAAAAGACTAAATTAAGAAATGTAAATAGGAGCTATGATGCATGGAATCAGAAACGGGTACGCGGAAGCAAAATGTTAGGAAACGCGGAAACGAGTTAAAAAAAAAAGAAACGGGTACGTTTTTGAAACGTGTATATATACATATAATATTATCATGAAACAAAATTATTAAAAATCAAAACCATATTAAAAAAATATTTGAAATAACAAAAATCCAATAAATAGTAACTAAAGATTAAAAAAAAACACTCAAATTTAAATATTTAGACTATCATCTTCATAGTTAGCGATTATAGAAAGAAAAAAATATGAGTGTTTCATAATAAGTTTTTTAATTTATTAAATAATAAAAAGATCACTATATTTTAAACAAAATATTTACTTAATATGTTTTCAAATCAAAAATCGCGTTTCCCCAAAATGAAGAGTCGCGTTTCCAATACGTTTCCAAATTGATATTTATAGAAAATGTGTTTTCACCGCGTTTCTATCGCGTTTCCGAAACGAGAAACGGTCCTGAGATGGAGTTTTCATGCATCCTATGAGTAAGAAAAATGGAATCAGTGAATTCTAGAAGAGAGAGACCCACCGTGCATGGACCATGCGAGCAAAATTTAATGAAAAACCAAAAATCTTCCTTAATGGGAAAGTTATTCTAAGTCCTCTTTGTGGAATGGGGACCCTGATTTAAAATTTAAAATCTCATAAATAAACTAACCAACTACACCTCAAAGTACTAATTAATGCATTTGTTCGCAAATGGTTTTGCAGCCTAATTAGTCTTTTTATGTTAATTTTATTATATATGATGGAACCCTAAATTTTGAAACAACTTAAACGTTTGATAAACCCACATGATTAGTTGTAACCTCTATTAGCTACTTGTCAAACCATATACACGTATAAAGTCTTCTGTGTTCATATGATTCCATATAGTAAAATATCTCACAAGTCTTATGCATTTTATAGCTCTTCTTTTTTTACTCATTTTATATAGGTCCCATCTGTGTATAAACATGCAAGTTCTGATATACATTTTGGTTCAATATCTTGGTCAAGACATTTTTTTCTACCAATTATTCGTCTAAAGTTTGGTAAACTCTAATATTTTATTTACACATGTTTATTAAAGAAATCCGATAATGACTTAAATAATCCACAATACTTATACATTGTTTATTAAATCCAAATCGTAAGGTCATCAGTTCATAGTTAGATGTCTTTCATATATAGACCATATAACTACATTATATATTAAAAATCATGTTTATAATCGTAACCTACGCGTACTATGGTATTGACCAAATCAACAGAAAACTAGTTTTCACCAAACAAATCCTTCAAATCTTAAATTATGACATTATATATAAAAATCATTAAAATCTTATCATACATACACGATTAAGTAAAATAGCTAGTTATTTCGCAATGCTGATTGTGCTTATTGATTAAGTATCAGCTCAGGCTACATTGGTTTTAAACTTATATTAAAGACGTTTTTTCCTTTCTTAGAAAAACAAAATATGGAATTATACATAATGGTCTACATATTTGAAAAGTGACACACATAAATCGAAATTTACATCGTATCGGAGAATATAATTTGGTATATGGGACAATTCACAAAAATAACTTTTGGGTGATTAGTGCATGAACCCAACCATGCCGAATTTAGCTTTTCTCTAACCGCCGCCAAATATAATGACGAATATAATGAAAATTATATCAAACCACAACCACACAATGTCTTAATTAACAACACGAAAAGATCGGAAACATCCATATCATGTGTTTATGACTGTGTTTATATGTGTACAAATTAATTAAGATACAATGAACATAGAAAATGTGCTAATGGAGCTTAAATTAATAAAATTTTAAACAATAATTAATACCAAAGTGATTGTCCCTGTCGGAACAAGAAATCTAAATGGTTTCTAACTTCTTGCCCTTTGTGGATTCTCAAGTAACGAAAGTCAAGAATGTTGACTCATGTGGTCCTCTTTAGTTATGAAATTGTATTCAAATGTCAATTAGAACAAACCGTCTCGAATATTAATTATGTATACATATGTAATGTGTGAATCCGTACGTATATTAAAAGAACCATGCAATGAATAAACAACGAAAGAGAAAAAGTAATACACGTTGGACTTACATGTACGATTTTTCTTACCTGACAAAACTAGTAAAGAGAATTTAATTATAGCTACTAGTTTCGATTGAATACCACAAAATGTTAGATAGATTAGGGTGCAATCGTTTTTGTTCCTGTGGGCGTTCACGTACCGTTCTGATACTCACTCTATTTCTTTTTGTTTTCCTGATTTTGGTTAGGTCTATTCTAGGTCAAATTTGAAAAGATGTTTAAAGATTCCTATTAAAGTGCTCTAGTTTTGTATACCAATGGATCTATGTGCTATGGACCTATGGTTATTATAACGTGATCGTTATACGGAAAACAATATTTAGAGAACTTAAGTCGTCATAGTCATATCCTTGATTAGCCCCATTACTCGAGCTATGTAAAATGTTTAATCTACTACATTTGGTTGAACTATCTACGATGCATATATACATGCATAGACACACTACCTATACTTTCATAGCATCAATTTCTTGAGTACATTTTATTGAATTATTGCTTTTCCATGCAAAAACAAAACCAAACTTATGTATACATATATATATATTGTTCTTTATTTCTTTAAACATAAATAATCCGATATAACATTCCGAAAGATGTAGTGGTATTTTCTATAGATAAATATTTGGATTTCTTTCCCCCTTCTACTTGTATTTATTCGATCTAAAATTTCTCCTCGAATAATTTTTTTTTAAGTGAAGAACAACCCAAAGTTTATAAGTTTGTAATGTCTTGTTCATTTATTTATTTAATTTGGGACATAAAAATATATAAGCATATTATTACATATGCATACACTTTTCTTGTTTTTTTTAGTCAAATATGCATATACTTTTTAAAAGGACAAATACATAAAGAAAAACTTCAGTGAGCACCGAGCTGATTAATTTTAGAAAACAAGCTCTTGAATATGCTGATATGGACTTTGATGAAATTTAACCTTTTCTTGATTCCTAATCTTGCGAATAGGAACCGAATATATCATTTGGGAGAGATCATATATGTAGAGATATGGTTTTTGATCAAATTCCTGAATTTATTAATACATTGGTGTGTATTCTAGGAATTTCGAATAATTTTGAAAGCTCGAGGTGAGTGAATCAATAATTTAAAACATTTCACGCCGTCCTTCGGTGACTAAATTCCTTTAATTCTACCACCATTTTGTACCTTGAACTAGTTCATACTCAAAACACAAAAACACGTAAATAAATTTATTTTAAAACAATCATATTATGGCGATCACCGTTCCTAAAGTTTCACATTTTCCACATAAGCCTAACCGTTGATCTTAATTATTCCTTTCTCTGGTGTCTAACCTTTGATCTATCAATATAACTACTGACCGACCCTATTTAGTTTCTCTAGCTTGTTAAAATTACTGACTATAGTTAGTAAGCTAAATTAATATCCTCACTATTTTTAATTAATATAATTAACACTAACAAATTTGTTCAAAAAGTATTATAACAAATACTGAAATCACCATACACAGCATAGCTCTCATAAGTGAATAAACAATCTGCTTTCTATAATAAGAGTGCTCTTCTTTTGTATGCCATCAAAAGCTCATATATCATGCTCCTTACAAAAATATATACATATGCAATATTTTCTACTGGTTTTTTTTTCCAATTAATTTATTAAATTTCTCACACAACTAAGTAAAAATAAATGAGAATATATCTACATTGTATTTGATTTATTTTGTTAGAATCACTGAAAAAGACTCACTTTCACCTAATACCTAGATATTGTAACTCTTTCAAGGATCCAATGGAGTGAAAAGAAAGAATGAAAAGAGAGTTAAAAAGACTGAAAAAAATATAGCAAGAGAGAGCCAAAAATGTGGCCAAAAAAGGTACAGAGGGAGCCACCAATGATATAATGAAAAAATTTCAATTTCTTTTGTCTCATACTTCATTTCTTTCTCTCTCTCTCTTCCTTCTTCTCACTCTTCTCTCTCTCATTATCCTTATAAATTCATCTCCCCCTCCTACCCATTTCCTCCTCCTCAACCTCTCTCTCTCTCGACATATCCCTCTCTCTCTCTTCAGTACTCTCTTCTTTGTCTCAAACACTTGTGAGAATATGACCAACCAGAATGTCATCGTCTCGGACAGAAAACCAATCTTGGGTTCAAAAACCATCACTGTCTCTGTCTCTAACTCTCCTCTGTTCTCTACTTCACCTCCTACTTACTTTACCTTCCCTCGTCGAAAACTCTTACAACTTCTTGAATCAAACAACATGGTTGGTACTCCAAAGATTTCTTCTTGGGTAGATTCCATGCGTGATTCTTCACCTACACGTCTTAGATCCTCTTCTCATGACTCTGTCTTAGAAAACGACGATAAAAACTCTTGGATCGTACGTTCATTAAACTATATACCTAATAAATCTGACTAACCAACCCATTTCTTGATTTTCTTGGAATATAATCAAGATTTTGTTTTTTTTGTTAGGTTCGATTTCCTTCGGCTTTAAATATGTTTGATGAGATTGTGAATGTTGCAAAAGGGAAACAAATTGTTATGTTTCTTGATTACGATGGAACACTTTCTCCTATTGTTGAAGATCCCGACAAAGCTTACATAACCCATGAGGTTTTTTATTCTCTGTTCCAATATCGTTTAAAAATATTTTGTTTTAAGTTTAATTAATTTAATGATGTATATATTTGTTTTCAACAGATGCGAGAAGTTATAAAAGACGTGGCTTTAAACTTTCCGACCGCTATTGTCACCGGAAGATCCATAGATAAGGTACATTACATTAATTTACTATTTGGTTAGTTTCTTAAAACATATTTAGTTTATATATTAATGCGGTATGTATAAATAATTTTTAGGTTCGTAGTTTTGTCAAACTCAACGAGATTTACTACGCTGGAAGTCATGGTATGGATATTGAAGCTCCGGTCAAAGAAAATACTTGCGGCGAGGTGAGAAATGCATAAAAATTGATAGACCACAAAAAATAATAATCTGATTTCTTTTTTTTTTGGTCGAAATAATCTGATTTCTAAAAGATACGTTTTGTGTGAAATGTTCACAGAATAACCAAGGAGTATTGTTTCAACCTGCACGTGAGTTTGTACCAATGATCGAGAAGGTGCATTTTGAGATTATTCTTTTTACATAACAATCGATTTATGGCGAGTTAAAATGGTAAATTTTACTAACGTTTTCGGATATATATAATTTTCAGGTGGTTAAGATTTTAGAGGAAAAAACAAAATGGATCCCTGGGGCTATGGTGGAGAACAATAAATTTTGTCTGTCCGTACATTTTCGACGTGTTGATGAGAAGGTAAAAAACAACAAAAATAATGATGCAAACAAAAAATAAGTGGTCCAAATTATCTTTTGTTTTTTAACCCAAAATACTTCAAATAAAATTAAGAGACCTATTTCTTAAAAGGAACATTTTTTGGGTTAATTAACAATATAGATACAAAACTATTGTTAAAGATGATTCGGTATTTCACTTTTCATCAATTAATAAACAGAAAAGCAAAACACTAGTATTATTAGTTTATAATGATGATTATGAATTTATAATGTTATTGCGGCCTGGTACCAAACCACTAATATTTATCAGCGACAACATTTTTCATTTAGAGAACAAATTTGAAACAAAAGTGTGTATAAATAATTATTATTTACATTTTTATTCTAACAGAGATGGGCTGCATTAGCTGAACAAGTAAAATCAGTACTTCTTGATTATCCAAAGCTGAAACTAACCCAAGGTCGAAAGGTAATAATTAATCTCCCTCTCCCTATTTTCATTAGACGTCATTTTAGAAGTCTAATTACATATTAACAGACTTTAAATCTTACTTATTTGTAAAACCAGGTGCTTGAAATCCGCCCCACGATTAAATGGGACAAGGGCCAAGCTCTCACATTTTTGCTAAAGTCATTAGGTGAGAAAACCCCCATAAATATATATATATATATATTATTTGGAAATAATTTGTTAGATATGTCAATTCTTATATATTTGATCTATTCAAAATAGGATATGAAAATTCGGAAGATGTTTTACCGGTGTATATTGGAGATGACCGTACCGACGAAGATGCGTTTAAGGTATAGTGACAGTTAACTAACGTTAATTTTCGTACCATCAATTACTATATATCTTTTTTACATTTTAAACTAATATTGACATAGTAAATTAACCATATAATTCGATAGGTTTTACGTGAAAGAGGACAAGGTTTTGGGATTCTTGTCTCAAAAGTTCCAAAGGAAACCAATGCTTCTTATTCTCTTCAAGACCCTTCTCAGGTAAATTAAATCTTACCCTTCTATAATTAATTTGAAATTTATTGCAAATTTCTATGACTGTTAATTAGTTTACTAATCTGGTTACCATTTTATTGCATAGGTTAATGAGTTCCTTAAGCGTTTGGTAGACTGGAAGAAGAAGTCGGTTGGAGAAGAGTGAAACATATAACAACATAAATAACACCTGAGTTTATTTCCAAATTTTGAGGAGATAATTAGTATATATAAACACCCTTTTAAGAAAAATTAGTAGATGCCTAGAGGGTGTTTTGGTCAGGAGTATTTTAATTGTTTTCTATATCGATCCGAAAATTGTAAATTTCGTGTAACGATTTAGAAATGAAATAATATATTAATATTCCCTCATTACCTTTGCACTTTCTTGCTGTTCATGATATATATGATAATATTCAAAAAGTTTATACATTTACTTTTTTTTTTTACATTGAGGTCGCTAACAATATGTGTTGGTGTTTTGAAAGTTGTAATCATCATGTTGAATCGACTCATGGTGGTGATTCACTGATTGAAAATCTTCTATAGAAAATCTACTATAGAGTTTGAGTTTTTCCATTATAATTTTAATTAGCTATTGTAGGTTCGATTCATGATTCTTCTCTTAAAAAAACAAAACTAAGGTTATATTCAATTTTTTCATAGTTGATTTAAATAACAACACTTGTGAAACGAATAAAATCAAAGAAAAGGAATATGCTTGTATTATTATTATTATCACAATACCTATGATAGAAAAAGAGTAAACATTGTGTTATCAAAAGAAGAGTAAACATTGTTACAGCTGTTTAGACTGCGTACTGCGTAGTACGTGTTTATCATTAGTAGTAAATAATGGTCACATACATGATTATATTTTATGATTATCCACCAAAATCACCCAATTAACAATAAGCCAAATGTCATTGGATATTTTTTCCGAGATATCATTTGATTTTTTTGAGGAGTCCGAGAAACCCTCCTGTAAAAGTAATACTAAAATAAACTAGTGGTAATTTAAAATTACATGAATTCATATGCATATACAACTAATAAGTATGATAAAAATAAGTATACAATATATGGTTATTAGATAAGAGTGTAAGTACTGTTTTGCAGTGAAGGAAAAGCTCTTCTTGTCTGTTTATTTATATACTAAAAAGTAAAATGTAATGATACGATTATGGTCTTTTCTCACCACCACATTGGAGAAAATTATATTGCAAACATAGTGAAACAAAATAAAATTCTATTCCAAATCAGATAGAAACAATATGTTCATAAATAATTGATCATACAGATTAAATTAGATGGGTTAAATCCCTCAAAAAGTTTGAAATTATTGGAAGAATAAAGGAAACACCTTAGGGTGACCATATACATCATTAACAACTTTATCCATATATAGAAACTCGAAGTTCATTAATTGTTTATGGGTTTTGGACTATTGGGATTGAGATGTGAAAACTGAAAAGAAAAAAACAAAGGAAAATTGATAGACCTATGATTTCCCAACAAAATGAATACTATTACTTTGGACGACTTTTGTTGTATCTAAATTTGTGTGGGGTTTCAACTTATACTTTCCCATAATTTCGTTATTCATTATTTGTCTAAAATTTAGTACATTTTCCACTACATCACCATCAATATATATATATATACATATTATATATGTGGACAGTCGAATAAATATATTGTCAGACTCACCCGTGCCACGATTACATACATGGACACATTTTCACTCATTTACTAGAGTAAATAATATCTAAACGATAGATTCCTGATGATAGTTTATGATAGTTGGGATGGTTCATCAGTAGGCTTATCCATAACTTTTAGACGACAAATTCATAACATTTACATGTTACTCGCGCGATCTTGATTCTTGACAATAATATAAGAAGTGCTAAATAAATATTTCTCTTTACACTAAACCAATAATTATTAGGGCAACCAGGTAGATGAAATTAAACTTTAATTACAAGTTGCATGCAGATCAAGAACATGCAAATTACTGAGACAATATTTTTTTTTGCTAAAATAACTTTTGTAATAAACTAATCTTCTCCAGATATCTAAGACAGCCAAAGTCACAAGCTTTTAAGCAACACTAATTATTAAAAATATTGTGCATGTAATAATCATCATAACTATATCGATTAATCTACAATAAAGAAAACACCTATTCATAAGGATAATCAAAGACTTGACTCATAGATGATAGATCTGACCTGCATATTGCTTGTAAGAGAGCTCAACAAGTGGGAAACAATAAGATTCATCAAGTGCATGCGCTTATTGACAAATATTTCTGAATTGGTTTCTTTTGTTTTTAATAGACAGCTTTTTTATTATTTTGTTCATCTTGCCATATGTATATACCATGAAATACACCTCACTAATATATAAAGATAGAGCAAACAAATTACATTAATATAGGTTTTGTATCAACTGACTACACTGTTAGATAATCTGGACAGTTGTCTGCTGAAACTGTAAATTTAGATATATAACGTTTGTTTCGATTTTTATTATAAATACGTTGTAGTAGATTTTAACAATTGTACAGATTAATATACGTACATATATGTGTATGTTAGAAAGAAAATATATTCTAAAAAAAAATGTTAGAAAGAAAATAAAAGGTATATAACCGCATAAGGAGGAATCTTGTTAAAGTGAGGTGTCTTTTATTTTCTCCTTTAAAGGAACTTTTCATTATTTAAACAGAGAGATCATATATCATATTACAATGTATAGTATGTATATATATGGAATAGTGAGTTATTTTTCAAATGGTAGGTGGTGAAAAGGAAAGCCGCTATAAAGTAACACTACTTAGGTTGAATGAGGAGTTGGAATCCACTTAAAGTGGTTCGAGTTGATGTAAAATAAACATATAAAAGGCTTTATATTCTATTATAATCATTTTACACTAATCTTTTCATTTGAATATGTTAGATATATTTGGACTTCAAGTGGGACAACCAACATGCTTCCATTCCACGAGAAGACATGACTCGATACGTGTAAAGAAACTAAAGCCGTTAAGTGTGTGTGTATCTTCACTTATATTTACCATATTATTATTTATTACTTACTTATTTGAGATATTATTTAAAGAAGAAACCCCATCATTGGTGACCCGGCTTGAAAAGAAAAAACTATGTACGATTTCCTCCAATTATTGGGATCAACTCTATTTGCCACTTAAATTTATGGTAGCTTCTACCTATTCATTTTCTTACTATGATAGTATTTGTTAATTTATGGTTATGGTGACCAAATAAATAAGACCAAATCCTTTTTTTTCTTTCACAAAGTTCGATGTTTTTGTTTTCCATGTGTAGCTATTACTCTATTTCAAAAATTACCTCTATCATTTGTACAGTATTATTTAAAACAGAACACTTCAAAATTATATAATTAAAGAACAATTACAAAAAGGATGAAAATAGAGAGATAGTAGAGTATACACATTTTTTTAAAAAAAGAAAGAAGAAAAACGGTGTGAAAAACAATAGTATCTAATAATTGTAATTTAAAAAAATGATGGCTATTTTGACCATTTCGGATCCATTCCCTTTCATCGACAATATATTTGTACTTGAACTATCATATTTAGGCTAAACTCAAAATCTAATACGATACTAAATTTTCTAGATTTTTTATTCAAAATCAATTAAAAATGAACATATTGATTAATGTTTCTAATATTCTTATATTTCATTTCTAACATTTCTGATGCAATACATTTTGTATTTATACCAAAAAAAGCCCAAAAAGTATCAACAAAAAACAGTACATTTTGTATCAGTAGGTTGGGTTTTGGTTTCAGCTCAGTAATCATTTCGTGACGTGTTTTTATGAATGTTTGTGTGAAAGATCTATTCATCCCGATATTGATGGGACGCTCGATATAGCAAATAAGATACGTTGTATTAGCAATAAGGATGACAAATAAAATCATAAAATTCTGCTAAAGAACTCAATATTTTCATAAATATATGCTTTGGATGGTGACAAATAAAAAGGTAAAAGAAATATATGATTAAGGAAATACATAAGAAAAGAAAAAGAGTTTGTTTTCTACGTGACAGCTATCAGTGAGTCACTAAACTATGCACATGAACAATGGGGTTCATGTGTTATTCTTTGGATCTGTGTCCCAAAGTAACAACTAATAATTTAATTTTCTAACATCAATTAATTAGCATCTTCATATCCTAAATATATTCCCAACAACAGTTGCAAACCGATCTAGAACTATATCTCTATTATATTAATTGCTTAATAGTGATTTGGAAATTGTCCTAACTCCTAAACATAAGAAATGTTAACATTTTTTAAACAATTTTTTTCAAAACATTTAAATAAGGAAACAGAAGGAGTACTAACCATTTAATAATTGCTATAAAAGAATATCTGTGTATGCTAAATGCTTATAATATAAAATTCATTATCTCTGTGTGTGTAACTGTGTATATATATATATTCCTTAATCACAGCTTAAACCCCATCATGTGAAAGCTATAAGGGACCAATTAAAGCGAACACGCATCTTAAAAAGGTAAAGGGGACCATTAATCAGATTCTCATCAAATAGTTAAGTACGTTTAGTTAGGCAATAAATCAGGTTCTAAACACACACGTGTCACTCTAATGGTCCCCTCCTCTCTCTTCTCTATTTCCTTCTCCCATGTTGTAGGCTTTAGCTTCGAGAAATTTTGTGTACTATACATTATTTTTAAGCTACTAAAAAAAATAAAGTTTAATCTTAATTGGGTGATTAAGATTTCAGACCATGTGATTTAGTGATCTTAATTTGGGGAGCAGATTTAGTTTTAGACCAATAATTATCCACTTTTAGGTTTTTAAACTTCAAGAACAAAAAAACTTTGTATTGTGCCCTATATTATAATCTTAATGAAGTACTAATGTATTGGAGAAAGGATAAATATAAATATTTATAGAAACTTAAGGTGTATAGCCTTATAGGGTTAGTTGCTTAGATCTTATTAATGATTCTACTTGGTTATTGTTAATACTATTACTCAAGATAGGTTCTTAGATTCCAACTAACAATTTTAATAAAATGCTTTGATATATAAACAACAGACAATGGAGTAACGAATAATAGGGCTCACTAAATTGAGATTCGAGTCGGACTCATCTCAACTCATCAACGCCATCATTCGGATGTTTCACTCTTGAATTTATATATTATCATCGAAGACATTAAGGCACAAACTTTTGAGATTGTCTCCTTTGTTTGTATTAACCGAGATTGTTGTAATGTTAAAGCCGATAGCCTTTCGAAACAAGCTATTAGTGCTATGAATGTAACCTCGTGATAGTATTAATGAAATTATAATCTTAGTGATCAAGGAAAGGAGTAAGGAATAATGATTATGTTTTCACATATGAATATCATTGGAAGTTGAGTATATTATATTTTTAATTGGGAAATCTTTCTATGAAAGTTTTAAATTTTATTGTATATACTTTTTTTGATAGCATGTTTAGATTATTTATATCTTAATTAATCTTATTATATAAAAGAAAGTTCGTCAAAATTGTAACTCACGAGATCATGACATGTGTCTAATATTGATTGAGATGATGACATGCGTTTATTTTTAAAAGTAATTAAAAAAAAATTAAAATAAAAAATTAACAAAAAAAACTCTTAAGTAACGAATTGAATTAAATAGTGAAAAGGAAAAATTGTTATAGTTTAAACTAATTAGAAAAAGAAACTAAAAATGGAAATTTAACAAAACAAATATTAAGTAACTAACTAAATAGTAAAAAGAAAAATTATAATATTTTAAACTAATTAGAAAGAATTATAATAGTCTAAACTAATTAGGAAATAAAATAAAATTAATAGTTCAAACAACATAGATAAAAAATTAAGAAAGAAATCGAGAAGATATATAAGTGGCAAAAAAAAAAGTAGAGAAGGAATAGATATTGAAAAAATTAACCTAGAGAGAATATCATATTATATAAAGTTGGATGCATACCAAATTATAACCCACGGGATTACGACATGTGTTATTGTTAGTTTAGATTGTGATTAATAAAAAAAATTATAATCTATATTATTTACTTTTTAAATCAAATTGTAATCTAATTTAAAAAGTAATAATAAATGAAAAGAAAATGTCAATAAGAAAAAAAAAACAAAAAAATTTAAAGTTGAAGAAACGGAATTAAGGAAAAAAGTATAGTCATAAAAAAAATAAGACAAAAAACTGCATAACAAATAGAAAAAAGATAGTCAATGCAATTGGAAACAAGAAATTAAATGTCGAAAAAAAAATAGTTGTCATCAGAATCAAATAAACTAAGACAAATAGGTTTCATACCAATTAAAAGAAGGAAGTTAAATTTAAAAATGGTATAATTGTTATTAAATTCAAATAAGAAAATGTTGTTACTCAAATAAAAAAAGCATAATATCACATTTTAAATTAGCAACCAAAATCTATAATTTTATATAATACATCTTTTCATAATCTTAATATGTCCTCAATTTATTTTATCTTAATCAAGTGAGTTATAAGTTCGAAGTAAAATAATACAATATGAAAATATTATTTATGCAATTAGAAAATATTATTTATGTAATTGGAAAAAAGTTATATGATAATTATATGGATTTTAATTTAATTATAAGTTTACGGATTTTGATTTAGAATATAATTATATTGGTTATAACTATATAGATTATCAATTTCAATATCTAGTAGATAATAAATAACTATCTTACAACTAATTAACAAGCTGATTCAATAAGGGCCTTAAATTTAATTAACGGGCCTTGTATACTGTCCAATGGGGCAACAAAATCATGAGCAAAATCACACCCGGAGAAATTATATCTAATGCAACCGTGTTTATTGATTTACTAATGGGCCTTAAGTCCAAACAATTGAGAACCCAATGAAATGGCAAGCAGCAGAATGAAGTATTATGCGTCCAATAAACATTTAAATAAAACTACTTCTAGAATTATTAATATATTTTTCAGTGATTAGAAAGACGACTTAAGTAATTTAGTATATGAAAAACCATACTATATATATAAATATATATATATATTATTTTTTCTTCATATGTTTATATTTCTCGTATAACTACAAGCACAAAGCCTAAACTATTATTCCAACTGGCGACTTTGTATGAATATTAGTGTTAGCTTAGCTGTGCGTTTCTAATAAAAAAAATTAATAATTAAAATTCCAATAATGATACACAATAAACTCAATGATTAAGTTTTTAATCTATTGTTTAGTCGTTGTCACGGCTGAGTTGTCCACTTGTCCCCCCATATTTAAATTAGAATAATCACTACTATCCACTTTCTCTAAATTATTGATATCCGCATAATAAAATACTAAATGGGAGGGAATTTCTTTTATTTATTGGGGGACAAATATTATATCAAGCAAATTGTATATTACTTTAAAAGTAAAATAATATAACAGTAGCTTTGCTCTTGATTAAAAAGGAAATGAATTATCAATAAGGTCTAGATACACAATTTGATTTTCATAGTACACATCATCTACCATTGGCTTTGTGGATTGAAAACTAAATTTCAACAATTTCATTAATATAAAAATTCTATGGATTATTCTTTAGCTGAAAGAATCTCTGATTATAAATTCTATAGGTTCACTCTCTCGTAGTTGTCTTTTTTGTTTTTTTTTTGAACAAACGATGTTTTATTTATATTAATCTTAGGTTAAATCTTTTACCTTACATATTATTTTAATTAGTTTATATTCTAATTTAAATACATTGCATCCATTCTCCACTAATAGCATCAAAATGTTTCGATTTGGTATGAATTCATGGACTAACACCTTAGAGTTTTAGATAACTTTCTAAAAATTAAAGTTTTGGCTTTTTGGCTTTTTTAGAGACCCAACTACTTTACCAAGTGGTTTAAATAACTTAGATTTAGTTTGAACACATTGTCATCCATTTGCTAGTAATAGTATCAAAAAGTTTGATTTGGTATGAATTCATGGACTAACACCCTTAGTGTTTTGGATAATTTTTCTAAAAAAAACGTTTTTGAGTTTTTGATTTCTTTAGTGAATCATATACCTTAATAAGTGGTTTAAATAGTTTAGATTGTAATTTGAACACATTGCATTCAATTTCCGGTAATAGCATCAAAACGTTCAATTTGGTATGAATTCATGGACTAACACCTTAGGATTTTGAATACTTTTTCTAAAAAATAAAATTTTAGGGTTTTGACTTTTTTAAAGACTCATATACCTTACCAATTGTTTTAATTATTTTAGATTCTAATTTAAATACTTTGCATAAATTCTCCACTAATAGCATCAAAACGTTTCGATTTGGTATGAATTCATGGACTAACACCTTAAAGTTTTTGATAATTTTCTAAAAATTAAAATTTTGGATTTTTGGCTTTTTTAGAGATCCAACTACTTTAACAAGTGGTTTAAATAACTTAGATTTACTTTGAACACATTTCATCCATTTGCTAGTAATAGTATCAAAAAGTTTGATTTTGTATGAATTCATGGACTAACACCTTAGTGTTTCGGATAAATTTTAAAAAAAAAAATGTTTTTGGGTTTTTGATTTCTTTAGTGAATCATATACCTTAATAAGTGGTTTAAATAGTTTAGATTATAATTTAAACACATTGCATCCAATTTCCGATAATAGCATCAAAACGTTCAATTTGGTATGAATTTATGGACTAACACCTTAGAATTTTGAATACTTTTTCTAAAAATTAGAATTTTGGGTTTTTGGCTTCTTTAGAGACTTATATACCTTACCAATTGTTTTAATTATTTTATATTCTAATTTAAATACTTTGCATCAATTCTCCACTAATAGCATCAAAATGTTTCGATTTGGTATGAATTCATGGATTAACACCTTACAGTTTTAGATAATTTTCTAAAAATTAAAGTTTTTGATTTTTTGCCTTTTTAGAGACCCAACTACTTTACCAAGTGGTTTGAATAACTTATATTTAGTATGAAGACATTTCATCCATTTGCTAGTAATAGTATCAAAAAGTTCGATTTAGTATGAATTCATAGACTAACACCTTAGAGTTTTAAATAATTTTTCTCAAAATAAAGTTTTTGGGTTTTTGATTTCTTTGGAGACTCATATACCTTAACAAGTGATTTAAATAGTTTAGATTGTAATTTGAACACATTGCATCCATTTTCCAGTAATAGCATCAAAACGTTCAATTTGGTATGAATTCATGGACTAAGACCTTAGAATTTTGAGTAATTTTTATAAAAATTAAAATTTTGGGTTTTTGGCTTCTTTAGAGACTTATATACCTTACCAATTAAAATTTAGAGACTTATATACCTTACCAATTCCGGACTAACACCTTAGAGTTTTAGATAATTTTCTAAAAATTAAAATTTTGGATTTTTGGCTTTTTTAGACACCCAACTACTTAACCAAGTTGTTTAAATAACTTAGATTTTAGTATGAACATATTGCATCTATTTGCTAGTAATAGTATCAAAAAGTTCGATTTGGTATGAATTCATGGAGTAACACTTTAGAGTTTTACATACCTTTCTAAAAATTAAAGTTTTGGATTTTTGGCTTTTTTAGAGACCCAAGTACTTTAACAATTGTTTAAATAACTTAGATTTAGTTTGAACACATTTCACCCATTTGCTATAATAGTGTAAAAAGTTCAATTTTGTATGAATTCATGGACTAACACCTTAGAGTTTTGGATAATTTTTCTATAAATAAATTTTTTGGGTTTTTGATTTCTTTAGAGACTCATATACCTTAATAAGTGGTTTAAATTTTTTAGATTGTAATTTGAACACATTGCATCCATTTTCCGGTAATAGCATTAAAATGTTCAATTTGTTATGAATTCATGGACTAACACCTTAGAGTTTTGGATAATTTTTCTAATTTTTTTTTTTTTGAGTTTTTGATTTATTTGGAGACTCATATACCTTAATAAGTGATTTAAATAGTTTAGATTGTAATTTGAACATATTGCATCTATTTTCCGGTAATATCATCAAAACGTTTAATTTGGTATGAATTCATGGATTAACACCTTAGAATTTTGAGTAATTTTTCTAAAAATTAAAATTTTGGGTTTTTAGCTTCTTTAGAGACTCATATACCTTACCAATTTTTTTAATTAGTTTAGATTCTAATTTAAATACATTGCATCCATTCTCCACTAATAGCATCAAAACAATTCGATTTGGTATGAATTCATGGACTAACACCTTAGAGTTTTAGATAATTTTCTAAAAATTAAAGTTTTGGATTTTTGGTTTTTTTAGAGACCCAACTACTTTACCAAGTGGTTTAAGTAACTTAGATTTAGTTTGAACACATTGCATCCATTTATTAGTAATAGTATCAAAAAGTTCGATTTGGTATGAATTCATGGGTTAACCTTAGAATTTTGAGTAATTTTTCTAAAAATTAAAATTTTGGGTTTTTGGCTTCTTTAGAGACTCATATACCTTACCAAATGTTTTAATTAGTTTAGATTCTATTTTAAATACATTGCATCCATGCTCCACTAATAGCATCAAAACGTTTCGATTTGGTATGAATTCATGCACTAACACCTTAGAGTGTTAAATAATTTTCTAATAATTAAAGTTTTCGATTTTTGGCTTTTTTAGAGACCCAACTACTTTTAAAAGTGGTTTAAATAACTTAGATTTAGTTTAAATACATTTCATCCATTTGCTAGTAATAGTATCAAAAAGTTAGTTTTGGTATAATTCATGAACTAACACCTTAGAGTTTTGGATATTTTTTCTAAAAATAATGTTTTTGTGTTTTTGATTTCTTTAGAGACTCATATAC
Organism: Arabis alpina; assembly: GCA_900128785.1. NCBI lineage: Eukaryota > Viridiplantae > Streptophyta > Magnoliopsida > Brassicales > Brassicaceae > Arabis > Arabis alpina. Next base: position 35,262,256 of record LT669789.1, read on the forward strand.
CTTAATAAGTGGTTTAAATAGTGAGATTGTAATTCGAATACATTTCACCCATTTGCTAGTAATAGTATAAAAAAGTTCGATTTTGTATGAATTCATGGACTAACACCTTTGAGGTTTGAATATTTTTTGTAAAAATAAAGTGTTTGGGTTTTTGATTTCTTGAGAGACTCATATACCTTAATAAGTGATTTAAATAGTTTAGATTGTAATTTGAATACATTTCATCCATTTTCCGGTAATAGCATCGAAACGTTCAATTTTGTATGAATTCATGCACTAACACCTTTGAATTTTGAATACTTTTTCTAAAAATTAAAATTTTGGGTTTTTGGCTTAGTTTTTGATTTTTGGCTTTTTTAGAAACCCAACTACTTTACCAAAATGTTTAAATAACTTAGATTTATTTTGAACACATTGCATCCATTTGCTAGTAATAGTATTAAAAAGTTTGATTTGGTATGAATTCATGGACTAACACCTTAGAATTTTGAGTCATTTTTCTAAAAATTAAAATTTTGGGTTTTTTGGCTTCTTTAGAGACTCATATACCTTACCAACTGTTTTAATTAGTTTAGAATCTAATTTAACTACATTGCATCCATGCTCCACTAATAGCATCAAAACGTTTCGATTTAGTATGAATTCATGCACTAACACCTTAGAGTTTTAAATAATTTTCTAAAAATTAAACTTTTCGGTTTTTGGCTTTTTTAGAGATCCAACTACTTTAACAAGTGGTTTAAATAACTTAGATTTAGTTTGAACACATTTCATCCATTTGCTAGTAATAATATCAAAAAGTTCGATTTGGTATAATTCATGAACTAACACCTTAGAGTTTTGGATAATTTTTCTAAAAATAAAGTTTTTGAGTTTTTGATTTCTTTAGAGACTCATATACCTTAATAAGTGGTTTAAATAGTTTAGATTGTAATTTGAATACATTGCACCCATTTGCTAGTAATAGTATAAAAAGTTCGATTTTGTATGAATTCATGGACTAACACCTTAGAGGTTGGAATATTTTTTGTAAAAATAAAGTGTTTGGGTTTTTGATTTATTGAGAGACTCATATGCCTTAATAAGTGGTTTAAATAGTTTAGATTGTAATTTGATTTCATCAATTTTCCGGTAATAACATCAAAACGTTCAATTTGGTATGAATTCATGGACTAACACCTTAGAATTTTGAATACTTTTTCTAAAAATTAAAATTTTGGGTTTTTGGATTCTTTAGAGACTCATATACCTTACCAATTGTTTTAATTAGTTTAGATTCTAATTTAAATACATTGCATCCGTTTTCCACTAATAGGATCAAAACAATTCGATTTGGTATGAATTCATGGACTAACACCTTAGAGTTTTAGATTATTTTCTAAAAATTAAAGTTTTAGATTGTTGGCTTTTTTAGAGACCCAACTACTTTACCAAGTGGTTTAAGTAACTTAGATTTAGTTTGAACACATTGCATCCATTTATTTGTAATAGTATCAAAAAGTTCAATTTGGTATGAATTCATGGGTTAACCTTAGAATTTTATGTAATTTTTCTGAAAATTAAAATTTTGGGTTTTTGGCTTCTTTAGAGACTCATATACCTTACCAAATGTTTTAATTAGTTTAGATTCTAGTTTAAATACATTGTATCCATGCTCCACTAATAGCATCAAAACGTTTCGATTTGGTATGAATTCACGCACTAACACCTTAGAGTTTTAAATCATTTTCTAAAAATTAAAGTTTTCGATTTTTTGCTTTTTTAGAGACCCAACTACTTTAACAAGTGGATTAAATAACTTAGATTTAGTTTGAACACATTTAATCTATTTGCTAGTAATAGTATCAAAAAGTTCGTTTTGGTATAATTCATGAACTAACACCTTAGAGTTTTGAATATTTTTTCTAAAAAATAATGGTTTTGGGTTTTTGATTTTTTTAGAGACTCATATACCTTCATAAGTGGTTTAAATAGTTTAGATTGTAATTCGAATACATTGCACCCATTTGCTAGTAATAGTATAAAAAAGTTTGATTTTGTATGAATTCATGGACTAACACCTTAGAATTTTGAATACTTTTCTAAAAATTAAAATTTTGGGTTTTTGGCTTCTTTAGAGACTCATATACCTTACCAATTGTTTTAATTAGTTTAGTTTATAATTTAAATACATTGCATCCATTTTCCGCTAATAGCATCAAAACAATTCGATTTGGAGTAACACCTTAGAGTTTTAGATACCTTTCTAAAAATTAAAGTTTTGGATTTTTGGCTTTTTTAGAGACCCAACTACTTTAACAAGTGGTTTAAATAACTTAGATTTAGTTTGAACACATTTCATCCATTTGCTATAATAGTATAAAAAGTTCGATTTTGTATAAATTCATGGACTAACACCTTAGAGTTTTGGATAATTTTTCTAAAAATAAAGTTTTTGGGTTTTTGATTTCTTTAGAGACTCATATACCTTAATAAATGGTTGAAATAGTTTAGATTGTAATTTGAACACATTACATTCATTTTCCGGTAATGGCTTCAAAACGTTGAATTTGATATGAATTCATGGACTGACATCTTAGAATTTTGAGTAACTCTTTTTGGGTATTAATTCATGGACTAACACCTTAAAATGTTAGGTTTTTAGCTTCTTTAGAGACTCATATACCTTACATATTGTTTTAATTAGTTTAGATTTTAATTTAAATACATTGCATCCATTCTCCACTAATAGCATCAAAACATTTCGATTTGGTATGAATTCATGGACTAACACCTTAGAGTTTTTGATAATTTTCTAAAAAATAAATTTTTGGATTTTTTGCTTTTTTAGAGACCCAAATACTTTAACAAGTGGTTCAAATAACTTAGATTTAGTTTGACAACATTTCATCCATTTGCTAGTAATAGTATCAAAAAGTTCGTTTTGGTATGAATTCATGGACTAACACCTTAGAGTTTTGGATAATTTTTTAAAATATAAAGTTTTTGGTTTTTTGATTTCTTTAGAGAATCATATACCTTAATAATTGGTTTAAATAGTTTAGATTGTAATTTGAATACATTTCATCCAATTTCCGGTAATAGCATCAAAACGTTCAGTTTGGTATGAATTCATGGAGTAACACCTTAGAATTTTGAATACTTTTTTTAAAAATTAAAATTTTGGGTTTTTGTCTTCTTTAGAGACTTATATACCTTACCAATTGTTTTAATTACTTTAGATTCTAATTTAAATACTTTGCATCAATTCTCCACTAATAGCATCAAAACGTTTCGATTTGGTATGAATTCATGGATTAATACCTTAGAGTTTTAGATAATTGTCTAAAAATTAAAGTTTTGGATTTTTGGCCTTTTTAGAGACCCAACTACTTTACCAATTGTTTTAAATAACTTAGATTTAGTTTGAAAATATTTCATCCATTTGCTAGTAATAGTATCAAAAAATTCGATTTAGTATGAATTCATGGACTAACACTTAAGAGTTTTAAATAATTTTTCTCAAAATAAATTTTTTGGTTTTTTGATTTTTTTGGAGACTCATATACCTTAATAAGTGATTTAAGTAGTTTATATTGTAATTTGAACACATTGCATCCATTTTCCAGTAATAGCATCAAAACGTTCAATTTGGTATGAATTCATGGATTAAGACCTTAGAATTTTGAGTAATTTTTATAAAAATTAAAATTTTGGGTTTTTGGCTTCTTTAGAGACGTATATACCTTACCAATTGTTTTAATTAGTTTAAATTCTAATTTAAATACATTGCATCCATTCTCCACTAATAGCATCAAAAAGTTTCGATTTGGCAAGAATTCATGGATAATTTTCTAAAAATTAAAGTTTTGGATTTTTGGCTTTTTTAGAGACCCAACTACTTTACCAAGTGGTTTAAATAACTTAGATTTAGTTTGAACACATTGCATCCATTTGCTAGTAATAGTATCAAAATGTTCGATTTGGTATGAATTCATGAACTAACACCTTAGAGTTTTAGATAATTTTCTAAATGTTAAAGTTTTGGCTTCTTTAGAGATCACCCTACTTTACGAAGTGGTTTAAATAACTTAAATCTTAGTTTGAACACATCGCATCTATTTGCTAGTATAGTATAAAAAGTTCGATTTTGTATGAATTCATAGACTAACACCTTAGAGTTTTGGATAATATTTCTAAAAATAAAGTTTTTGGGTTTTTGATTTCTTTAGAGACTCATATACCTTAATAAGTGGTTTAAATAGTTTAGATTGTAATTTGAACACATCGCATCTATTTCCGGTAATAACATCAAAACGTTCAATTTGTTACGAATTCATGGACTAACACCTTAGAATTTTAGATAATTTTCTAAAAATTAAAGTTTTGGATTTTTGGCTTTTTTAGAGACCCAACTACTTTACCAAGTGGTTTGAATAACTTAGATTTAGTTTGAACACATTGCATCCATTTGCTAATATTAGTATCAAAACGTTTCGATTTGGAATGAATTTATGGACTAACACCTTAGAGTTTTAGATAATTTTTTAAAAATTAAAGTTTTGGATTTTTGGCTTTTTTAGAGACTCAACTACTTTACTAAGTTGTTTAAATAACTTAGATTTAGTTTGAACACATTTCATCCATTTGCTAGTAATAATATCAAAAAGTTCGATTTGGTATGAATTCATGGACTAACACCTTAGAGTTTTGGATAATTTTTCTAAACATAATTTTTTTGGGTTTTTGATTTCTTTGGAGACTTATGTCTTAATAAGTGTTTAAGGAAGAGGAGAAGACGGATTTTTAAAATCCATCTTTCTGCTCTTATTCTTCCCATCCATCTGCCTTTGTTCTCATGTACCAGGAATGGGTACTCTTGGGATAGACGCTGAGCTTCCTGCCTGACCACTTTTAGGTCCAGTCTTCAACCTTCTTCTTACTCCTTCTTTTAGCAGTCCCATTTTTAAGGAGGGCTGACTTATTCTTTTTCCAGGTGATGGATGGATTGTTGTCCCCTTTCTTTTCCTGGACGTTCCACCTTCAAGAGTTTTAGCTTGAGTCCTACCAGGTGGTCTTCCAGGCTTCCTCTTGGCAGGCACCTCATCCTGGATTTCAATCTCAGTAAGCCTTTCTTGCTCATCTACATTTAGTGGTCCTAACCTGAGGTTTAAGGGAATCCTTTCTGCAGGACTATCAGCTTGTTGTTCTCTAGTAGCTAGCTCAAGGGAAGATCTGACCATCATAGCAGCTGCTTCTATAAACTCTCCTTGAACTCCTGATTGTCTGGCCCTTTCACGCCTAGCCGCACTTTCAGTTGGTTCACCACAGTTGGCATATTGAGTCATCACTTCTCTAATTTCACGCAGTGCATTTTCCATAGCCGATGTGGGTAATCCTTCGTGGTCATTCACAATGTTTTCCTCTCTTTCTAGAGGAAGTCTTCTAGCTTTTGAGGAATCAGATCCCTCCTGAGAATATAGCAAGGCTCTAGGCAATTCTCTCCTCCTCTTCTCAACCCATACAAGTTTGTGAACACCTCTGTCAAACCTTCTTAGCGCATTATGATAGGATCCATGTGATGGATTATGGGAGGTAGATCTTGTCACATTTGGATTATGTGAGTATCTGCAGGACTGGCTACTGGATGAGTAACGTCTGACTCTGTCATCTCGTCTTTGCTCTACACCGTTATTCCTTCCTCGGCGTCCTCTTGTGCTCTCTGTAAAGGATCTTCTTATCTCATTTGACCTGGAGTAACCTCTCTCATTTAAGCCAGCTCTGTGAGTGTTACTTTCATTTGTAGCCCAATGAGCAAGAGGAGCTCCTTGAAGCTCTTCCTTTTCTTTTTCAGGACAGTCTTTAACATCATGAGTAAGACTAAAACAACCTAGACAATGCTTCTCCAGCTTCTCATAAAATAAGGTAGCAACTACCTCATCACCGTTCTCAAATTCCATAGTAGAAGTTTTAATAAGTGGTTGTAACCCATTAATGGTTACCTTCATTCTCGCAGACTTCTTGGTAATTTCATATGTTTCATATTTTCCCATATTCTCAGCTAAACTAACCAACATAGCCTTTGACCATAGGTGGCTTGGAACTCCTTGGATTTGGATCCAAAAAGGAATTTGCGAGGGGAATGAAGTGGCCAAAGTAGGTTCCCAACGTTGGAGAAAGATCATCCAACGAGCAAAGTAATATGGTCTATTCTCCATCACCGCTTGGATATCCTCTTCATTAGCAAATTGGTACTGAAAGATTCCAAGTCACAGATCTGTTCCCATAGGACGAGCATAGACCTTCCAGTGGTTTGCTAAAAATGGTAGAAGCGACCACATTTTCTGGATCTTGGATTCGTGATACGTCCCACCAATATCAGAGAGTGGTCATGGACCAGTTCAGATGGGTCAGAGGGAGGTATAATCAATCTTTGCTCGTGGAGGTTCCATAGGTACAACAATACCTTTAGCCTTTTCTGCAGCCGAAAATCTTCTATTCATCTTGTTTAAAAGTCTTTAGTAACACAACTTCTTTAGTTTCAGGGTTGAAATGATGGGTTTATCTTCACACCAAATCCTTTGAGAGGATCAAACTATGAGAAGAAATACACAAGAAACACAACAATCCTTTGAGGGGATCATGCTAGGTTAACTCAATAAAGTTAATTCACACTACTTGGAGACACAACTCTTTCCACTAACAATACTCAACAACTTTGAAGCAGAATCACCAGCAAACCACACTAAGCTTATCTGAATCCAAGAGAACTCAGTTCAATCTCTAAAGAAGAAAGGAGTAGTTTAGGGGGCTTTTAGTTGTTGGGAGGTTAGATTGAAAGTAAGGTTTGAAAATATTACTAGAAGTGGTAAGAAGCCATCGGATAATGGAAACTTAGCCCACTTACTCGTAGGGTAAAGACCATTCTCGGGAACTGTGCCTGAGAGCGTTTTCTACTCGTGGAGACAATTTTATCTGTGATAGTCTCGTAGTTGTCTTAGAGCAAGGAAATTGTATAATAAATCTCATAAATAAAACATTATTATATATAAAAAAAAAGTTCTTCACATCGAGTTTAAATTCGAAGAAGAATCAAGTTGCTTATGAGTTGTGACAGGCAATAAATCAACAAAGACAAAATAGGAAAAAAAGAGACAAAAAATAAATGTTGGAAATTGAACCGTACCTTTAGTTATCTTATCCAAGAAAGATGTGTTTTTGGCAATCGCGTGAATTTTTGGAAGATGGCATTTTTTTCTGTGCCAATAAATACTTCCTCACTGATTCGCTCTTGATTATTTTAAAATTAATAAAGGAAACTAATTTTTGACACTTTCAGCGACAAAATATCATATATTGCAATTGTTTTTAGGGCAAGGCAAAAACAACAAGGAATCAATGAATCAACGATTTTCATGTGTTCATCTTTACTTTTTCTCCAATGGTATCCCTAGTCTACAAAATAATTAAAAATGGTGAATTTAAAATCAAAAGTTTAGCGTATTTATTTTCCGATTCGTGTAGAAAAAATTCACTTAAGTCAAGAACAAAAAGGAGTGTTAGCGAAGAAAAGTTAACAGTGAATATTTATATATGGAATGATTCATTTTCTGACATAGAACTTGACTATTCAAATTATATATGTTTAGATCGAATTCTATAAATAATTCATATTTTGTTATCGATTTGATAATGCATTGGATGCCAAGTTTTTGTGTACAGTTAAGTATTAAAATGCATATGCTTAATTACTAATTAGAGAACTTATCTAATGATCAAAAATAGTGTTAACAAAACCACCAACCTTATGATTTCTTTTTACCTTTAATTTTTTCTCGACAACTATTTTCTTTTTGAACCTTTATTATGATGTTATTGTCATCATATTAACTACACGAGACCATGGCCATAATTGATTATGTAAGCCACTCCATCTGTTTCATATTAGTTGTCGTTCTAGGAGATTTCACACAAATTAAGAAAACATTTAAAATTTCTGTTTTACCCCTAATTAATGTGTTGTTTTGTTTGATAGAAGTAATTATTAAGCTGAAAGTTAAGGGTAAAAGATGGAAAAATAGTAATAAATATGCATTGAAAATACAGAACGACAAGTAATATGAAACAAAAAATAAAAACTAGAATGACAACTAATATGCAAGAGAGGGAGTATTGTCATGACTCCATGAGTAAGACATCTCTCTACTAAGCCTCTAGACCATACATACGATGTATGGATCTCCATAGAAGGACGTGTGACAAAATCTGCCATAGCAACTCCCAAATTCATGCATTAACTCAGAAGACAATAATACATTAGTACAACCTGTCCCAACTTTACCTCACTATCACTCGATCTTTTACATATTACAATAATGATTAAAAGAAAGAAACTAGTGGAAACAATAATAATATAAGTTTTTAAAATATTGATAACACAAAGAAGTTTAAAATTAACATTTTTAAAAGGATTGTTGCTTCAAAAGAATAAAAATAATTATTATTATTGATACGGGTCAAAAAAACAAAATGAACCTAGACACATACACATTTGATAGTGTTTTAAAACGTCTTAAGAACTTGCTCTTAGTGAATGTTTGAATATAATTCTCATCATATCTTCTAAGATCTTTCATGTGTAATTTACAAATAGAAATGGCACAAACAATTGAAATAATTCAAACTCTAATAGATATAATGATATATACATGATACATCTCTCGTGAAAAACATCTTAAAACAATTATAAGAAACATGTTGAAGTTCGAGAACATGTTATGTTTTGTTCTTCTAGCTATCACGATGATCCATCAATGCAAAAGGAGAGAGAATGATGCGTTATAGGCTTTGCTCGTGCAACACTCCTTTCCGTACATGTATAGGTTTCGATTTTGTGTCTAGTGTATATTTTAAAAACTAAAACCATAATTTTAAGCATTTTAGGAGAACTCTCCGTTTATATGAAGTGTTTAGGTTTATATCTTTCAAAAATGTTTTACAAAACATAAAGATGAATGTTTATATTTGAAAGGGATGTGATATTTTTTTGTTTAAACAAGTGAACACAAACACAATGATTAAAACTAGTTGTTGAACTAATCAAAGTTAGTTTTCTCTGAAACCTTTTACTTTGGACCTAGTCTTTTGGAATTATCCAGATCCTGTAAATGATTTGGTATCTCTTAAAATGACGAAAGATGTTTATATAAAGTTTGACACATTTCAATTAAAAATAAAAATAAATTCCACACTCTTCATCATTGAACTAAAACACAATCATATAGCTAAAATTCAGTTTTCTTCATCACATAAACTTTGAGTTTTCATGATATCAAAATTGGTTTCTGCTAAGTAGAAAAAAAAAATACCGACTTAAAAAAAAATACGATATCGAATTATCATTCACAAAATGTATATGTTCACTCACAATTTTTTTTACAAAGAATATTTAAGAGCATTCACAAAAGTATGTGTGACACAATTTTTTTACAAAGAAGATTTAAAAATCTATGGATCTATCGATTTTTTTTGTTTAATAAATTATTTTTTCTCCGCTATGGTCCATAAAAATATGATTAAAGTAGCTTGGACCGTTGATCAAGGACGGTGTCGCCGGATAAAGAGCATCTCAATCGTTGATGTCTCCTTATTAAATATCAAACAACAAATAAAAAATACAAAAATAAAATAAATCCGTACTTATTATTCTTTATTCATTAAAAATAATCATATATCGCCGGCAATAATGACCCTACATGCCGGAAAATTAAATTAATAAACATTTATTCCTCCATTACTCATTTCCTTATATATAACTCGAAAATCTCACACACACTTCACAAACTCATCATAAACTCAAAAACAAAACCAAGAGAGAAGAAGAAACTCTCTAAACGAATCCAAAGCTTTTAAAAGGGTATTTTCGTCAATTTAATATGGATTCCTTTGATTCGATTCCAGATCCTATAGTCATCGACATTTTAAACAAAGTCAGTGACGTCAAAACGTTAATACGATGTCGTTTAATCTCAAAACGATTCAACTCGTTATCAACTCAGTCTGACTCGCTTCTTCTCCAACTTGATCAAATCCTTGGAGCCACCGTAACAACCGATTCCGATTCTCCGATCTCAAATTTCTTCAAATCGATTTTCAAATCTATCCACTGTCTCTTACCACCGATCTTCTCCAAATCTATAGATCCGAGTCAAATCTTAACCAGATCTCCGAAAACTCCGGCTCAGATTCTCTCGAAATTCGAACGGATCCGGAATCTGGAAGTTGAGTTATACGGCGGAGATGTTAAGTTAGAGAAAGGCGCCGCCGTGAAATGGAAAGCTCAGTTCGGTGAAACGTTGAAAACATGTGTAATCGTTGCTTACAGATCCGCGACGGTGAATACTACGACGGAGACAGTGACGGAGACGACGACGGAGACGGATTCAGAGTTTGTTTGTGGATTAAAGACGCGAGTGGTGTGGACGATAAGTGCGTTAATGGCTGCTTCGACTCGTCACTATCTAATGAAGGATTTGGTTAAGGAACATAAAGAGATGGAGAAACTAACCGTTTACGATAGAGACGGTGAAGGAACGGTGGTTATGAACGCGATTGGGATGAAAGAGTATAGAGAAACAGCGGCGCGTGAGATGGCGCGTGAGATTGAGAAAGGTGTAGTAGAGCGCGTGGCGAAAGAACGTACGGTTGTTCCTAGTGTGAGAATGAGTATGAGACACGCGCCGTCGTTGAAGTTGAAGAGTGGGATTTGTTTAGAAGCAGCGACGTTAGTTGTTGTTAGACCTAGCGGTGGTGGTGTTGTTTCCGATGATGATAATGATGTTGAGCTTGCGACGGAAGCTTTTGCCGGAGACGGTGGTGATTGTATGTACGGTGAAGCAGTTACGGCGTTGCTTAAACGTAGGAGAAATGTGTTAGAGATGAATTCTTTTTAAGAGGCCCAATGGGCTTTTTTGGGCTTTTAAATGTATATTTTTACACAACCGTGCAAAGCCGATTGTTGTACTATTACACGTACGAGTTTGGTTTAAATGATTCTTCTAATATGATATGATTATCAAACATTAAATGCGTTGCAGTATTATAATATGTAGATATGATTCGAATGAATAAACAATTAGCTATAGTTTATATAATTTTATAGTGTTATGATTAGAACGATTAAACAAAGAGCTACTATTTTATATGCTCTGGTCTTCTACAATGAGTTGGCCAGAAAAAAAAACTAATAAAATTGGGTTCTGATATTGACTATGAAAAAATATAGCCAATTTGAAGTGAATATTGAATAATCATAACCCTTAATAATTACGAAAATTAGATGCAAGTCTAATGGATTCGGGTTTAAGCCCATTAGGCCTGCTAAGGAAAGCTAAACTATGTCTCCTTCAAGTTTCAAGTTTAAAGTTTATGAGCTCTAGTTCAACTTTTCTTGAACAATTAAAAGGATCTATAAAGAAATGATATGATATCATTATGAACACATTTTTTTAATATGCCATTGAGTGGTATCATCACTATCACGAACAAAAGGATGTTGTAATTAATTAGGTCACTAGTTTAATTCTTAACATTATTCTAAATTTTGCAAAAGGTGATAGAGTGCAGAGAAAGAAAGGTGTTAGTTTCATTTAAATCATAATCCCATTATAAAACAAAAATGTGGTCCTAGCTTACATTTAAATGACAAATATTTATGCTTTAAACAAAGAATAATACAAAAAAAATATATGAAAATTTGATTAGAGACTGAATCCTAACTATAGATTATAGGTATGAATGATGCTTCAATCCAAAACTTTGATTGCAAGTTTTAAAGTGTTAGGCATGCAATACGATTTTCATATTTATCAGGCTTCTTTTTGTCACATTTCATCACATTTTATGATGGAGTTTTTTTTTGTCTCAATTACGCTTTTGTTTAAGATCTACTTACACAAGTTATCTATAATTACGTTAATAGATTCCGTTGTGATTTGATAAAGAGAAAAACAAGACTTAAGTTCGTGAAAAAGGAGTAAAATGTGAATTGCCTAACTTTTTCAAGTGAGGCTTGTTAGTGAAATGGTGTACAACTAAATCAAACTTCATCTACATAAATTTATCTTTATGAAAAAAAATATCTTCATTTATATAATAAGATTGCTACTTAAATGTTCCATAAAAGTATTTTTAGTGCTAAGGCCTACCTCAATGTTGATGCAACTTATCAATGAATAAATTATTAAACATGTACCTAACTTTTCTTTTGATTCTTTAAGTTATTAAATATAGTTGGGGTCTGTTTGCTTATCTTTATTTCATTTTCAAGTGCATATATATCATTATACTGTACTACTTTAAAGACATGAACGCAATTAGCGCAGCGTTGGTAAATTTAAGTGAATTAGATCAAGTAATTTCCCTACCATTTCACTTGAATTAGAGTGAAAAACCGAGTTTCATAATTACTCGAATTCGGTGGAAGCCAAAAAATTAATTTGCGAAAACTGTTGTTTTCAGATAATTATTTGTGTTAAAGGTTGTTTGAGATAATACCTTAGTAAGATAAGAATTCATTCAAAAAGTAGTGTAAAAAATATTAGTACTAGTTACAAGAATTTGTAACTATAGTTAAATTTCATCAAGTTTTACAATATTTTTCTTACCAAAAGGTATAAAACATCCATGTTATACATATTTCTCTTACCAAAAGGTCCAATACTGAGAAGACACAGTTGTACCTATGAAAATGCAATTATAGAAGCTTTATATTGAGTGGGAGACATGGCATGAAATCAAAATGATGTGTATTGAGTTGAAGTTCAGGAAATTAAGAATACATTTTCGCGTATTCAAGAACTGAAACAAATCATGCAACAAATATCAAGAGTTTTGTGGAAACTTTTGCGTGAGAATCACTTGGGAAATTTAAGTATGTTTCTATTTTTTTTCTAGAAAAAATTATGGTGTTGACTAAAGATTTGTTTTAATGCCGAGTAAAACCGTCGAACTAGGCTTGTAACAATTGATTAAGGTGTTTTCTATAAACATATGATAAAGTGTTTTCTAATCTCTATACAAATTCCATTGACTTTACTTGATGTTTAGTTGAAGTTTAACGTGAAACTTACCACAAAATTGCGATTATTTGAACGAGGATCTTAGAGAAACCAAATTGTTTGAACCGGAACCAATGTTAGTTTTGATTTTTACGATCATTTTTTATTGCAATGACGTTTTCCGATTGTGAAACAATCATATCAAATAATTCATGTCCCAATATTGCAATACTTTAACCATACACTATTCCAATACTTTATATCGCATCATTACATCATTCACATCTCTAACTAGTTTTGCAATATCATTGTCATTTGGTGCTATAGTTTGGTGATATAGTTACAAGGTAGTTAAATGGCAAATGAATTTTTTTGTGAGTGTGTGGTTGAAGATAATAACAACAAAGAGAAATGTGACCACACAGCTTGTGTACCATTGGATTAAGAAACAAGCCTCGTGCCCTTCCAATCTTTTCCTTTATTTCCTCTTTATACCATTGTCTTTCTTTTTTTCATTCATATAATATTGTAAACTTATTGAATTTTTGAAAAAGTAAAGCCCACGAAACCTTTCCAACTTTAATCTATTGGAGCAATTCGACTATAACCCATCATTACCCTTGTCACATTCACATGTTAAATTCTTTTTTATATTATTTCATCTATGAATAATGTACTTGTCACACAAAAAAATGTTATCCTTTTGATATAAAATCATCGAAAAAACTTAGGAATTAGATCGCGGATTGATTTATCGATAAGTGCAAGAACTATGACCGATGCATTTTCTTTTTAGTAATCTGAGTTTGTAGAGGTGAAATCTAGACTAACGTCTATTACATGAGTTCTATAGTGACCAAATATGAACGTCAAATTTGGACATAAGTTAGAGTTAAGTCTTTAATACATTTTGACGTAGTGAGAGCTAGATAGATACCAAGATCTTAATTACTCTAAGAAAGTGTAAAATCAATGTTTTTCTACTCTTCGATGAAATATCTTAAGATCTACCGAAAATAAGGGTTAGAGAATACTATTCTCTCAAAACTTCAAAGCTTTGTTTTAATTAATAATTTCACTGAATAATATATCAAGCTTTAAGATGCTATTTATAAGAAAACCTAGAAAACTCTCAAAGATTCTAAAAAAAACCTAAAGGATAAACATTTTTAAGATACAAATAATTCATAATGATCCTAACTATACCTTGCATCACAATCAAACTCACAATATGATAATAGCATATAAATCTCCAAGTAAAATGAAAAACTTACACATGAATGTATCTATTCAAAAAAAATATGAAGAAGTTTTGATAACCATTGAATGTTGAAAGTGAATAATAATTCCGTCAAGAAGCTTCTTGTTTACAACAGTATAAAGTCATAACGAAACCCCACTTCACTCCTTTGACCCCATTTTATATTTATCCATCAATTTCACATAACATTTTCAATATATTGTTAGCCAAAAAAAAAAATATATCAAAACATTTTTCAAAAAACAGTTGGTAAAGACACACTACACCACCGATTTTTTCACCTTTTTTTTCGTTGAAAAAAAGAAAGTTTTTTCCCCTCTCAAAAAGCAAAAAGCATGTAAAGCTGTCACAACACAAGAATTTTATAAATCCAAACATAAAAAGCTGAACCATTTCATTTCATTCATAGATCAATCCCAACACAAACAAAACACAAAAACCAAGAAAACAAAAGCTATGATCAAAGGAAGAGAAGGTAACAGAGGATCTTCTTCTTCTTCTTCTTCTGGTTACTCTTCAGATTTGTTGGTATGTTTCCCTACAAGAACCCACTTAACTCTTACACATAAACCCATCTCTAGCCCATCTCGTCCTTCCGACACAACTAACCGTCGTCCTCACCACCGTCGCAGCCTCAGCAAACTCTCTGGAGTTCAACAAAGTCCTGTCTTATGGGCTAAACAAGCTAGTAGCAAGAATCTTGAAATCGATGAACCAACTTCACCTAAAGTAACTTGTGCAGGTCAGATCAAAGTGAGACCAAGTAAATGTGGCGGGAAAGGTAAGAATTGGCAATCTGTAATGGAAGAGATAGAGAGGATACATGTGAAAAACAAAACAACTAGTCAAAGCAAGTTTTTTGGGTTAAAGAAAGATTTGTTTGGTTTCTTGACTTGTATGAGAAACATTAGGTTTGATTTTAGATGTTTTGGTGATTTTCGACATGCTGATGTCACTAGCGACGATGATGACGACGAAGACGACGACGAAGAAGAGGAGGAGGTAGAGGAAGAAGAGAGTTCTAAGACTGTTTTTTCTAAATGGTATATGGTTTTACAAGAAGATGAAAAGAAGGTTGATGAAAAACGCGTTCTTGATCAAAACGCGGAAACGGAAAGTGCGGTTCCACCGCCAAACGCGCTTTTGTTGATGCGGTGTAGGTCTGCACCGGCAAAGAGTTGGTTAGAAGAGAGAATGAAAGTGAAAACAGAGGAAGTTGTTGATAAAGAGGAAGAGGAAACAGAGGAGGAGGATCTTGAGATGAGTGTGAAGAAGAAGAAAGATTTGAGATCGTTAATGGAGGAAGAGAAGATGGAGTTAGTGTTGATGAGATATGATACTGAGTATTACAGATTATCTTCAGACATTGCTAAAGAAACTTGGGTTGTTGGTAGTGGAGTTCAAGATCCTTTGTCTCGAAGTCGAAGCTGGAAAAGCTGATTAAAACACTAATTAAGAGTTTTATTATTACCATATTGATTATCTGTTAATTAATTTTGATACTTTTTTTTTATGTTTTGGGTTTCTTGAGTTTCTATGGTTTTATTTTGTATTATCTTAAAGGTCTTTTTTGTGTGTGTTTTCATCACAAAGTTTGTAATGTAATGCAAATATGTACAGGGTTTTTTTTATCTGTTTAATATATAATTTTTTTGTTTGATTATATGTTGTGTGTATATTTGTAAAACCATTTTGGAGTTTAGTAAATGGATTGGCTTATTGGTAATCATATGATAAAATCCAAATGATAACAAACATCTTAATTTTGCGACTTTCATTAGTGTTGTCGTTGTTTTATTCATTAGTCAATTTTAAACCCGATTCAGTGCATGTTGTTGATAAAAAATCTATTTCATCAGTATAGTTTTATAGACTAAAAGAAGTAATCACTATCACACAAATCCGATATAATGCATGTTATTGGAAAAATGTATAGATTGAAAGAAATAATCACTATCATACAAATCCGTTTGAATGCATCTTGTTGGAAAAAAGAATGATTAGTAGTATTAGCTTACAAGTTCCTACTTTGCATCATGAAGCTTTTTAAGTTAATTAGAACATTTTTTCTCCTTTATTGATTATGTGTTTCAAGTAAGCATTAATTCGTGCCTAAGAAGTTGAAGCACATAGACCATAAGTGGTTTTCAAGACAAAGGAACAAACCAAAACATCAATCTTCTGCTTAGCCTAGACAAGCGAGAGAGAGTTAGCAGATTTAGTGTCAGTTTCCATAAGTGGTTACACATCACGCTTGGTTTTTGTCACTTTACTTTAAAGATACACACAATCATCAAGCAATCCTGAAATTTACATGCCTTAAACATTAGCTTCTTTTTTTGCGGTACGTAATAGCCGACATCAACCATGAAGAAGCACATCATGATCAACAGATGATATTGTAGAGGAATTATCACCAATAACAAAGATATGGTCATAGTAAAATGTCTATGAACATATATTCTCATCTTGCGATATAGTAGCTTCGTTTTCAACCCAAATATACCGCAAAATTAGCTAGACAATTATACGAAAAGATGTTATTAGGTCATAATTTATAACATTTTCTAATAAATTTGAAGTAGTATTAGAAATGATTCTCTTAATAATAATTTTACCCTAGTGAACTTATTTGATTATATGGCTTGACTAATTTCCGAATCACTTTAATTAGTACACATGTTTGGTTATAAATTTAAAACCTCTACACATAGGCATTCGAAGCCCTCGAGGCAAGGCCATTGACATAAGATATGTCCATCGTTTCTAGTCTATAACATATCTTATGTTATTGGGTTTGTGAAAAGAAGAAATTATAAGATTTTTTTCCCTTATGATAGAAGGTTTAACTTTATTACTTTGGTATTAATCCGTTTGATACAAAAATTTGAACGTGAAAGAAGAAAAAGCCCTAAAATAAGAAAATGATCAAATAAAAGTATGACCTAAATAGCAACAAAAAAGCCAAACAAAGAACCACACATACACAAGACAATCAATCAAAACCTCTTTAAAACTATACAATTCTTCTTACACAAACCCAATAATCTCCCATTTCAATTCACCACAACTAAATCCGAGCCGAGTCCTCTAAACCGGTAGTCTTCACCGGTTTGATTCCTAAACTGGACATTTGCCTCAGCCAATGCTCTTCTAGTCTCTTCATCTCCAGGTATCTCCATCACCAACAACTCATAATCTTGAATCGCATGTTGCCATTTTTCCAACTAAACACACAAAGCAAACCAATTACAAACAATGTTTAAGATAATATGTCATAATTTAACCGGTTTAAACCGGTTCTTGAAATGGACATTGATTTACCTTAGCATAAGAATCCGCCCTGCGCCTTCTAGCTTTACGGTACGAAGGCTGAAGATCGAGAGCCAATGTGCAATCTTCGATAGCTTTCTCGAATAGACCAAGCTTGAATCTTGAGGCAGCTCTGTTACAAAGCAAGAGAGCATTGTAGGGATCTTTCTCTAGTCCTTCCGTGTATACCACGCAAGCTACTTCAAATTTGGAGGCGTTGAAGAGTAAGTTTCCGCTGAGTCTCGCGGCAGCAACCGCTCTGGCTTTTTTAGAAACCGAGTTTACTTCTTCGTTGCTCGGGTCTAGCCGAGATGCTTGCCTTGACGCAGTGACAGCATCTTCAAATCTGTCCAAGAAAGAAAGAATACAATGAGTCTCCTCATGTTTTAGAAGGCGGAGAGAAACGCCGAGTTGTTCATCCTTCAAGAAAGAAAACGGCAAGATTTGTGTAATCGTATGGGTTCAAACTTCAAATGGGTTGTTAATGATATGACAAAAACAACGGCAAGAGTTTCACGTATTGAAAAATAAAACGCGTATTTGTTTTACTCCTAAGGAGTTTAAAGGTGATGAACAACAAGATGTTCCCTTCCTAAAAAGTGAACGGCATGTTGTTTTCTTCCGTAAAGAAATGAAATAAATGGTAAGGCCTAAACTGACCTTCCTACTGCAATGTAGACTTGAGCTCCGACCATTAAGAGATAAGAAGTAATGGAAAGACCAAAAATCTTTATGTAACAATCGATATTGAAGCGTTTTGTTCCTTTTTGGTAAACATTGTACGCTTCTTCGTGTCGATGGAGACGCAATAATGCCTCTGTTTGGAGCGCATAAACCTTATAAATTTGAGAATTAAGAGTTTAATAAGGCAAAAGAAAAAGAATACCTACTAACAAAATTTTGGCTCCTTATTAGCATATATGAATAAGAAAGAAAGCTAACCCGAGGCGAAGAATCGGCTCCATATGAAATCGCAAAACAAGTCTCTTTCAAAACAACATTCCATTCCTTTGATCTCCGAGCTTCCTCGCACCTACTTAAACATTTTATAACATCTTCAACTTGTTCTACATGTTTTGTCTCTGTATATTTCCCAGCTTGTGTATAGTGACACAAAGCCTTTTCAACCTCACCCAATCTATTTCCAAAAAAGGGTGTAATTTAGACATTTTGTAATCCTTTAAGACTATAAAATAATTGTTCGGATATCAATCCAAGTCCAACATCATAGATTTAGACAATAATAATATTCCAAAATTTATAAGGATTAAGTAATAAAGGAAAGATAACAGAGCAAATACTATTCTTACCTAAGTTGGAGTGAAGCAAGTCTCTGATGAGCTCTCTCGTAAGTAGGGTTGAGTCTTAAAGCTTCTTCACAAGCATCAGAAGCTTCTAGAAGCCGACCAAGACTGATCAAAGCGGCGGATTTGTTCGACCAATACGTCGGCGTTTTAGGGTCAGCTGAAATAGCTCTCTCGTAAAACACAAGAGCTTCTCCAAACCTACCACGACAATACTCTTCGTTTCCCATTCTCTTCAATGTCTCTGGATCGAGTCTGTAATTTACAGTTTTACCCTCCCACCGGCTTTTCGTATGTGCCACGTTAGCTTTAACGGCAGGAGGAGGCTGTGGTTTCACTATGATGTTTCCCATTACTCCGTTAAGTGAGAATCTCTTGCTATCTGTTCTTGATGAAGCTGAAGAAATTCGTGCGGTTTCAGATGATTTTCTTGCTGATTCCGATGATTTTCGGGGGATAGTTTCGTCGGATTTAGGGTTTTCTTGGGGTTTTTGAGGTTCTTGTTTCTTTGGTTGAGGAGAAGAATCAGTGGATTCTCTTGGAAGGTTTTTTTTAGGGTTTGTAATGGTAGTTGACTTGGGAGGCAAGTAATCTTTTGCTTTATGATGATCTTTTTCCGGTAACGAGGGTTTTCTCCGGCGAGGACTCCAGCTTTGGAAAATACAGCCAAGGAGACTTTCACAACCCAATTTTGGACCAATAGAGATTTTCTTCGATTTCGCCATTTGTATAGTAAAATTGAGTCTTTGAAGGAGAAGATAAAGAACTATGAAGAGTTTTGATGAAACAGAGAAAGTAAGAAGTTTTCTTTTGAGTTGAGTTTGGAGTTGAAGATGAAGGTGTTTAATGTGTATATATAAGTCTAACAAAAGAGTTACTGTTGAGTACTTTACAAGAAACCAGCTTTTTTATTTGTCTGCCTTTTGCTATAACACAAAAATCTTGCTTTTGTTTTGTAAAATCCAAAAATTAGATTTTAATTTGATCTTATGGGGTCGATTCTTTAAGACATTCTTGTTATTGAAATATTATGATAGGAATAGTTATGTATTTGCTGACCCCATTGTTGTTGATTGTTTATTGTCTTAATTGATAAAGACGAAAAAATAGAAGTGTTGAAATGTTTGGAGCCTAGTGAAAGATTTAAATAATTTGTGTTATCATTATTTCTCGATGTTTACGGGGTAATGATTAATACAATGACAATTAAACTTTTCAACATATAACGATTACCATAGAGCATAAAACTCAAAACCTTTAGTTGGACAATTAGTTAAGTGCAATAACAAGTTGTTTATAATAAAGTTAGCAATTCTGTTGATAGTTGTTGTGTCCAATAATGATATATGTTTGTGATTGGTTTCTTTTATATGAATCTGTCTCATTTTACTAATTCTAGACATAATAAGTAAAATAAATAAATAAAATGCTTAACATGTAGTCAGAATGACAAATGATATATAGATACAATGATTTTTCGTGCTTGAAAAATGTTATTTTGACTAGAAAAAAACGTGATGATTAATTGTGAAATGGATGGGAGTAGAGTAAGATGTCTCTTTATAACCAACTTATGATTATAATGGCATTGGCATGTATTACACTAACAGAAAAGTTTAGAACCAAATGGTCAATGTTTAATAGTGCTCTACAAAAGTAATTAGTGGAATAATTAAGTTTATCCTCTTAAACGCCAAAGTAGTCGCAATAATAAAGTGGTTGATATTTACAATAATATAATCCACAACAACCAACAAATTTGTTTTCTTGTTTTAATAAAAACCAAATCCAATCAAAGTGACCTACCAAATAAACTAATTTTGCTGAAATCCCGCTTAAACTATTAATTGTTATTAACCGAAACTTGTTTTCTGAATTGCGACTTGTACGTGCGGTAGGAGTGATGATTCAACTTGTTAGGAACAATTTTAACAGTTTTTTTTTGTTTTACGGAAAAAAAATCTTAAGCTTCATCTAGAGTAATCTCTCCGACATGTAAGAATCTGGATGTTCTTGTTATTTAAGACGTTTAAAATGATCAACCACAATTTTTTTTTTTGTTGTTGGTATGAATGTTAAGAATGATAAACCATAATTGAAGTTATAGTAGAACTTGGTTTCTCAATTAACAAGATGAATATTTGGCCACTATATCACCATAAAATGGTTAATTTTAACAAATTTGATTTGAGACTGTTTTTAGCGAAAGAGGACAGTGAGATGGTGTAGTTGTGTTCGTTCGTGTGAGTCGGTGCCGGCTTTGTCGGGGACCCTCTGTCTAACATGGCAGCTTTCTTTGTTTGTTTGTAATGTTTGATTTAGCTTTGACCACTTTTTCCACAATTTTTTTGTCCTTCCACCAACACATATGTACTTCCAAACATTTTTATTAAATTTGACTGAAATTCGATATTCAAAGAGAAACTTAAGAGAATATCAAAGCTTATCGTATATACATTTTTTTTTTGTCGGAATATTTACATAAGATCTATTTTCAGAACACTAGTATGTTAGAATTAATTTTCCTTTTGTTCTTGTTTTATAAATGTTCCATTCCATATATGTATTTTGATTTAGGTTTTTCCTAAAACTGTATGGATATGAATGTTTTGCCTGCCGACAACTTAGAAAACTCGTGCAACATTAGGAGAAAAGCTAAACGAAAGGAAGAAGGATAAAGCTATGAACAAAACCTTATAATAAGCACAAACAAAACAAGCCACGTAAATAGATTCTCTTAAATCTTTCTTTTTCATAAATTGCAACAAAAATACCAAAAAGAGTAGTAAAAAAACCAACGACTGATAATCAAAAAGAATCATCTCTTTTATTTTTATGTAATCTTCTTGTTTCAAATTTTCTTTACTCGAGAACATACTATTCATCACAATGTGGCAATGTATATGACCATACGACTAGTCTTAACTTTGAAATAAAAATTCGGTAACAAAAAAAACCAACCCATTATATTAAATGAATAAATGATTGCTATAGTTTCACAAATAACTAAAAGGTGGTCCATTTTTTCTAGTATACGCTTATAGCTTTTTATAGCTTTTTTTTCTTCTAGTATACGCTTATAGCTTTATTGTTTTTGTAATATTAAGATAGAATATATGCATGGGTTTGATATATTAATAAGTCCGATTGACCCAAAATATGTATACGACCTAGGCATGGGAAAAAGATAGAATATATGCATGGGTTTGATATATATTAATAAATCTGACTGACCCAAAATATGTATACGACCTAGGCATGGCAAAAATATTAAGGGAATTAATATTATACGGTCCTTGGTTGTATTCGAGTATATATGTTAAAGATTGAGTCATATTTTGCAGTATGCATTATTGAAGACTAAAATAAGATCAGACGTACCTAAGGGAAACATATACTAATAAAGTGGTTGGACTAAAAAAAATACACTGCAAGGAAAGTCGTTCGAGAAACCTCCACTATACTCAAAGTGCATATATTCTTTAATATGCAACCCGATGATTACAAATTTGATATAAGGAATACATCTACGAATTCTTATTCTGGTTAGTTATCATGGTTTCTAAGAAAGACATGATGAAAGTATAGAGAAACTAGGTGATATAATGATTGCGTTAATATATATATACACATATATATATATATATATATAACACTTGAAGTCATGATACTTGTATGATAATGTTCCTAGTATAGTTCATGTAGTAAACATGTCGTAGACGGATAATTCTTTATATGATGCATATGTTTATAAGCATATCAAGTCATTTGAGAAACAAAAATAAATTCAACCAATTTTTCAAAATTTCAGGTAATTGGTTGGCAAAATTTGTTGTTTGTAGTTTTTCAAATAGTTTTATTTCGCCAATTAAAACCATTACACGTTGTTTTTTTCTTCGTAGCATGTATAATTGTACACTAAATTACCAAATCATAGTCAAATAATGTTCAAAATGGCAAGCAATATGATTAGATCTTTGGCGTGTGGACCTCATGTAAACGGAAAAGAGAATAAAATAACGAAGGTGGCTTTAGGTTAAAGATAAAAAACGCAGAACGACGATCATTTCTTATAATACCCAAAATATTTAAATCGGATATTATTTCTTACTCATACATGCATTGGAGAGGCTAATAAAAAATGATGTGAATGGAACCTTATATGGTATCGGGCTAGCTAGTTAGTTCGTGAAAAACTAATATACTTATTAACTAAATAATCATACTTTAGAATTTGTCGTTATTTAGATCCTCCCTAAATAACTAAAAACTAGTTGAATTTTGTTATCAACCACCCATTTGCTCAATTCGTTTTTTGTTTTAAATGATAGTGGAAGATCTTGAGAACTGATTTGGTATTTGACTATTTGGTGTGGAAATTCCAAAACATGAACAATAAACATAAGTATATTGGGAAAATATACGAAGAAGTACTAGTTTGCTCAAAAATAAAGGAGACTTACTAGAACAATCTTCTTAGATTTTGGTCTAACTTAAACAACCTTCTTAGATTTTAATTACTGAGACTATTTTCGAGTCCGTTTTACCCTTTTTCCTTTGATAACAAAAAACGTATTTATGAAAATACCATTAATGAAACGCGCCGCGTAGGCGCGAAAATTTTCCGCCTAAAAAAACAAGTCTACCGCTATGTGATGGTAGACTTATTTGAGTTCTGGTAGATTTTTTTTTTTGTCCGTAGACTTATTTGAGAAGCGGTAGACTTATTTTTGAGCGGTAGACTTATTGTGTCTCCTTTGGTGGTAGACTTATTTCCGAACGGTAGACTTATTTTCTTTGCGGTAGACTTATTTTCCCATAGCGGTAGACTTATTTTTTGCGGTAGACTTTTTCTTCGAATGGTAGATTTATTTCTGTAGACTTATTTTCAGCGGTAGATTTATTTTTCTTCGATGGTAGATTTATTTTGACTGGTAGATTTGTTTCCTTTGGTGGTAGATTTTTTAGTCATAGTGACGGTAGATTTATAGTGACGGTAGACTTATTTTAGTAGCGGTAGACTTATAGTTTGCGGTAGACTTTTTTATCGTGGTGGTAGATTTATTTTGTGTTTAGTTGTGGTAGACTTATTGTAGTAGTGGTACACTTATAGTTAGCGGTAGACTTATTTCGTATTTTCGGTCAACGAAACCAACCGTTGACTGGTAGACTTATTTTTTTAGGATCAATGGTGGTAGACTTATGCGTTTTTAGCGATAGAAGCGGTAGATTTGTTTTTACCCAGGTCTAGTGATGGTAGACTTTTTATCAAACTTAGTGACAGTAGACTTTTTTTTACATTAGACATTTGGTAGACTTATTTGTGATAGCGGTACACTTATTGTACTTGTTGGTAGACTTAATTCATGTTTAGGAATTTATAGTGGTGGTAGACTTATTTTTGAACTTAGTGACGGTAGACCTATTTATGATAGCGGTAGACTTATTGTACTTGGTGGTAGACTTATTTCCTGTTTTGGAATTTATAGTGGTGGTAGACTTATTTTCGAACTTAGTGACGGTAGACCTATTTGTGATAGCGGTAGACTTATAGTACTTGGTGGTAGACTTATTTCCTGTTTATGAATTTATAGTGGTGGTAGACTTATTTTCGAACTTAGTGACGGTAGACCTATTTGTGATAGCGGTAGACTTATTGTACTTGGTGGTAGACTTATTTCCTGTTTAGGAATTTTAGTGGTGGTAGACTTATTTTCGAACTTAGTGACGGTAGACCTATTTGTGATAGCGGTAGACTTATTGTACTTGGTGGTAGACTTATTTCCTGTTTAGGAATTTATAGTGGTGGTAGAGTTATTTTCGAACTTAGTGACGGTAGACCTATTTGTGATAGCGGTAGGCTTATAGTACTTGGTGGTAGACTTATTTCCTGTTTAGGAATTTATAGTGGTGGTAGACTTATTTTCGAACTTAGTGACGGTAGACCTATTTGTGATAGCGGTAGACTTATTGTACTTGGTGGTAGACTTATTTCCTGTTTAGGAATTTATAGTGGTGGTAGACTTATTTTCGAACTTAGTGACGGTAGACCTATTTGTGATAGCGGTAGACTTATTGTACTTGGTAGTAGACTTATTTCCTGTTTAGGAATTTTAGTGGTGGTAGACTTATTTTCGAACTTAGTGACGGTAGATCTATTTGTGATAGCGGTAGACTTATTATACTTGGTGGTAGACTTATTTTCTGTTTAGGAATTTATAGTGGTGGTAGACTTATTTTCGAACTTAGTGACGGTAGACCTATTTGTGATAGCGGTAGACTTATAATACTTGGTGGTAGACTTATTTCCTGTGTAGGAAACTATAGTGGTGGTAGACTTATTTGGTAGGTGGTAGAGTTATTTGCAAGGAATGCGAAATATCGATTTTACCCTTAAAAATAGACAAATTTGCACGAAAAATCTGCAACAATGGTGAAGAACTAGGGTTTAGGTTTTAGGGTTTAGGGTTTAGGGTTTAGGGTTTGAACAAAATGAGGTAAATTGGGAACAAAACAAATCATTCTTGTTTATGGTAGTTAGAGTTTTGAGAAGAATTGATGGGTGTTCTTGGGAACAAAACAAATCATTCTTGTTTATGGTAGATTTAGTATGTAATATATATTTTCAAATATTTTCTATCTTTTCGTATGAACTCGTACTCGTATTTGAACTCGTACTCGTGTTTTAAGGATTTTGTAATGTTTACCGAGACATTTCAGAAGCCATGTTTTAACCATACATAAATGTTGTCAATTCATTCATTACACTACAAAAGAATGTTCATAGATGTCTACCATAATATTTGAATCTCTTTGCAAAAAATCTACCATAACAATTGTATTTTATAGAAATAAATCTACTATAACGTATATTACAAATCAGAACATGTGTGTCTTATAAAAATAAATCTACCATCAAACGCAAATACATCTCATAAAAATAAATCTCTTTGCATGTTAAACAATACAAAGATTAACCAAATACTACTTAAAGACAACAAGAAACAATGGTGTATAGACCATCTTCATGAACTTTTGGATGTTCTTTACAATCTTCATGCGGTTACGCATTGCACGTACAAAGAATACCTGTAAAGAAATTCATGGAAATTAGAATATCTTGGAGTGAAACACAATCCTAACTTAGCAAAAAAAAAATTCATTCATTCATTAGCAGCTCCAGAGTCGAAAAGTCTATGCATCTCATAGAAATAAGTCTACCACAACGTCTGCATCTCAAAGAAATAAGTCTACCATCAAACAGAAAATAAGTCTACCATCGAACAAAAATAAGTCTACCATCAAACAGAAAATAAGTCTACCATCGAACAAAAATAAGTCTACCATCAAACAGAAAATAAGTCTACCATCGAACAAAAATAAGTCTACCATCAAACAGAAAATAAGTCTACCATAAAAAAAAAAAAAGTCTACCATCAAACAGAAAATAAGTCTACCATCAAACAAAA
The DNA here is from genome assembly GCA_900128785.1 of Arabis alpina. Classification (NCBI taxonomy): domain Eukaryota; kingdom Viridiplantae; phylum Streptophyta; class Magnoliopsida; order Brassicales; family Brassicaceae; genus Arabis; species Arabis alpina. The sequence goes on from LT669789.1 coordinate 35,288,639, forward strand.
ATAAGTCTACCATCAAACAGAAAATAAGTCTACCATCGAACTGAAAATAAGTCTACCATCAAATAGAAAATAAGTCTACCATCAAAAAAAAAAAGTCTACCATCAAACAAAAATAAGTCTACCATCAAACAAAAATAAGTCTACCATCAAACAGAAAATAAGTCTACCATCGAACAAAAATAAGTCTACCATCGAACAAAAATAAGCCTACCTTCAAACAGAAAATAAGTCTACCATCAAACAGAAAATAAGTCTACCATCAAACAGAAAATAAGTCTACCATCGAACAGAAAATAAGTCTACCATCAAATAGAAAATAAGTCTACCATAAAAAAAAAATAAGTCTACCATCAAATAGAAAATAAGTCTACCATCAAACAAAAATAAGTCTACCATCAAACAGAAAATAAGTCTACCATCAAACAGAAAATAAGTCTACCTTCAAACAGAAAATAAGTCTACCATCAAACAGAAAATAAGTCTACCATCAAACAGAAAATAAGTCTACCATCAAACAAAAAATAAGCCTACCATCAAACAGAAAATAAGTCTACCATCAAACAAAAATCCAGATCTGGATTTTTTCCAGATCGGGAAAAAATTCAGATTTGGAACAAAACGTGATTTTACAAAAGTTCAACATATCCAAACGAAACCGGTTAGAATCAAGAGATTACCACTCTACAACGCACGAAAACGAAACCCCAACACTCGCCAGAACTTTCTTTCGCCGGAATTTCGAAACCTATTAACGAAGAACATATTGAAGTTCATAAATCCGAACTCAAGACACTCGTCAATGATAGAGAGGAAGATAACTCATGATTTGTTTCGAATCTTACCGTTAAAAGCAACGAATTTCGTCACCGGAGAAGAAGTCGCGATTTGAGTCGCCGGAGAGAGGAGTCGCCGGAGAGAGGAAGAAGAAGATGAAGAGTTGGAATCTGATTTTTTTTTTTTTTTTTTTATGTTGTTTTTGTTTCAATGGCGTTTTCGTTAATAAACGAATTTGAAGTATTTTTAATGTCTTTGTAACCTTTTTTAGCTCAAATTTTTGAGATCAAAAATTTAAAGGTTGTTGGAGTAAAGACCAAATCTAAAAATGTTGTTCTAGTAATTATCTAAAAAAAAAAGTATGAAGAAGTACTAAAGGCACATGATCCAAAGGCACATTGGGACTACAAGTCTACAACATATGCTTAACTTAGAAGGGAAAAAGAATAAAAAGAAGAAGACTTACTCTTTTTAGATATTTCTTCACTTAGGATTTTAGGCTCCAATCCCAAGTCTTTACTAAACTCGAGCCATTGCTTATCCACTCATTTCAATCCTTGGAACTTGGAATATAAGACTTGTTCATACACCAGCAAGTGGTGGTAGATTGATCCCATGTTCGGTCCTTGTGGTTATGAAAACATCAATTATAACATTTAGGGTCCACATAAGCCCAAAATTAATCCACAAGCTAAGTATGAAAGAGGAGTTTTTATTTTACAAAATTCGAGTAATATATCAATCTCTGATTTACAAAACAAAATCAAACAATTTTGACTTTCGAGGGACATATAGCTAAGTCCTTACATGAATTATGTGCCTTTTCTATTTTAAAACACTTAGTGGAATTTGTTATAAGTCGGTTCACAAATAATGTAATATTTCAACATATTTGAAAATTAAAAAGATAATCAAACACAAAATAAAGTTTGCTTTATAAACTATATCAATTACGAAATGACTATGTTCGTTTGTCTGTCGTCGGTATCTGCAATTGCAAATATACAATCGCAATGTCTGATCGCATCCATTCTATTTGCAATGTTGAATTTTTTAACAATTATAATTTTAATATGCTAGCTATAACATTTAATCGCAGTGTTTAACCACGAAAAATAGACATCATATAAATGAATATTGTTTGTCTGAATGTTCGCAAACGAACATACCTAATAAGCTTATAGAAAACAAAACATCATTCGCTAATTTCACCTCAGGAAATGTAATTGAAAAAAAATGTAATTTTATTATTAATTTCAAATATACAAAATGAAATAAAATACAATGGTTCGATTTTAACGTGTCAACGAAAGAGAATAATAAAACGATCAAGTCTCGTACACACGTCATCAACTGGGACCCACTTCACAATCACCGGAAAAAAATATTCAGTTTCCTTCTTTTGACCATTCTCACGCGCCACCGTCAACATTTGACAAATCACAAAATTAATTTTCTTCAGTTACAAAAACGACCCAAATAATTTTTTTTATCTCAAAAACCCAAAACTCAGATCAAAGAACAGATTTTGTTTTGTTTTTTTTGTCGGGGAAGATGAAGTCGGAGACGGTGACACTGATTCTAGTGAATCTTGCCGGAATAATGGAAAGAGCCGACGAATCATTACTTCCAGGTGTATACAAAGAAGTCGGTGCAGCTCTTCACACAGATCCAACAGGACTCGGATCATTAACACTATTACGATCCATGGTTCAAGCCATTTGCTATCCTTTAGCTACTTACATGTCACTTCGACATAACAGAGCTCATGTTATAGCTCTGGGTGCATTCCTTTGGTCGGCTGCTACTTTCCTTGTCGCTTTCTCTTCCACTTTCTTCCAGGTTCTTGTCTTAATTCCACTATTGTAAGGTTTTATATGTGTTTTAAGTGATTGATTAGTAATGTTTTTGATTAGGTTGCTGTATCAAGAGCTTTGAATGGGATTGGTTTAGCTTTAGTAGCACCAGCGATACAATCACTTGTTGCTGATTCGACTGATGATGCTAACCGTGGTTCGGCTTTTGGATGGTTACAACTAACGGCGAATTTCGGTTCGATTTTAGGTGGGTTATGTTCTGTTTTGATAGCTCCGTTTAGTTTTATGGGTATACCTGGTTGGAGAGTTGCATTTCATATTGTAGGTGTGGTTAGTGTTGTAGTTGGTGTGTTGGTTCGAGTTTTCGCTAATGATCCGCATTTTGTTGATGGTGTTAATGTGACGAATCAACGGGGTTTGAGTAAAGGGTTTTGTTCTGAGGTTAAGGGTTTGGTTAAGGAAGCTGATGGGGTTGTGAAGATTAGGTCTTTTCAGATTATTGTGGCTCAGGGAGTGACGGGTTCGTTTCCTTGGTCTGCGCTTTCGTTTGCGCCAATGTGGTTGGAACTTATCGGGTTTTCGCATGGGAAAACTGCGTTTTTGATGGGTCTTTTCGTTGCTGCGTCTTCTCTTGGTGGTTTATTTGGTGGTAAGATGGGTGATTTTCTTTCTACTCGTCTTCCGAATTCCGGAAGGATCATTCTTGCGCAGATTAGTTCAGCCTCGGCGATCCCTCTCGCTGCGATTTTATTGTTGGTCTTACCGGATGATCCATCTACGGATGTAATTCATGGTCTGATCTTAGTCTTATTGGGTTTTTTTGTTTCTTGGAATGCTCCTGCTACCAACAAGTAAAGCGTCTTTTTCTTTACTACGCCTATTATTACTCGTAACTATCGTTTTTGCTGACCTTTGATGAAACAAATGCAGTCCGATTTTTGCGGAAATTGTTCCAGAGAAATCAAGAACAAGCGTCTACGCATTGGACAAATCATTTGAGTCGATCTTGTCATCGTTTGCACCTCCTATAGTTGGAATCTTGGCGCAGCATGTTTACGGATATAAGCCAATCCCCAAAGGTTCATCGAGGTCAACAGAGATAGCCACCGATAGAGAGAATGCTGCTTCTCTAGCAAAGGCTCTTTATACATCTATAGGAATCCCAATGGTGGCTTGTTGCTTCATCTATTCCTTTCTCTACCGTACCTATCCTCTAGACAGAGATCGTGCACGGATGGAAGCTTTTATAGATTCCGAAATGCGTGAACTGCTTCCCGAAAGTTCCAGCACAGACATTGAGTTTTCACAACAAGAGCCTTTTGTAAACCAGGCTAAAACCAATTTACAAGATAGTAGATAGGAACATTTGCATTAGCTATAAGCATTACTAAATAGGTTACAATGTATGCTCTTTCGAGTTGTTACAATGTGTATAACTTTACACGAAATTGTGCATATTTTCAAGTATGATTAAAGCTATTCATAAGAAGGTGAGCTTATCTGCTAGGTTTTGTGGCGGAGATCATTATAAATGGCCCGTTTCTAACACAAGTGAAGCCAACGAGTCCACATGCTTTACAGAGATCTTCAAGCTCACTTTCACTCAGAAACATGTGAGCACCTGAATATCTCATTATTTCCTACCATTTGCATCACCAAGAGTGCATAATCAGCCACAGATCACAACAATTGAATGTGTTTTAAGGCTTAGAAGTAGGATATACACACCTGACGAACATTCTTCAATAACGGCATATAACTGAAAGGAGGACCGTCATAGATGAAGGTTGTGGCAACAAATACTCCTCCGGGTTTAAGAACACGGCTTATCTCAGCAACCTAAAAAGATCCAAAGGGAAACATTAACCATTGTATGTGTGTTCTTTTTGTGTGCTAAATGTTCAATTAGGAATTAGGATTTACAGCTGATGATGGTGAAGGCCAGCAATGTAGAGCAGCACCAGCATGAACAGCGTCAACTGAACCCGAAATGAACGGGAGTCGAGCGATGTCTGCTCGGACCAGAACAAGCTTCCTGGAAATGTTACAACGTTGTCAAAAATAACACATTTTGTTAACCAAGATTATAGACAATAGCAAAGGGTGAAAGTACAAACTCTTTGTTGGGAAAGTTTTCTTCTTGATTTAACAGTTCATAGCACTGTCGTAGCATATTCTCTGAGTAATCAAGAGCAATCACCAGAGAAAACAACCCGCTTTTAGCGAATAACCTCGAGAACATCCCACTTCCGCAGCTAGCATCAACGATATTGCCTCCCAAAACAGGCTTCAGGTACTCTTTAGCCATTTCAAACTGCAGAACACAATAAAAACATAAAGAACATATAAACATAAGTAACTGCAGCAAAAGAAGAAGCCTTTCGAAGATCGAGTTTTTCGTCTAACCTCTTTCTCTGGTCCAGGAAAACCACCCCATACGAAATTCTGACGCCAACCCCTCTCATAAAGGTAGGAGACTAACGGAGTCCTATAATTCAACAACGCCAAAAATCTCGGTTATTCGATCAAGATCCCGCCTAAAACATTAACTAAAGAACCCATTAAAACACATCATCCACCTGAATAACTCAATAGAGAGTGGCATTGCTTCATTGTATTGCTTACTTCCACTAGCAACAGCTAAATCAAGATGCGTTTCATTACTCGAAAAACTCTTTTTACATGTATTACATTGTAATTGAGTACCGGTTCCTCTGTAACCAAAAACATACAAAAAAAACTTATGATTCTCAACAAAATCAAAAGCTAAAACTCAATCCAGTGAACACTGAGTAGAGTACTCACATTAATCCATTAGTTTGATTAATCCAAGCTAATGAGTTATAACATATTGGACAAGCTAAAATCTTCTTCTCTTTCTCAATCACAGAATCAACCTACACACAAAATCAAATTCAAGATTTCAAAAACAAACAAAATCTAGTAAAGATCTCAGGCGAAGCCTAGAGGTCCTGGTTCCAGTGGCGCTTGGGACAAAACTAATATTACATGCTGTGGTGGTTTCGGGCCTACACACAAAATCAAATTCGAGATTTCAAAAACAAACAAAATCTAGTAAAGATGGCAGGCGAAACCAGTGGTCATGTGGTTCCAGTGGCGCGCTTGGGACGAAATTAATATTACATATTGTGGTTTCGGGTCTGGGAGATTATGGGCTTAGGCCCGGAACCTCGTGGTAATTAAAAAAAAAAAAAAAAATCTAATTCTCGTTTCCTAGAGAGAGTTTGAGAAGAAGGAGGAGAAGTGTACACTCGAGTTCGTTTCGACGGAGACGGAAGCTGAGGAAGAAGAAGCGTGAGGTGATTTGGGAATGAAAACGATGCGTTTTTGATCGGAGTATTTGACGGGAAGCAACCGTGAGATGGAGAATCTAGCCGGAGTAAGAGCCGGTGAGAATCGACTGGAGATAATCGTCATCGGTGGCATTTTTCACGTTTTCGTGGCTACCTAGTGAGCACGAACACGAAGCTGCGTTATAGAACAAAAAATCACAGAAATCTCGTGAATCAAAAAGTTTAAAACAAATTTTAAATTATCTGAATTTGTTTAAGAGATGATGGATCTTTAAATAAAGCCCAATAATCTAAACAATAAAACTAAATTGGGCTTAATAACCGATGATTTAAATTAACCGCGTATTGAAATTAGATTTAAAATTTTGGTTACGAATAATAATGATCATAAATTGCGGATACTGTTATATTGAATGCCTAACTAAAAGGATAAAATTACGGCTTTTTGAAATTACTCCTTTGTCGAAAAATTGTATTATGTGTGCTAATTAAAAGTGGCATTCACGTGATCACTGATTAAAAAAACGTTGGTAAAAGTCTTTATTATTTTGATTGCTTCACATGGTCTTGTGTCAGAGATTAAAAAAAGTATATTATTGACCCTAAAACACATTATTTCCTTTTACTCCTTCCAATAATAACACCACCAGTTTCATCACAATTGTATAACAGTAAATTTGAATCTTGAAAAAGCTTTGAGATCAAGTAATTGTAACAAGGGCAAAATCGTCAATTCAAAACCATCAGTAAAGAAAGCGAGCATGGGCATATGATCCGAAACCGAAATCCAAAACCGGAAAACTTGAGTCCGGTTAGATCCTAAAATCCGAATGGTTTCTATACATGCGTTATATCAGCTTCGGGTTTGGTTTCGATTAAACTGAACTTTTTGCAGTTAACCGATCTAATCCGAAACATATAATATACATATCATTTACATTTGTATTTTTTTTGTTAAATAGGTGTTTATCATTGAGTTTATCGTTTTTAGATTTTTATTATGTTTTTTTTGTAATATTAAACTTTGATTTACTATATTTATATGTATAAACATGTAATTGAGCATGTTTCACAACTTACAAGTTGTTGTATTTCGGTTTTTCTGTCTAGTTTTTTGATTTCTTTATAAATTTTGAATATAATTATCCGAACAAACTTCAAAACCGATCAAAATCCGGCTGATTTCGGTTTTATACTCAAAACCAAAACCAAACCAAACTCAATAGAAAACCGATTTAAATTTTTCTAATACTGAAAATCCGAACGGTTATCCGAATGCCCATGCCTAGCTGGAAGCTTCGAGATCAAGTGAGAGTAACAAGGGCAAAATCGTCAATTTAAATACGATCAGTAAAAAGAAGCTCAAAGGTGTTAAAAACTGAGAAAGAGAGTAATCTTCTTCTTCTTCGTCTTCTTCGTCTTGTTGTCGCCGGAGAAAAATCAATCAGAGAATGGAGAGAAACACTCCGGTGAGAAAGACACATACATCCACCGCAGATCTACTAACTTGGTCAGAAGTTCCACCGTCGGATTCTCCTTCCTCCGCTTCTCGCTCCGCCGTTCGTTCTCATCAGGTACACAGTTTTGACAATTTGGTGAATCCTTAGCAGTTTTACTATATGGGTTTTGTGTGGGTTGATTCAATTTTGGGTTTTTTGTGTTTGTGTGTTGTAGCCATCAGATGGGATTAGCAAAGTTGTGTTTGGTGGTCAAGTGACTGATGAAGAAGTTGAGAGCTTGAACAGAAGGTGACAATTTAACCTTATTTCTGAAATATAGTTTCCAATTTCGTCTTAGGATTTGTATACTGAATTGGATTTGTATCTGACATTTTGGTGATGGAGAAATGTATAAGACTCTGTTTGTGCTACTTTTCATGGAGAATTGAGAGTACATGTATAGGAATCTTGGGTTGTGTCTTTGGTTTTAAGGATTCTTGATGATGCATTCATTGTATAGTTTCATCACTCATGGTGTTTATGTATGTGGACATATACTTGGCTTGGTGTTGATATCAAACTTTGTGATAATGTTTATGATGTGCATTAAGAAACTCTGATTTTGAATCTGTCTCCGACATTTCGGTGATAATACTCTGTTTGTGCCACTTTTCATGGAGAATTGAGAGTCACGTTTGAAGGATTTTTGATGATAAATTATTGGTACATCTTCATGGTGTTTATGTGCACTTGTACATGGCTTTGAGCTCATCGTATGAAAATGTTTATGATGTGCATCAGGAAACCATGCTCAGAACACAAAATGAAAGAGATAACTGGAAGTGGAATCTTTGCTCGTAACGAAGAAGGTGATGCATCAGAGCTCTCTAGTGCTCCAACTGGTCGGATATATCAGGTACTTATCAACCTTTTAAAAATTAATGTTTAGAGAGTTAGGTTGTTCGGTTACGTTATTAGTCCTAAGCATAAAACTCTTGATGGTTTACATTCAGCAAGCACTTAGTGGTATAAGCCATATATCATTTGGTGAAGAAGAGGATTTATCTCCGAAAAAGCCAATTACTTTACCCGAGGCTGCGAAACAACGAGAGCTCAGCGGAACAATGGAGAACGAATCAGCTACAAAGCTGACGAAGCAACTCTCTGATGCTAAGTATAAAGAGATTAGTGGACAGAACATCTTTGCACCACCACCTGAGATCAAACCTCGATCTGGAACTACTCGAGCATTGGCGTTAAAGGACAATTTCAACCTCGGAGCTGATTCTCAAACTGTAAGATTTAACTTCCTTAAGCACTTGTACTCCTCCATGTAGTCTAAATCTGAAAACTTGTTCTGCAGTCTGCTGAAGAAGACTCATCTGTGAAGACGGCAAAGAAGATTTACGACAAGAAATTCGCGGAACTTTCAGGGAACGACATATTCAAGGGAGCTGCGACGTCCTCTTCTGTTGAAAAGCAGCTGAGTGAAGCGAAGCTAAAGGAGATAGGAGGAAACAACATATTTGCAGATGGGAAGGTAGAGGCAAGAGACTATCTAGGCGGTGTCCGTAAACCACCAGGCGGTGAAACAAGCATTGCCCTCGTTTAAAAACTCTCTTTTCGGTAACATCTTAACTCTTTAAGAACCGTGATTAATCGGTATGTGTTCTTGATGGTATCTCTCATACACTTAAAGCTCAAAAGTGTGTTTTGTATTATGAAGTTTCGTGGGTTTATGGTGGTGATTTTTATTATTATTCAGTTGTGTTTCTAGCTGTTAGGGCATTTCTAATGTATCTTGTGTAATGTAGTTAACAAGTTTGAGTTTAATATGTTGCTGGACACAATATGTTGCTTGGGTCAGAAGCTATAGTGGTTTGTCTTAAAATTTTAGTTGGCATGATACAAAAATGTAGTAATCATATACATGCGATACAACTCAAATTTTTATTTTAAAAACTTGTCGAAATAGTTTTAAGTTTTATTTATTTAGTACTGTAGCTTTACGTAGTCAAATAAATGAAAAAGAGTTGCATAAAATTATTTTTGTATATAAATTATGGTCTGCATTATTTTAAATCTATGTGAAACATGGTATCATAACGACAAAAAAAAAGAAACATGGTATCATAAAGATGGTACATGCTATGATGTGTAACATAATCTCTTTAAAACACACTATTTTTGCTTCATAGTTAAAACATCTTGGCGACTAGCTAGTCTCTTTCCACCACACTTACTTGGGGTGGGAATTTTACCATGAGAAATGAGACTTGATTCATTCTGAAAACTATAATATATGTGAAATTCAGATCCGGATAAGAATAATATTATCTCGACTAGACATTCATGTAATCGGTTCAGATCATGTATTTTAGGTTTAAAGTATTTTAGTATTCAAAAAATAGATACCGATCGAGTAGCTTTAAATTTTGGTTCAGATTTGGTTAGATATCAACTCGATTTAGATATTTGTTTGAAGATTCTAGACTTTTCGGTTTCGTTTCCCGATCCATTATTTTGGTACAAGAAAGTATCTAGACATGTATAAAAGTACTCGGTGTATTTTCCAGTAAAAACAAAATTGATTACTTTTATTTGAAATTATTGACAAAATACTTGATTGAATTCAATTAATTGAGAATCTCGGCGACAATTAGTAGACAGACAAAAGTGAGTATAATGGAGACGGCAGAGATAGAAACTACTGTGGAAACTGCGAAAAAAGCAAAAATAAGCTACTACTATATGAACGGATTGTTACGTGAGATTTGAATAGTTTTTCATATATAAACTGCGAAAAAGGCAAAAACAAGCCACTATATGAACGGATTGTTACGTGGGATTTGAATAGTTTTTCATATATATATATATATGTGAATAGATAATAGAATATTATGATATATTTATGGAATTTTGTTTCTGCCCTTGAATGTTTTGGTATACAAAAGTTTGGGAAAAAGAAATCATTATATCAATATCAGTTATCATGGTATCGGCTAATATTTGTACATACCATTTTCAATGTTGTTTATTTTAAAACAAAAACTCATAAAAAAATACCATTTTCTATCTTTATCTTTAAAATGTGTTGAATTTTTAAATGTCAAAAAATTGCACTAGACATGTACCCCTAAATATAACCTGAATTTTCAATTAATGTTTCAAATGTAAAATGGATTTAGTGGTGAGATAATTCATTTTTATATTAGATGTTGTTTTTTCCGTATCTAATACTATCGTTATGTGATTTTACTTTTGTTATACAAAAATGTTATTGGTGTTTGGGGTTTTCTCGTTCTAACGTGTGTAAGGTTTCATCCAACACTAATATAACTGATCTTTTTGGTCGACCACAAAAATCATCGGCTATGTGGGTATATATTGATTCATACCAAATTATAAGGTTAAAATAAACGATCAAAGAAAAATCCCCATTGTCTTATTTATCTCTTTTGAACAATGCTAAATTAATCGTTTAGATATTTACTAAATTCGAAAATAAGATAAAACATACCCAAAAACACTATAAAGAAGAAAAAAACTAACAATTTTCCCAGCTATCGTTTTCATATTGGTTATACTAATTTAGTATTTTCTTGAAAATTCTCTTTTAAGTGTATAACTTTGATTAAAATTGTTTTCGGAAAATTTATCAACGAGAATTATACATGGTTAATAAATGATATAATAAATTCCAATTTTTAACACACATCATAATTCTTCTTCTTTTATAATAAGAAAACTTTAGTTTTAAAATTGAAATAGCTTACATTCATATTTTTTTCTTTTTGGAAATGTTCAAAAGTTAAAACAAAAGACATTCGTATGTTTAGTAGAATAATTTCTTAATTTGATAAAATTTTGCTTTTACCCATTCAAAACCTATAAGAAAAATTATAAAAATCTGGTCTAAAATCTATAATTACTATTGATTTAGTCTTACTTCAAAATCTGTTAAAATTAGACAAACCTATTATAACGTCAAGAATAGTAAATCAAAGAGAAATATACGTTAGTCTTATTTCTTTCTTTCAACCCAATAATAAATTACTCATTTACTTAGTCATAAACTGTTAGAGAATAAAACGTATCCAAAACAGGATAAACAAGAAACACAATATACTTACACTCACTCTTCACTCTGTGATTTTGAAAACCTTTTCACTTTCATTTCAATGGCTTAAAGCTACGATTTCTATAAAAATATGAAAATGGGTGAATTTAGAGAAGTTTCTGTATCATCTTCGTCACCATCTCATTCACCAAACTTCAATCTTCTTCGTCCTCAAAACTTTTTCCATGGAGATTTCTCATCAAGCAATAGATTCTCTTTCAATTCTTCTTCAGATTATTCGCTTTCGAGCTCTTTCTCTAATGGTTTCTATTCTTCCGATGATAATTCTTCTTCTCCATTCGCTTCTCCGCCGTTTAAACAACAAAATCACACGATGGCTTATGATTCTCTCTTTCATAAAGGTCATGAGAAGAAGACTAATGGTGTTGATGATGATTTGGGTTTGTGCGATGATCTTTATCGTATGAAAATCAAGGACGATTTCGAAACGTTAGGTTCAATTCCTGAGTCTGATTTCGATTTCGGTCCGAGTTTTTCACCTAATGATCAGAGTAACAATGGTGGATTTGTTGTCTCTGGTGGCTTTCCTTGTGGTTTCTTTCGTACACCAAAGGAGTCGTGTGACAAAAGAAACATGTTTAGTAGTAATAACACTCTTCAAATTCAAGATTCAATAGCTAATTCCCGCCAAATTGGTTGGCCTAGCTACTCAAGCACTAATGGTGGTAATAGTCCTTACATTAATGGTGGTGGTCAAGAGATTCTCGGCTCGGGTTTGAGTCGAGGAATGAGAGAGTATACAGCTTACTCCCCGCAAACCGAGATTTCGTATAATCATCAAGGATATGGAACAACTAATCTTCCTTTTGGCTCGGCTTCTAAAGGGTCTGAACCATTTACTAGCATTGAGGAGAGTTTTTTCATGGATGGTACTAAAAGCTTGGATCATCAGAGAAGCGGTGTTGGTAATCATGGGAATAGTACGGAGTTTTGTCATCAGAATCTGCCTAGCGTGTGTGATATTCAAGGATATGTGTACTTGATGGCTAAAGATCAACACGGATGTCGATTCTTGCAACGGATTTTCGACGAAGGAACTTCGGTTGATGCGATGATTATATTCAAGGAAGTTATTGCTCATGTTGTTGAGCTTATGATGGATCCTTTTGGGAATTATTTGATGCAGAAACTTTTAGATGTTTGTACCGAAGAACAAAGGACGCAGATCGTGCTCGTTGCGACTTCCGAGCCTGGTCAACTTATTCGGATATCTCTTAACGCATACGGGTAAAATTTAAGGTTTTTTATGATGTTTTCTAGTATAACGTATGCAAAAATCTTGTTTTGATGATCTTTGTTTTTGTAGTACTCGAGTTGTTCAGCGATTAGTGGAAACAATCCGAACCGGAAAACAGATTTCGCTTGTGAAATCGGCTTTGAGACCCGGTTTTCTTGATTTGATCAAGGATTTAAATGGGAACCATGTGATTCAACGTTGCTTACAATGCCTTGGTACAGAAGATAACAAGGTCGAGCAACACAATAAACTCCATTTCCTTTTTTTCACTCTCTTATAAACTTCTTAGCTAAACTATGTTTTCGTCTTTTCGACAGTTTATCTTTGACGCTGCAACAAAGTACTGTACTGAAATCGCAACGCATCGACATGGATGTTGTGTGCTTCAAAAATGTATTGCTTATTCAATGAGACAACAAAGAGAGAAGCTAATCTCAGAGATCTCTAGAAACAGTCTCCTTCTTGCTCAAGACCCTTTCGGGTAAACACATGATTTACATCACACACAAACAAAGAATTCATGTGTAAGAAACTAAAAACACATTCTTTTTCGATATTTTGTAGGAATTACGCGGTCCAGTTCGTTATAGAATTGAGGATTCCTTCAGCGGTAGCGATGATGTTGACTCAGTTAAAAGGGCATTATGTTCAGCTTTCGATGCAAAAATTTAGTAGCCATATGGTTGAAAGATGTCTAATGCATTGTCCAGAGAGTCGTCCACAGATTGTACGTGAGCTTGTCTCTGTTCCTCACTTTGATCAACTTCTTCAAGATCCTTACGCTAATTTCGTTATTCAAGCCGCTCTTGCAGCCACAAAGGTACCAATTTTACCTACCACATTATATGAAAACTACACTAAAAAACCGGGTTTTTGGTTTGGTTTTCGGTTTCCATTCAATATAATAACTTGAAAGAGATTTGATTTGAAGTAGTGTGTGAAATTTGAACAGGGTCCACTTCATGCTTCACTTGTGGAAGTGATAAGGCCGCATTCGATTCTGCGTAATAATCCTTATTGTAAGAGAATTTTTTCGAGGAATCTATTGAAGAAGTGAAATGTGATTTGCTGAGCTGTAATTTCAAGAATTTGTTGTTGTTTTTCTTGTTACGTTCACAAGTTTTCTGTTTCTTGTTTCGTATGTTGTTATGAATAAATCTCTTGGACAATGGTGGTCTAGGTCCAGAGACCAAGAGGTCATTGTTTTGTGTTTTTGTATTGCTCTGTTGTTCCTTTTGTTGTTGTTTTTTGTGTCAGCTAATTTTTGGGTTTTGGGAATGGAATTTCATGTTGTAAAAAACCGGGTTTCTTAATGCGGTTTTGTCTTTGAATAAATTCTTCTGAATACATAACTTTACTTCTAATTTTCATTTTTACATACTTTAGGCCTAAACTCCTATTATTTGAAACTGTTAATGCATTTTTTAAAAAACAAATGTACTATTGAAGCACAAGAGAAATCCAAGATTATAACATCCGAGAAGCCCATGTAATTAGGTTTATGCAAGTAGATTCATATATATTTGTAGTATGTTATGAACATCAATGTGAGATTATCTAAAGTTACCGAAAGTGCAACCTCTCCTTCTCATTTTATGAATATCAAATCTAAAATCATTTTCATCTTGGTGGTGACAACTTGAATCTTTTACGTTTATCTTTATCTTTTGCATTTGAATAAAGGTTTAATAAGCTATTGTTTTATATATTAGATTTCCATATCAATGAAGCTCTCTTGAACTCAAAATCTATCTTGTTTTGATTTTACTTACATGTACATCATAATGAAAACCTTGCAAACTGTTGTTTGAAATATTTGATATATCCTGAAAATGGAATATAATGATTAGTTCCTTCCATATAATGAATTTATATGGGCTTTGTTTCTATTTGAATCTGATCAATCTAAGCTCAGCCCAATCATAGCCTAATTAGCGACTATATTCACTTGCCTCTTAATTAGTTTGAAAATCAGTAGTGGAAAAAATGCATCATAGAAAAATGGTCCAATTAATGTCATGGTTACATTAATTAGCAACTTATAAAGATATAGACTTATTAAGGCTATATATATTCAATGAAGCCGTTGAAATAGGTTTAGCCTATTTTAAGTCTCTTTAACGCACCGATCCCAATGAAAATAAATCCCCATTCACAAAACTATACGTTGATCTATCTATATTCCCCAAATTCACTCGAAATCAAACGATGTTATTGTTATATCAAATGAGTGTATAGACCTCGTTATTATATACTTTATTTACGTACCCCGAGCTTAAATATGCTATTGTATAAAATACTTATTATATTTTGATCAAATAAAATATTAAAACCGACGATAAGGATAAACAAAAATAGACTATTAATTATCTATGTTTTTTCCGCAGACAATTCAAAAGTCGAATAAATTTTCATTGCATTTAAAGTTTTATTTGACATAATTTATTGGTGATGCATTTATTTCACATGATCAACACATCTTCTCAAACCTAATTCTTGGGCAAATCAACCGTAATCAATAAGAACATATACCTTATTTAATGTTCATCGTCACATGCATGCATTTTGTTTCCGAATAATTCGTTAACTCGTACATAAATTTACATTATAAGTTGTTTTTACACTTATTATATGTTGTTGACTATTTTACGTTACTCATTAATGTTATATAGAAGCCGGTTCTATCAGGCTAATAACACCATGAGATTCGAGACGACTTAAAGTAGCACAAAATGGTCAAAACTCAAAAGCAATGCGTAGAGGTCTTTGATCCTTTGCACACGTGAATCTATATCGTCACATTGAATTGCATGCATCCACACACACACATAAAAACATCGGGAATTGTAATTCAAGAGTATATACCATCACAGATTCTAGTAAAAAAATATTACTTCCTCATGCATAAGTGTTAGTTTTATAATTTTAAATTTGTGAGCGCATGCATTTGTAATTCAGATGGTTCGATAGATATACATCATATACTCTCTCTTTTTTCCAAATGTATTTTAAAATTTATGTTGTATAGACAAGTAGATATATACTTCAATGCATATACTTGAATATTGCATTTATAATCGGTTCAAAATAATTAAATGGAAACGGGTAGACAAGTACTACTGAATATTTAATTCATCCACCAGGAAATAACAACTAATTTATTTCAGAAAAAAACAATTATAGTATTAAGTGAAGGAGTCGGAATTATGATTCTCCATCTAACCATGTAGTTTAACTTGTGTTTTTAATGATTCGTTGTAGCTTTCAAACGCATTTGTTCATATTAGTTTCTTATATATATTTCAATTTATGAAATAAAAGTTTATAGTAGTAGTAGTACTACGTGACCTAAAAAAAGAAGTTTATAGTACAATCTTTACATAAATTGGAGAGACGTTGGCAAAATAAAATAAAATAAAATGAAGAGACACGAATCTTTATTGTAGTTGCATGCATGGAGGAGTGGATGTTGGGAGCTTTAAAAGCTTCTTCTCCCACCCTTTCATAGAGATACTTTCCTTAAGTTTCTCTTTAAACACCTGTAAAATATAATAATAGTTTTTTAATAAATTTAAATCAAATAAATTAAACACCCCAAATTAATCCTCTTACCAACTGACAAGTGGAGAGATACTCCTCAAAACCGTTTTCAAAATGTCTTCTATAAGAGTTGATCTTAATTACCAAATACTTTCTCTCTTTTCTTTTACTCTATTTTTCATTATTTTAAATATAAGATCCCTTAAAAATCTCTCCAATGGAGATGGTCTAAAGAATACAATACCAAATACTTTAACGACAATTCTATTCTATTAATGCATGAGTTTAAAGGCTAAGGGTCCTTTTCATTCAAAGAGAAATAATTGTGTTTGTGTATAACAATGTTTTTAATCAAACATATTTTTACTAATATTGTATATACAAACACAAAAAGAATGTTTTTTGCTCTATTTGAGTTTTTTTTTGAATTTACGTACAATACCATATAATATGATGTTTAATACGCACAATAATAAACTATGTTTTGAAAGTAAATACAAGCATTCAAAATTTACAAACATAAACACAGTCAAACAATCAAGCCCCAAAAAAATGTGGCTTATACGTTTTGGTTCAATAACATGCATGTTACACTTACATCTATAGCAAAAAAAAACATGGATGTTACAAGTCAGGCTATCTTTATATCATTTTCTTATGTGTATGATCAAGATCACAACTATAAGTGGAGCCATAGTGTGCATTTTATGGTTTCTGTATAATTAGACATTGTTCATCCATTCTTGATCCTTCTCTCGATTTCACGGTATAGACAAAACGGTACTTATGAAAAGAAGTAAATAAGGATATACAAAACCCATAGTCATCTATCGATTCAAACTAAAAAGTTGGGAATTTATTAAGAAACTAGCCAAAAGAGTTGGAAATATAAACGAGGAAACGGAGCTCGCGACATGAAATGTGATATGAGGCCGTTGAAAGGTTTTATTTATTTTAAAATAGCTTATTTTAAATTATTTCTATCATATAAAATAAAATGATAATAAAGTATAGGAGAGGGAGGGAGGTTGGTTAGTAAAGTGTATAATATGTGTAATATAACCAAAAATGGGGAGTAGGAGTTAATGTGAGTATTTAAAGTTGCATCGGCATTCATCAATTCATCAACCTTCCCTTCTCCCATCTTTAACTCTCTTTTATTGTCTCTCCCATTTATTGTCACCTCTCCTCTCCCCTAACTCACATTAATCCATTCTTATCATCATCATCATACATGATTCATACACAAACACATCCATATGATGACTTCACCAACAATGAGTGTGTTTTTTTAGGTATCCACAATCTAGTCAAAAACATCAATTATGCAAAAGTTTGAACTCGAACAAACGACTACACTAAGTTACATACTACTAAGTTACATGTTTTAATCGATTGCAACAATCTATTAGGAACACGAGGAAGCTAATAATAGTACGATCCACATACATGTATCAAAATATGACTTCACCAACACTTTGTTTTTGTTTTTAGATATTAACCTTCTTTTGTCATAAACATGCATTATGCCAAACTTTGAGCTCGGGTAATCACATCAAGTCAATACTAGCACATACTACTAAACTACATGTTTTGGTCGATTGCAATTAATAAATTATACGAACCACCTACATGCATCATATTACATATATGATATATGCATGCATCATACGTATAAATGACGATTTGGTGATGATGATGATGGTGATGGTGGTAGGGGAGAAAGCAAAAATAGAAAGATAAATTGGTTAGCACTTCACATCTAAGCATTTAAATGAGACTGTTTGGAGTTATTGAACACACCCAACTTGGAACTCACACATCATGCTTCACATTACTTCCCTATTTCCACTTTTTATATTCCTAAAAAAAATCAAAAATAACCCAAATTAAAAAATACAATACTCTACCTATCACCTTTATTGCCAAGTAAATATTTAGTTGAAAATATTATAAATATACTAATATCCTAACTTCTCCATTATCTAATTTTTCGAGTATTTTATTATATTGGTATCTAATATAATTACTACATATATACCGGTGGAGACAATAACTCCCCTGAAGATTTTTCCTTACATGTATATATAAATAAGACATGATCTTCCACATATCTATCTGCTCATTTCTTCATAGAAATCAAAGTGAGTGAAAAACTTTCCTTAAAAGCATAAAATCACTCAGTGGAAAAACAAAGATCGAGGTCTAATGGTTTCTAGACAAGAAGGAACTCTCTACTCTAGAAAGAGAGATTTCACAATCTATGGAGAAGATTTCCACAATTCATTCAAAAAGACCAAACAAGAAGATCAATCACAGAGCAACGAAAGACCAAATTCAGAGAGTATGAGATCAATTACCTTTGACTTTGAACTTCATCTTCACAATCCTCTACCTTCAAAATCACAAGAAGCTAAGGTATATATATATATATTCATATATGTTATTAAGTATATTATCAATATCTATGTGTTATGATACATGCAATCTAAAACATGGATACTTATATTTTCAGGGCTATTCAAGAACATGTGAGGATCAAAGGACATACCCAAAAGATTCTGTTGGGCGACCAAAGATGAGTCTTGACCTTGAGCTGAACCTATCACCTTCATATTCACCTTCGGAAACTACGACAAATAGAGATGAATCCTCAAAAATCAACGAAACCGAGTCATCATCAAAGGGTAATAACTTGACGAACCAGAGTAAGAAGAGTGTAATTGGGACAGGGTTAAGCCGATCTTCGTCTTGGCTTGCGTTTGAAGGTGGTGATAATGATGACGTGGATCACAAGGAGCAAGAGATGGTGACAAAAGTGTGCATGAAGTGTCATATGCTGGTTATGTTGTGCACATCAACTCCTGTTTGTCCTAACTGCAAGTTCATGCACCCACATGACCACAGCTCAACAAAACTGTTTAAACCATCAAATTTGCTTAGGCTACTATGCTAGGCTTTGTCAGAGTTACTGGATCTATGATATTTGTACGGAAGAATATGAACCAGAAGAGACTACTAGATAATATGGACAAAGTTATGTATATACTACAAGTACCCAAAAGTTTTATTTTATGCTTCTATGAAACGATATTCCATCTCTTTGTTTATGCTTTAGATCTCTCAAACTATTAGCAATTTCATTGAATTGTACTTGGCACAACACGTACATGGAATTATCTCTACAAAAATTGCATTTAAATATATATAAATACTAAAATACTGACTATAGCTATGTTCAAGGTATGATATACTAGAGTTTAAAGCTTGAAGTGTAGTCACTATCGATAATATAACCACACGAAAAAAGAGTTAAGTTGAAACTATTGATGGTTTAGTAACAAGCCACGATGCTTTTTTGGGACGACTATTGATTAGTCTTGATTGATCAAATGTATGGAAGATGATAAAATGTGTTTAATTAAAGCTGAAACATATCTGAAAGCTAATATGATCATACAGAGAGTTCAAGCTAATATGATCATACGCTATGTCAAAATATCTCACACTTGAACTGTCTATAGGTTGGAAAGATTAGTGATCCAAAAAGGTTTACAAAATTGTAATCTATAGCATTAGTAACCACTGGCGTTAGCAAATATGTTTCGATGAGTTAATAACGAGCAAAACACATAATCTGGCCCCAAAATATCTAGGGCCCAATTTAATAAATTTCAATGTATGTTAAGGTATTTCATCATAATTCAACTGATTATTGGTATAAAATATCAAAATTTAATAGAAAATGCAATTTACTATTCATTACATTTTACAAATAAATTAATTAACAATGTAAAAAAAAACATCATTTATCTATATATTTTGTTTGTACTATTTCATTCATAAACATAAAAATAATTGGCAAAACCTTGAAACTATATGTAAAAGAAATATTAATGTAAGAAGTAACTCGTTGAATTAGAAAGGAGTAGACTAGGAGCGAGGGAATAATTAAGATTTTGGAGGGAAAATCCCGAAAATTAGGCTAAAGATTACGATGCATAATTTTCTGCGTGATTTTTATTTTTCAAAAGTTGTTTTATTTTCAGGTAGCTTCACTAATCATGTATTGACACCTGTCACTCGAAGCAACACACCAAATCCCGCGCATCATTAAGATCTGCTCATTTTTTGAAACTCAAAATTCGAAACAGAGAGAGACGAAGATGACAAGCAGAGACGAATCATCGATCAGAGAGAGAGGTGCGATTCGATGCGCAAGAGCTACGATGCTTCTCTACTCACTTGCATCGTCTCGAGATCTGACGACCACCGTGGATACCTCCGGCGGAGAGGTTAGATTCTTCTTCTTCGAAATAGTTTGATATAGTCGATCTATAATTCGGAAACTCGTTGGTGTTGTTTGGAATCAGAAAGAAGGAGAGACGCGAAGAGAAATTGAGGATTTGAAGATTAAGCTTGCGATGGAGAAGAAAAGGATTAATCGGATTAAGCTTTGTGGCGTCATGGAGATAATGCTTCTC
Organism: Arabis alpina; assembly: GCA_900128785.1. Lineage (NCBI taxonomy): Eukaryota > Viridiplantae > Streptophyta > Magnoliopsida > Brassicales > Brassicaceae > Arabis > Arabis alpina. Next base: position 35,309,385 of record LT669789.1, read on the forward strand.
GTCGTTCTGGTTCTGTTGCTTTCCACTTTCTTCGTAGTTTTCTTCTTCTTTGGATCTCGTCGATCAATGTTTGTATCAGCTTTTCGCTTGTTCTAGTTTACCACATGTTCTTATGTAAAAGGATCACTTCCACATACTTGTTTGTTTTCAGATTTCATTGCTTATTATATCAACTGGCTAAAGGAGAAAGAAATAGGAAAAGTCCAGAATCATCAATTGGGTTTAGTTTGTGTTATGGAACTAGTTCTTCAACATCCGCAATGTAATTGAAGAAAAGAGAGAGAGTTTAATGCATAGGAAAAGTCTGTTTTAACTTGTAAAGCAACCTTATGGTAGTGTAGCAGAGAGGTTAGAGAAAGGAGAATGCGTTAAGTAAGCTAGCTTTGTGGTAGATACGACTCTGTGCTCAGTCAAATGCGTAGGGATCATCAGCATAGGGATTGAGTGAGCCTTCTGAAAACAGATCTCCGATATTTGCAGAGCGTTGATGAGCACTTATCGCTGCAATCTGTTTCATGTACAAGACAATCAATGTTATAAGAAGCTCAGTATAGAAAGCATAGACTAAACATGCCATAAATGTGGCTGAAACAAACGTTTACTGTTTCCTTATTTCGCAATTTAAACAACTCTTCAAGTTACAGAAAGTGTGGTCGAAATGAACTAGTCTACTAACCTTGCTTCAGCACTAGTTCATACATTGCAAATATTTAGTGAAGTTTTGGGTTCTCTCTTACCTTAGCAATACTTCTGGGGTTTTTAGCTTTGGGTGTAACCCGAGATGATCGCCTCTGTGGCTCCTGTACCATAAAACCAGTGAATCCCAACTCAGAGAAGATGGATTTGAACATATCGGAATATCTAATAAGATAAACCAAATCAAAGGGTTGATGCACAGAATAGGTTACCTCAAACATGACTGTGCTTTTTGTCTTCCTACGTTTTGTGGCTCTCCCATTGTTCGTTTCAACTTCATATTCACGACGAGTCACCTGCCAAGTTGAACCACGAAACAAATCATGAGTTTGGGAGCTGATGTAAAAAGTAGTTGTATAAAGGGTTTTTGAAAATGTTTTACCTTGCTGTGATGCTTTGGACTGCTCATTAAGTTTCTTGGATTGGCCTTTTCAACTTTCTTCAACATCTTTGTCACAGGTGTTTCTGTTGTCTTTACAAAAGGAGAGTCCTGCATTTCATTAATCAGGATGTATGTATAGTTATGTGTGAAGACTTTGGCCAAGCAGAAACAAGATAAAACGGTGTTTAATTTCCTACCTCTTCATCGTCCTGCACTGCTATATGCTGGCTTTTCCTGTTACCAGCAAGACGAGAACCTCTCACTTTGACAGATGAGACAGAGTATTCCTACAAAGATTGATCAAGTTACCAAAATCAAAACATATTTTTCTAAATGTGATGATGTATAGTCAATAAAGTTTTCTTTTAGTGGATCAAAGTGATTTGCAGTCTAACCTTCCTAGAGTTCACTTCCTGCTCTTCAGGCGGCTTGTCACTCATAACCCTCCACTGCATTTGCAACAAAGCCCTTTGCCTTTCTTCCTGCAACGATAACTCATTGAGTCATTAGCTTTTAAACGCTAACAGGTGCATCTTGTAAGGAATGATGATAAACATTTACCTTTGATCTCTGAAGATCTAATTCGTCTTGCAGCTTTTTGCAATCATCTTCGTACTGACACTTGAATGCTTTCAGCTGAGCATCATGCTCGTCCCTGAGTGTTGTTATCCTCTGCATGATTAAGATTAAATTACTTGAGTATCAGAGACTTCATATTGCAATCAAAGTATCAAATTATGTATGTTGGTACCTCTTGTAATTCAGTTTCAGCCTGAATCTGAGCTTGTCTCAGTTGCTCATCGTGCTTCGCTTTGAGATTGAACTCTCGATTTTTATGTTCCTCCCTAATAGTGAGTATCTGCAGAACATGTAGCTTTATCAGCCAATTTGATACTTGCTAAACCTATAACATAGAAAAGGGACTAGCTAAACCTATAATTCTGAGACACAGGTTTAAAGAGGAGATTACTATACCAGAGCAGCATGATCCTCCTGAATAGTCAGCAATTGTTGCTTTGATTCAGCTTTATAGGCTGAAAGTTCTTTATCATATTTGGTAGATACTTCTTTGATAACCTTTTCAACCTGAAATCAAAACCAAAATCATCTCAGAACCATGATCAGTTGATCAATAGCCGATAAGAATAAAAGTTTTTGTTAGATTTATACCTTTTCCTTTTCAGCATTAATGATTTCCTGCTTCTCCTCATCATATTTCCTCCGAATTTCATTAATGGCCTAGAAAGCATCAGAATAGCATATACGTCAAATTTTCAAGTGTGTTATACTTTGATTCAGTTAAGGACTCTAAACAAATCCTATTTGAGCATACATATGGAGAAAATAATCCAAGATATACCTGGTCATTCCTCTGAGATAATTCCTTTAAGTGCCTTGATAATTCCAGCTGTTTATTTTCCAGCATCAGATCATATTGTTTCTTCGCCTCTACAAGCTTCGTTTCAGCAGCTGCCAGTAGCTCTTTGTCCTGCAATTGAGTTATTAGTGACGAGTACTAAAAGGTGGATTAAAATCATAAAAAGCCTTGCCCAATATCCATTTCTTATACCTCTGTAGTTTGCTGGTCCAACATCTTCTCATTTTCCTTGCATTGATGGATAAGAAGATCTTTCTCTTCAATAACACTTTGTAGCTGCTTCACCTCTTTCGACAATGAATCCACATGCAGCTGATTGTTCTCGCTTTCCTTCTGCAAAGTCTCTATTTCTTCAGCCTTTCTCTGTGCATCAGCCTGCAGCTTCTCATAGTTCTCTTTGTTTTCCATCTCTAGTGATGAAAGCTTTAACGAGAACTCTTCCTGCGAGATACAAGGACAGATTAAGCATCGCAACCATGCACTGATAATTTGAGAAAGACAGTACAAAGAGATGGAAGATATGTATACCGCTCTATTCTCTGAGGCCCTCAGATTTTCCAGCAAAGCTTCTATCTCCTCTTTCAGTTTTGAGATTACTGCTTCTGTCTCAGCGTTTTTTGAAACTAGACACTTTGATTCAGACTCCAGCTTTTCAATTGCCTGCCTTGCAGAGCAGCGTTCCTCAGCAAGTTGGGAAAGTAATGACGCTTTAGCTTTCTGCAGTTCATCTTTTTGTTCATATAATTCGTTGCCAGCTGATTGCAGAGCTTCTTTCTGGACAGTTACAGCCAATAACTCTCCTTGGAGTTGCTCGAATAATCTTTGAGCACGATCAGAAGCAATGTCTCTATCCTTTTGGAGCAACATCAGGTGAGTGCCATATAAACCGTTTAGCTCATCAAACTTTTCCATGAAGGCCAAGTTCTTTTTGTCCAATTCGGTCAACTCAGTTGCCAAAGAGTGGACAAACCCCTCAAGCTTCTTAACCTCCTGGTCTGAGCTAATCAGTTTCTCAGATAGATTATCAGCACTCAGCTGAATATTCAGCTTTTCTTGCTCCAACTGCTCCTTGATGCCAACAAGGCATTTGGCCTCATCTACTTTTGATGTTAACTCAAGACGCACCTTCCCAAGTTGGACGTTTAAGTTCTCAATGCTGAGTTTTGCTTCAGCTATAGCTGCTTCATAATTCGTTATCATGGCATCTGCAACAGAATAAGAAGATTCAATGCAGATACCACTACTACCATATAGCTATAAAAAAGAGAATTCTCATTTCATACTTGCAGTGTGAAATACTGTGTATCTTTATTGCAACATTAAACACAATTTTATCATGTGATCTAGGAAAATACATTGTTATAAAGTTGATATACATCAAGTCCAGAGTGGAGTAGGTAAGATCCAAGCAATTTTGTCTAACACAAGTTTTTGTTCCATTGAATATGTTTCCATCTAAATAATTAACACCCTTCACAAACAGTGAGTTTTCAACCTATTTTGGTGTGTGGGTACATGTTTAAGCTCGTAAATTAGATATGACATTGAGAAATGACATTGTGAATCTATAGAACAAGAAAGTTACCTTTCTCCTTGAAGAGACTCGCAGTTCTATGCTGTTCATCTAGATAAGAGTTTTCTCTCTGTTCCTTCTCGTGTTTGAGCTCCTCTAGTTCCTTCTCTCCTGCATGGTTGACTTAAAATGTAACAAAAATGTCTAACATAGGGAAAATTAAGTAAACCACACTGCAGCAACTCAATCATTTTCAAATTAAAGGTTTTACCATGAAAGAAATCAACAAAACATGTCTGAAACAAACCAACAACTTACGAATTTTGATGTTCTCCTCAGCAGTACCCAATTTTAAACATAGGTCTTGCATCTGCTGCTTTAGATTGTCTATTGCTTCCGAACTAGAAGAGAACTTGTACTCAAAAAACTCCTTGTCCTTCTCAGCTGTAGAAGCAATATAAGAAACAGCTAAAGCAACAACAAACCATAAATAGTCTTGACAATTTCAAGGAACCAGTGTGCATCTATTATTACCTTCTTGAACCTGTGAAGCCAAGTGCTGCAATGTCTCAGTGAGTTGATCACACAGAGTCTTCGTTGAAGAGAATTTAGACTCCATTCCTCTCCAAAGCTTTTCATCCTCCTTTTGCATTACTCTAAGCTTAGCATTCTCATTAAAAGCGTTCTGCAGTTTCTCCTCTAATGCAAGTATATGATCCATCGACTTTTTCAACTTAGAATTCTGTATCATGTAAAAACATCAAAACTATCTATTAAACTCTGATCAAATGCATTTCTAGCAATATATCAAAACAAATCAACAGTAACTCAAGCTTATCATTTCAAAACTAAGATGTTCTCAAGGATAATCAAAGAGATCTGCGTTTTCCAGAAACTACACAATAGAACGAATCCAGAAGCACAATCCTAACACCACCACCATACATACCTCATAAGCAACATCGATCAAACTTAAAAAAGTTTGTAAAGACGCATTATGTAAGAAGAAAACGTGAGAGCAATCGAAATACCGCCAGTTCGAGATCGGACTTCATAGACGCTTGTTCCTTCACCAGTTTCTCTGGAAAACAAAAAGTACAGACATCGCGATCATCAAAATCGTTCGATTCCATAGACAACCGGAACAAAATCATCAGAATCGTTCGATTTCAGAAACAATAGGAACAAAATCGTCAAAATCAATCTACGAGATGAAAATACCGGCAGTGAGCTTCAGATTCGAGAAATTTCCGGAAGTAGAAGCGGAATCCTGAGATTGACGCGACGAGAAGGAGAAATTCTTCGCCGATCCAGATAACGAACGGATCTGATCCATGCTCTTCATCGCTGGAAACCCTATCTTCTGCATTTCGTCACTTCACGAACACAAATCGTAATCGCTTTCTCGCTTAGTCTCTCTCTCTCTCTCTCTCGTGTAGAGCTTTCAGTGTGAGATTTATCGGAAAATGAACTTTGGCGCTAAAATCCGTCGTAGTTTGGTATTTATATCATCGGAGATTTGACTCCGGACGGTTATATTCAACGCGGTTGTGCTGACGTCAGCATGAAGCTTGAGTCAAAGAGTAGTCAAAGTTGGGAGTGTTACACAAATAGTACAAACGTTACATTAAATTACAAAATTAGCACAAATCTACATAAAACATAAAATTAGGTCCAGTTATTATTATTATTATTTTTTGATAAAGCAATTCGTTCGAAAGTTACAAATGTTTATGAAGAAATTCACACTAATATCGACAAAAAAAAAACAAAAATTCACACTAATATTTTAGATATTATAAACGAAAAGTTTTGAATTTGTTCATAAAGGTTAGAAAATCAAATTTGGAGTATGACTTTTGTTTGACGTTTTATATATATTCAACTTGATTTTTTTGAAAACGTATCTGTATACATGTAGAATCTAGTATACATAGAATATTACAAGTTTTACATGTTTATATAGATAGTAATATTAAGGATGATAATGTTAAAAGTGGTGTATTTTGTTAATTTAAAAAGCTATGGTCTATATGTTTAATTAATGTATTTTTGGGGCGTTTTCGTAATTACGCGTAAACAGAAGGTCTCACTTTTTCTATAAAACCCCCCACTTCTTCTTCCTTCCCCTAATTGACAAGTTTTTCAACATACACTATAGATGGATGCAATAGGAATCGTCTTGTAGAAATTGGTGCAATAGAAAGGAATCCTCTGTGTAAAGTACATGCGGGTCAACAATTTAACTTGTGTGTATAGTATAGCCGAGTTGATAAAACGATTTTAAGAACAGAGTTTTTGTGCTAGATTAGGGGAAAACTTGTATTAGTGTAGCAGAGAAGTTACATGTCCGATTGGGATAAAAGCCAAGGGACTTGTACTAAACCCACAAGTAATGTGCAGCATTAAATCATATTGCTTCAGCCTTTATGCAGCTTCTCAGATCTGTCTTTGCTTTCTACATTAGACCATACGATTCCCTTGAAACACTCATCAGAAACACAGTGATGGGTGGGTACATGTCTAATTAAGCACGTAGATTAGATAAAGCATGTGAGAAGTGACATTGTGCATCAGCCTTATTGCAGCTAGATACAAGAATTGCATTGATAGTTTGTTCAATTCTCTGATTTTCTAACAAAGCTTTCTATATCTATCATTTTGCTCAACACACTTTGTTTTAAGCCTTGCGTTCTTCATCTTTTTTCTCCATATTTCTTTATGGAAATTTAAGTTGCATATCATCTTTACCATGAATATGAGACTATGTCTTACTTACTTATTATGTGAATTTCCAAAACCAATTCATTTTGAAAGATCAAGAGATATCTATTTTACTATTTTATATTTAATGTTATAAGATACATTGTCTATTTCATAAGTCATTTGTGCACAAATTTTGTCTCTTTCACTCAAATAATTTAATGGTGAGTCAATAATAGACAAAAATCACAAAAGTTACATTGTAAATATAAAACAGAGAAAAAAATTATGATCGTTTTAATAGTAATCGAGCTCCTAACTTTAGCATTTTCTCTAGTTTTTTCTTAGAAAGTCATAAAAGTAAGTTTTTCAGAGAATTGCTACTAATATATATGTACTCTACCAGGAGACTAATTTATACAATTGTTCATGTTGTAGAATTCATAAACCCACTCATCCATTGATTCTAAAAAAAAAGGTTTAAACGCAAAGTATAGAAACATGGGAAATCTCAAATTAGCCAACCCATATTCACAATCGCGATTCAACAAAAGTAAAATCAATCTTAAACAAATCAGATTCAACAAAAATAAAAGCAATCCCAAACAAACCTTAACGCATTTTTAACAAAATGCAAATTCACAAAAGTAAAAGCAATCAGTCTCAATCAAACATCGCTCTTGGTCTTAATAAATACACGATGTTGTTTAGGTTTTAGATTTTAACAATTAGAATTAAAAGTCGAATAAAAGAAATGAAGCTTAGGCTCTATAATGTTTTTTTTATTGTCCATAGTTTTGTTAATGTTTAGTAGTATTTGTTTTGATGTTTTATCATGTAAGGTAATAAACAATATAGGTGAATAGTTCCTCTTTTTACGACAAATTATCTCATTTTTTGGTTTGGGATTTTGAAAAACAAAATCTTAACGGAAAGATGACAATATCTTAACTTTTTCAACTAAGAGATCGGAAGAGTCTTATTATATTAGCTTTTAGCTTTCACGATTTTTTTGTAGTCTCTCCTCATTCTCTTCCACCAAAAGAAAAAAAGAAGATGGACCATAAGCCAGAGACAACAACAACCAGTACTAGCGTATCATCGCTTGCTAATTTTTAAGTAAATTATCTTACCGCTCTCTTTAGCGTCTCGCTCAGCTTTCTTCTGCGCCTTAGCTTCGCATTTGTCATCTTTCTTCCCCTTTCGCATAGTATCAGTCGATTAGTGGCTATTAAAATTCCATGTGATCAAATAACCCGAAAAACGGGAACATTAATGTCAAAACATGTTATTTATTCAAATTCATGTAATGTCAAGAGGAGACAAAATATTACACAATTAGTATAAAATTACATAAAACTACAAATGGGTACAAAGTTACATAAAACTACACAATTAGTCTCAAAACTCAAAAGTATGAAACAACTCAACAAAATTAGCGTAAAAAAAAAAGTAAGCTTTTAGTATTTTTCCGTATATAAAAAATCAATAGTTACGAATTTGAATTATTTGCGGATTGCTATCTTTACACTTTCTATACATCATACCTTTACGTTTGATACCATAAGAAATTAAATTAACAATCAAGTAGTTCCCAAAGACCGGTCCGACCGGTCCAAGACCACACTCAATTAGTCAAATTCCCAAATTTCACTTCTTGTCTACAAAATTCAAATCAATTCTCTGATTCTTATCCAAATGTCACGACTCAATATCTATCCTCACGATCCTCCTTCATCTTCAAGCTCTAGTTTTCTATCCAACGAAGCTTTCTTCAACACCGGTGGTTTATTTCTCGAACCACAATGCGTTTCCTCTTCCTTCTTGGACTCTATCTCCTCCAAATGCGTTTGCTCCGACTCCGAACCTGTGCATTTCACTGGTTACTGGAGAAATCAAACCCGTCTCCGCTCGATGTTCTTGTCAGTGAGCTTGAGTAAAGACCGTTCTGAGCGGGAATGTAAGGATGCTTTAACCGGAAACGAGGAGATTCGCGGTAAACGGAGAGTTCTTGGTGGAGTGAGAAGAATCTGTAGGAACTTAAATTACTACAATATGGGCAAACTGATATTTGTAAAGTGAAAGACATAAATAAATCGATAATACAAAAATACCGATACAAGAATTAAGAAAAGAACGGAATTTGCAGAGGCAAGATATGATCTTTGTCCTTAATTCTGAAAACGCCCCGTAGTGTGACGGTTGTGTGACGTTCCGAATCCCAAGATACAACTGCAATCACTTCTGTTTTGCACAACTCAAGAACATAGTCTAACGAACGCTAGATTCTCTGTTATACTCTCAGACACAGAAATAAAATAAAAGAAAAATGTGAGAGGATTTTTTGTTGTTGTTGATCTTTGATCATGTGATCATCCGATGATTATAAAGAGATGAGAGTGGCTTGATTATATAGCTCAAGGCTAACGTCCAAATATTAAAGTGGAGTGATGGAGTATAAATTGCCATCATAATGATGTGAAAGAATTTGTATGTTACAGACTTAATCTCTTTGATTTGTTGTTACAAAATTCAATTCAATGAGATATTTTTGTTGACTAAATTAATCAACATAATTTAAGAGAATTTTAGTCCAAAAGAATAATCTTTTGGTCCATTAACTCTTAAACTAAATTCCGAAACCCAAAGTCGAAGCCCGGTTCGGATATCTCTTTTCTCCTATACATCAAAGTGTATATAAGGTTTTGAACCTTGTTAGGAGTTTTCCACTTTATATATTTTAGGATTTTAATCTAAACTTTCAAAGTGGGATATTTGCTAGTTTTTACACTTAGTCAAATTGTGGAAGCTAATAAGCTTTCCGAGTCATCCACTTTAAAGCTTTATTTCTCATTCAAATCAACTTCGATTTTGACATGTGATTACACTATGTTATAGTGTTTACAGCGACGATTCTATCGTGCCTAATATCCGGTCATTCCGGATGGACGTCTCCATCGGAAAACTCACCGGAAAATGGTCGTAAACCATTTTGTCAAAAACGAGTTCCAACAATCCCCCACATGAATAAAAACGAATCTAGACAAATGAAAAGAAAATGATTGTAGGAACCCAAAAACCGGAATGAGAAAATGCGAATTAAGGAGAAGAAATAAACGATTTATGAAAACGATTTAATAAAAAATACACAGAGTCGAAATATGATCTCTCTCCTTAATTCATAAAATCTCCCGTAGTGTGACGGTTTAATGAGATTCTGAATCCCACGATAAAACTGTGTTAGACTATAATCGCGACACTCGATTATAGAATCTACGAACTAAGAATCCACGTTATACTCTCGAGACTACTTTATAGAAAAGAGATGAGAGATTGTTGGATTTTTATGTTTTGTGAATGTTTTTTTGTGTATCAAAAAGTATGTTTGGAGAAGTGAGGAAGTGTGCCTTTTATAGACTTTTTCCTAAGCATGAATTATGAGATTTATTTAATACAATATTTGACTCAATAAAATCAAAACATGCATTAACCCACGTCCGTTTCATGCTTGTGATCTAGTCAAATTGAAAAAGATGCGTTACATGGCTATTGGCATTATCAAGCATTCAATTGTTAAATCAAGACTTGATTACCAATTGGTAACTTTGAATCTTATGATCCATTAACCAAATTCAAATCCATATCTCAATTTCAAATTATTTGACTAGATGTATATGTATCTCAATTACATATACATCTAGTCAAATAAGGCTTTAAACCTTGTTATTTGAAATTTCTCCATGAGCTTAATAGCTCATTTTTATTCACATTTTTACCAATTAATCTTATTAATTATTGGCTCATGAGGCCTTAATTAATGTGTAACCGAGATAAGCCTTTGACTGCTCCAATTAGATTCAAACTCATCCATGTCGCAGTCGCCATTGGTACAGAGAACAATACGTGGAATTGAGAAATTAGGGCTTTTTTTTAGGTTCATGAAGAGTATAAAAAGAAACATGTGTGATTGGTTCCTTTTAAATTCCATGCCATCAAATAATGTCTCTTCGTGGCTATTAAAATCCTGCATCATCAAATATGTGGGTCCTGTTGAGACGATACACGTCAGCAAACGCGGAAAATGGGAACAGTAATAAAGAAACGGAATTTGAACACTCTCAAACCAAAACATGTTATTTATTCAAATTCCACTAATGTTTAGAACATTTCTCAATTACGTACGGACATTAATTACTCTAGCCAGCAAAAATGTTTACAACAATGGCACAATCAATGGTTATTTTAAAGGCAAAAAGAAGACTCAGACAAGAGAAGTAGACTGCAGAGACAATCTTTACTTAAACAAGAGGCACTCAATGGATCATGGGAGCTGACAATTATATTAGAGTATGGCAGGATAATTGGATGATGGGAGGATAAGCCTAAACATGCATTTGACATTGGTCGTCTTTATTTCCCTAACTTAAAAGCTCATGAACTACTCTATCCTGAAACACCCAAAAGATTGACCAGCTGGTGGATGAAGAGGATGCGAGGCTCATTAGGAAAATCAGGCTAAGTCAAAGTGTATTCCAATGCGAGTGATTCCCTCATTTGGATTCATTCAAGAGATTGAGATTATAATGTCAAATCTGGTTGTCATATTCAACACAAATTACAGCACCATAATAAGAATAAGGACCAAAACGACAACTCTCACCAACCTGAAATAAGTTCTTTCTGTAAATCCATTTGGAAGTTACAGGCTCCACCTAAACTTAATCATTTTTGTTGGAGAACTGTCCATAGTATTATTGTTGTGATGGGTAATCTTCAGCGCGGGGGTCTAAAAATTAATCTGCAATGTATGTTACGTAGAAAACATAATAAAACTGCTAATCATCTTCTCTTTCAATGCAAAGTAACCAGAGAAATTTGGGAGCTAGCTCCTTTGCATGCCCCCATCAGATAACTTTTGTCCCAAGATTTTTTTTTTAATCAACAAAAATTTTTTTTAATCAAAATTTCCATTTCTTTTTAATCTCGGTAGGCCACAAGCAACACCAATTCCAGTTGTTTCCTTTCCTAATATGGCATATATGGTAAAGGAGTAACAAGCAGTTCTTTGAAAACCATTATTAAGGATAGTATTCCTCACTATTAACCGTGTTATCCACGTGCAATCATGGATAACAATCTTTGATTTGAAGGGGTCTATACTCCGAATAGGAGCAACTGTGTGGAATCCATGGATACACTTAACGCTTTATCACACTTCTCAAGTCAAGAAGGAACGGTGTGATGTTTCGGTTCTCACTTGTGTTATAGATATTACATCTTTAGCTTCTCAGTATAATTACATATTATTAGATTAGGATCCGCGTAATATACGGGTATTAGATATTACAATTTGATTATTTATATAGTTATGATTTTTATAATTATATTCTACGTTAAAACACATATAAGTATATTCTAAATGGAAACCCGTATAATCGTATTTTAAGTTGAAATCCATAATTAATCAATTTATTTATCATAAATTGCATTTTGTTATCCGCAAAATATAAAATATAAAACCACATCTCCTTTATATAATAAGATTCTTTTATTTTCTCTATAATTTTTGTTTATATATTTTTTAATAATCTCTTTAGCTTAATATTTTTACTAACTATTCGTTTTATACTTTCAGTTTTTTTGTCACTTATATATCTTCTCGATTTCTTTCTTGTTTTTTTATATATGTAGTTTGGATTATAAATTTTATTTTAATTATTTTAGACTATTATAAACAAATATTCTAATTAGTTTGAACTATTAGAATTTTTCTTTTCGCTATTTAGTTAGTCACTTAACAATTTGTTTTGTTAGTTTTCTATTTTTTTTTCTAATTAAGTTAAACTATGACAATTCTTTTTTTCCACTATTTACTTAATTATTTAACCGTTTTTTTGTTAGTTTTTCATTTTTATTCTTTTTACACATATCATCATCTCGATTGATTAGACACGTGGCAAGATCTCTTGAGTTACAATTTTGACAAACTCTACTTTATATAATAAACTAGATTAGGACCCGCATAATATGCGGCTATTAAATATTTAAAATAATTATTTATATAGTTATGATTTTTATAATTATTCTAAATTAAAACTCATATAAGTAGTTTCTAAATTGAAACCCGTATAATCGTATTTTTAAGTTGAAACCCGTATAATTATCAATTTATTTATCATTAAATTGCATTTGGTTAAACGCAAGATAGAAAATATAAATTAGTTCAAATCCCCTCTCCTTTATATAATAAGATTTTTTTATTTTCTCTATAATTTTTGTTTATTTATTTTTATATTCTCTTTAGGTTAATGTTCTTACTAACTATTCTTTTTATACTTTCAGTTTTTTTGCCACTTATATATCTTTTCAATTTCTTTCTTAACTTTTATGTATAGTTTGGATTATAAATTTTATTTTATTTCCTAATTATTTTAGACTGTCGTAGAAAAAAATTCTAATTAATTTGAACTATTAGAATTTTTCCTTTTCACTATTTAATTATTCACTTAACAATTCGTTTTGTTAGTTTTCTATTTTTTTTTTCTAATTAATTTGAACTATTACAATTTTTTCGTTTTCACTATGTACTTAATTATTTAACAGTTTTTTTGTTAGTTTTTCTTTTTTAATTTTGTTTACACATGTCATCATCTCGATCGATATTAGACACATGTCACCATCTAATGAGTTACAACTTTGACAAACTCTACTTTATATAATAAGATTTCTTTTTATGTCTCTAGAAACTCTCTAGTGCCATATAGATTCCTTAACGAAGTTAGCCAGCATCATCAGTAGTTTTCCCTATGTAATCGAATGAAACTCTCTTTGTAATATTTGCAGTTTAACGTTATCATATGATAACAATCATTTTTTGTTTGACAATTGTCATTTCCATCTGAAAATGACAAAGCTAATAAACCAATCAATATATCAAACAGAAAATTATATAATTTCACCTAACCGTTTACATTTAATAATTGAAAACGTCATTGCAACACATTAGCGACACGATTTTACTACTTTCATGATATATATGTAAGATTATTATCATGATCGAAAAAAAATCGAAAAACCTATCATGATATGTAAATAAATGGGAAAAATGTCAAGAAAATCCCGAACTTTCAAATTCTGGAAACCTCACTACGACTCTTTTACCTCGGCATCATCAGAACTGATACTACCGAACTAGGGGGCTAACTGTTGGGGTCAGATCTCACTCCGATAGAGATCGTCAAGAAAATGACTAAGTACCAGAGGTGGACGTGCAATTATATGGACCATCTCTGTCTCTCGGACCAGCTCTGTTCCTACGACCAGCTCTCCAGAGTAACTGAGACTAGGACTTGCATCTTTCCAGTACGACGTCTATAGTGGTCATTGATACTCCAAGAGACCATTACGATCATTTCGCTTCAAGACAAAGAGTGGACCGACCACAGGAGGCCCACACTGGAAAAAACGAATCGAGAGCCCACGAGTAACAAGTCATGCCGACCTCTACTACAAGTTGGGCCTAGAAGACGAGCTCTCGGATTTGGGCCCATGACGAGGACGAGGTCAAGATCTAGGGCAGCCGCCGACTACGCTGACAGAGAATTCCGAAGATTTAGGGATCTCTCTTTATCTTGTAAATTTAGACCTACGACGACGAGGACTAATATAAATAGATCTTGTACATCTCTGAAAAAGGGATCCGCATTTTTACATAGAAAACGACTTGTAATATTTGCAAACAGATTAATAACATACTCTCTTGAGATCTTCGCTAAGTGCTTATCATCTCAGAGCTTTTAGACCTAGATCCATTGACTATTTTAACTGTGTAGGTTTCCACCACCACACAGACTCAGATGGACGGCCCAAGTTCAAAACCAAATTGAAGGAACTTAAGGAGTTACGTATTTTTTTCTCGGACTTTACTCGTACGTTATGTCCCTAATAAAAGAATGAAAAGACAAACTCCTTACGAGAAATGCTCGTTTCCCATGAAGAATGTTTTTTTTTATTAGCACTTTCATTTCTTGTTGGTTCTATATATTTGTAATCATTAAGGAGTGTTATTGGATGAATGATTTGAAATCAATTCTATAAGCTTTAAAATCCTTGAAATCTTAAACTCGGATGAAGTTTATTTGAGTGGATTCTAAAAATCTGTGCAGTATCCTTGAGATTTGATTTTTAAATATTTGTTCACTAAACTCTATCCTCAAGTGATTTCAAATTCATTAAAAAATAAATACTTCTAAAAGCTTTTAAAGTTGAATAACATTAGATTTTAATTATAAATTTGAAATCTTCTATTGAATAATAGAAGATTTTAAAAATTTTAAGACATGATTTTACAAATATCATATCCAATATCACCGGATTTTAACATTAATTAAATAAATATGTAAATAAATATGTTTTAAGAAATGAAATATCTGTGTTTTTATATATAGTGGGCAAGAAGAGAAAACGCAATTCTCCAATTAAGGTTTTAGCAGAAACAGAGCAGTAATCAAAATGTCTCTGCTTCTTCTGAGGCAGCTCTTGAAGCCTTCGTTGGTGAGATCTTCCTCCTCCTGCTTTTCGTTGGTGAGATCTTCTCTTCGTTGGTGAGATCTTCCTCCTCCTGTCTTTCATTCACTAGTGGTTTCTCATCAGGATCTTCCTCTCAATTCCCTCCTTGTTGCATCGTTCGCGGTTCTCCTTGTGAAGATGACCTCCTCCGAAAACTGGTGATTCACAAGGCTAATGAATTTGATACCACTCGTTTGGAAAAGAAGGTACCTCGTGAGTTGTTGGATGATGATGCTATCGTAACGGTCGGATCATCCCATGGATGGGTTGGTACTTTGAAGGAAGACGGAATCCTAGTCCTCCAAGACGATCTCAACCCGGTTGCTTCCGATTCTCACCCGAAACGCGTTCATTTGCCTCCTCTTGTAACCCTACCTAATTGCCAAACCCAAATCGTGACCAATGTTTCAATGTCCACATCTTCTCCTGAGGATGAGAATTGTGTTGTTGCTGTCAAGTTCTTGGGTCCTCAGCTGAGCTTTTGCAGACCGGGTCAGAGTAATCCGAAGTGGACTAACATCAGAATCAAGCACCAATGCTTCTACTCCTCCCGTGTCATGTTTTCCGAGAAAGATGACGTCTTTCGCTTGCCCGGTTCTGGAGGCCATCTCATTGGATCATGGGATCCCAAGGATCTCAAGGACAAACCCAATATCCAGAGGTTGCGGTTTCAGAATCTCCCCGAGCTGACCAAGACCAAACTCGAGCTGCTGCATTCTTGCTCCACGACCGAGCACTTGGTCGAGTCACGTTCCACAGGGGAGACTTTCTTAATCAAGTGGTACAGGAAAGCCACTAGCAGTGGTGCGGTGAAAATGAAATCAAGAGCTCTTATGGTTTTCAAGCTTGAAGGAAAGGGAAATGCTCTTTACACTCGAGACATTGGAGACCTTTGCATTTTCCTCTCAAATTCGGAACCTTTTTGTGTCCCTGCTACCTCCTTTCCTGGTTTATTCTCTAACTGCGTCCGGGTCGTAGATATTGACGAAGGCGGGTTCGTCTTTCTCGGCCATGATGGACTCTTGTCCCCCATTCGAGCTCGTAACATGACATACGTCGCGCCTTACCATATTCCACCTCAGAATCAGAATATAATATAGACTAGTGGTTTTGAATTTGAGTCTGTTTTTTCTCTTCATGGGGATTGATATGATGGGTTTGTTAGTCTTTTCTATTGAGTCTGAGCCTGTGTTTTGCTCTTAATCTTTCTATCTTTACGTTGATATGCATATGCTCTTGTAGAAACTTTCTTCATCAATCTCCCTACTAATTATGTTACCAAACTCCTCTTGTCCTTTTTTCTCCACATCTCGTTTCTTTGATAGATTTTTATATCGATTTGTGCAATGATTTGGCTATATCAAGTGGCTGTTAGCATACAATGGCATTTGCAAACAATCAGAATCTGTTAGTATCTTCTGCCTCGCAATCTGCATTCACAATTGTTAGACAGTTTAGTTAACTAACGATGCATGAGAGAAGGAAGTAGAGGATCTCAAATTCAAGAAAACTCTTATCTAGATGAAACACTGTTAAACTGCGACTCTCTCAAAGGAGAAAGGTAAATTTCTGAAAACTCACTGTTTCTGATGGGTGTTAACTATTTACATCAGCTCCTAACATCATCATTTGTTTCGTGGTTCAACTTGGTAGGTGACTCAAAGCAGCAATGGTTGATCTCAAATTCAACCACGGGTAAGCTATATCTCGTAGTTCAATTAGCTTATTAGCAAGCCAAGTTTCGACCAAGTATAGATCCTGCCTTGAAGAGAGCAAGCTTTGTTCCATATGTATAGATCTCTGATTCACAAACCTCTTTCTTCTTTTAAGTTTGTGACAATGTCCCATGATTCTCTTGCTGAGTGGTGTCCCTCAGAAAAGCTCCACACATTGATTTTAGAGTAGTAATGCACTTTTTAAGTAGAATGATGGATGAGCATCAGAAGTTGGAAATTCCTGCAAGTGATAATGATTTCACAGTTCAGGTACTAATTCTGCTTTTAACTTTTTGAATCAAGGGAGCACAGTCTGTGATTGTTAGCTTCTTAGTGCAGAGGAGAAGTCCTAAATATTGGATAGGTAGTGTTCCATGAGATAGACCAGTTTCCATAGCTATGTGATTAGCCTCATGATCTGAGAGGCCTGAAGTGTAGAAACTAGTCTTTTCTAAACTGATTGCCAGACTAGACATAGCTTCAAACTCTTTTAGAACTTGTAGAACATTTTCAATTGATTGCAGGGAACCTTCTAAGAAGATTAGCAAACAGAGGTGTGAGAGGCTTATTTCCTGACATTTGATGTGGTAAGCAAACTTTCCATCAGAGATAGGTTACGCTTAGGTTCATTTTCCTTGTTTAGTAGCAGAGATAGGTTACGCTTAGGTCCATTTTCCTTGTGATGCCCATTCATTATTTCTGCTGCCAAGAGAGTGTTTTCTAGTAGTAATATTCCTTTTAACAAAAGCTGTTTGGTTGTTCAGGATAACATCAGTGAGGATAGGCTTAATTTTGTTGACAAGCAACTTGGAGATCACCTTGTGCACAGTATTGCAGCAGGAGAAGGGCCTGTAATATGAAATTAGATCCTTTTCAGCTTGGAAAGTTGTTTGAGATGGGTTTTGTAGATCCTCAATTTGCACAATTTTAAAACAAATTGTTCACGATGGACCATATGACACAAGGTTGAAAGCTTCCTCTTCGAGTCGTGGCTTAGGGCTTCATCCATTTATATATATATATATGCTAAAATCGTGTTTACCAACCCTAATTTGCAGCTATGAATTCCCATGACTTAGAACCAGTTAGACCAACAGCAAAGAAGCTTGACAGGCTGGTAGCCAATACCCTATGGCTTACCTCTTATCCAGACAGCTGCGCATCCTTCCTTGCTTCTGACTTGTCGGATCATTTCCACTCTCACCTCTCTCTGGCTAAAGCTCAAAGATATCAAAAGGAGTAAAAGGAACAAAGAGAGAGAGGGACTAACAATTTGTTTAAAATTGTGCAAATTGAGGATCTACAAAACCCATCTCAAACAACTTTCCAAGCTGAAAAGGATCTAATTTCATATTACAGGCCCTTCTCCTGCTGCAATACTGTGCACAAGGTGATCTCCAAGTTGCTTGTCAACAAAATTAAGCCTATCCTCACTGATGTTATCCTGAACAACCAAACAGCTTTTGTTAAAAGGAATATTACTACTAGAAAACACTCTCTTGGCAGCAGAAATAATGAATGGGCATCACAAGGAAAATGGACCTAAGCGTAACCTATCTCTGCTACTAAACAAGGAAAATGAACCTAAGCGTAACCTATCTCTGATGGAAAGTTTGCTTACCACATCAAATGTCAGGAAATAAGCCTCTCACACCTCTGTTTGCTAATCTTCTTAGAAGGTTCCCTGCAATCAATTGAAAATGTTCTACAAGTTCTAAAAGAGTTTGAAGCTATGTCTAGTCTGGCAATCAGTTTAGAAAAGACTAGTTTCTACACTTCAGGCCTCTCAGATCATGAGGCTAATCACATAGCTATGGAAACTGGTCTATCTCATGGAACACTACCTATCCAATATTTAGGACTTCTCCTCTGCACTAAGAAGCTAACAATCACAGACTGTGCTCCCTTGATTCAAAAAGTTAAAAGCAGAATTAGTACCTGAACTGTGAAATCATTATCACTTGCAGGAATTTCCAACTTCTGATGCTCATCCATCATTCTACTTAAAAAGTGCATTACTACTCTAAAATCAATGTGTGGAGCTTTTCTGAGGGACACCACTCAGCAAGAGAATCATGGGACATTGTCACAAACTTAAAAGAAGAAAGAGGTTTGTGAATCAGAGATCTATACATATGGAACAAAGCTTGCTCTCTTCAAGGCAGGATCTATACTTGGTCGAAACTTGGCTTGCTAATAAGCTAATTGAACTACGAGATATAGCTTACCCGTGGTTGAATTTGAGATCAACCATTGCTGCTTTGAGTCACCTACCAAGTTGAACCACGAAACAAATGATGATGTTAGGAGCTGATGTAAATAGTTAACACCCATCAGAAACAGTGAGTTTTCAGAAATTTACCTTTCTCCTTTGAGAGAGTCGCAGTTTAACAGTGTTTCATCTAGATAAGAGTTTTCTTGAATTTGAGATCCTCTACTTCCTTCTCTCATGCATCGTTAGTTAACTAAACTGTCTAACAATTGTGAATGCAGATTGCGAGGCAGAAGATACTAACAGATTCTGATTGTTTGCAAATGCCATTGTATGCTAACAGCCACTTGATATAGCCAAATCATTGCACAAATCGATATAAAAATCTATCAAAGAAACGAGATGTGGAGAAAAAAGGACAAGAGGAGTTTGGTAACATAATTAGTAGGGAGATTGATGAAGAAAGTTTCTACAAGAGCATATGCATATCAACGTAAAGATAGAAAGATTAAGAGCAAAACACAGGCTCAGACTCAATAGAAAAGACTAACAAACCCATCATATCAATCCCCATGAAGAGAAAAAACAGACTCAAATTCAAAACCACTAGTCTATATTATATTCTGATTCTGAGGTGGAATATGGTAAGGCGCGACGTATGTCATGTTACGAGCTCGAATGGGGGACAAGAGTCCATCATGGCCGAGAAAGACGAACCCGCCTTCGTCAATATCTACGACCCGGACGCAGTTAGAGAATAAACCAGGAAAGGAGGTAGCAGGGACACAAAAAGGTTCCGAATTTGAGAGGAAAATGCAAAGGTCTCCAATGTCTCGAGTGTAAAGAGCATTTCCCTTTCCTTCAAGCTTGAAAACCATAAGAGCTCTTGATTTCATTTTCACCGCACCACTGCTAGTGGCTTTCCTGTACCACTTGATTAAGAAAGTCTCCCCTGTGGAACGTGACTCGACCAAGTGCTCGGTCGTGGAGCAAGAATGCAGCAGCTCGAGTTTGGTCTTGGTCAGCTCGGGGAGATTCTGAAACCGCAACCTCTGGATATTGGGTTTGTCCTTGAGATCCTTGGGATCCCATGATCCAATGAGATGGCCTCCAGAACCGGGCAAGCGAAAGACGTCATCTTTCTCGGAAAACATGACACGGGAGGAGTAGAAGCATTGGTGCTTGATTCTGATGTTAGTCCACTTCGGATTACTCTGACCCGGTCTGCAAAAGCTCAGCTGAGGACCCAAGAACTTGACAGCAACAACACAATTCTCATCCTCAGGAGAAGATGTGGACATTGAAACATTGGTCACGATTTGGGTTTGGCAATTAGGTAGGGTTACAAGAGGAGGCAAATGAACGCGTTTCGGGTGAGAATCGGAAGCAACCGGGTTGAGATCGTCTTGGAGGACTAGGATTCCGTCTTCCTTCAAAGTACCAACCCATCCATGGGATGATCCGACCGTTACGATAGCATCATCATCCAACAACTCACGAGGTACCTTCTTTTCCAAACGAGTGGTATCAAATTCATTAGCCTTGTGAATCACCAGTTTTCGGAGGAGGTCATCTTCACAAGGAGAACCGCGAACGATGCAACAAGGAGGGAATTGAGAGGAAGATCCTGATGAGAAACCATTTGAGGATACACCAACAAGAGAAGATCTCACCAACGAAAAGCACGAGGAGGAAGATCTCACCAACGAAGGCTTCAAGAGCTGTCTTAGAAGAAGCAGAGACATTGATTGTTGCTCTGTTTCTGCTAAAACCCTAATTCGTGAATTGCGTTTGCTCTTCTTGCCCACTAGATATAAACCCTACTTTCGTGTTTTTATTTTGGGAAAATAATTAGTTTGGCACTAATTCATTGTTTTATAACTAGAATAGTTCTTATTTTATTTTTATTACTAACATATTTTTATTCTTTTGTTCATAGATTTACTTGATTTTGACAAACTTAATTAATTTGAATAGGTTTATTTTCTTTTAGCCACAAATTTTGACATACTTAATTAGTTTTCAATAGATTTTTTTGTTTTGGCCACATATTTACATAATTTGGACAAACTTAATAAAATTTCAATAGATTTTTTTCTTTTAACTATAGATTTATTAAATTTTGACATACTTAATTAGTTTTCAATAAATTTGTTTTCTTATAATCATAGATTTATTTAATTTTGACATATTTAATTAGTTTTCAATAGACTAATTTTTTTTGTCACAGATTTAATTAACTTTCAATAGATTTGTTTTTTTATAACCACAAATTTACGTTACTTAGACAAATTTATTAATATTCAATGGATTTATTTTCTTTTGCCACATATTTACATGATAAATTTATATTCTATTGGCTAAAAATTTATTTTCTTTTGGCCATAAACTAACTTGCCAAACCTAACCAAACCAACTTAACCAAACATTCAATTAAAAAACAAAGTACGAAAATTAGAGTTCCTATTTTCCTAAAGTATTAATTTTATTGAACGTTTATTCCCCTTTTTGTCATCCTCTTCCTCTCTTTTTTTCATATACTTCTTTTTTCTCTTCATTCATTTTTAACAGAATCATAGCTCTCATTAATCTAATTTGTGTTAAATGGATGATACAGAATAACATATGGTTGGGAAGAAAAAATTTAAGAGCAAACGAAAAAAATTGTTTTGAAGATTTTGTTCGGATGGTGATTGATGAGTATAAGATCGAGAAGCAATTTTACGACGTGGAATTGAGCTACATGTTTCCGGAAAAAAGTATTGTCAAGTTCGGACCAACGAATATATAAACTTCACAATTCGTCCAAAATTATGTGTGATCAACATCACAAATGTCTCCATTTTGGAACGGTTCATAATTCAAGCAAGTAAAAAAGCCAAATTCTATCAAAGAAAGGCGAATTGGTTGCAAATCAAATTATGTGTGACCAAACCTCGTGTTTATTTGTAACTCGCAACTGATGCGTTAAAAGATAATGGACAATCTTCGCATTCCATATGAAATCCAGCTCCTAGAACCTAGGTATAACCTCAACAAAAGACTTCATCAATGCATCCCAATCATCAATGCTAATTCCTCTTTGAACCATTTCGTAATTTGACAAGTAAACGTAGTAACTCATACTTTTCTTCTTACTCGGTGCTTTTCCCTTTGCGTAGAGTAGTTTCAGGTACTTAATCTTAGTATTTGATGAAGCCATCTAGGAAAGGAAACATAGAAAACATGAGAATCATATACTCTTACATGTAAAATTCAGAATTCATGAATTCGATGTCCAAGAGCTTTTGACTATATAATAAGCATGATAAAAAAAATAGAGGATGTGGTGATACCTTCATAGACGTGAGTTGAACTGAATTAAGATTTTGAACTCAGATTTCAAACTAAATTCAGACTTTGAATTAAGACATAACCAACAATCAAAAACAACAAAAAAGAACTTAGGCTTTGAACTAAATTGACATTATTAACCGATTCACATACACAAGATTAAGAAACTATATTACAAAGTCTCCTGAGTAAACTAAAGAATCTTCATGATTCGTTCTTTAATTTTTCTCACAACCCAGAAGCATTTAAAATAGATATCATGATGTGTTGGAAACGCAACAATCTTAAGCAAATGCAAAGCACTATATATGTACCTTACAAATAAAGAGAATCCCAAATCATGCAAAGCAGTAGATAGATGAGAGTTGAGGATATAAATTGGAGAGATTCTCGTCGAAAGAATTGAGAAGTAGCTAGGGAAGATACGAATGGGAGAGATTATGGCGGAAGGAATTGAGAAGTAGGGTCACAAAATTGAACAGAGGAAGACAGCAAAGGCTCGTCGGAATCAAAACCATTTTCTCTCTAGCTAGGGTTTCGACAAAAACAAAAAAGTTGTCGAGAGAAGTCTGTATAATTGTTAATTAGAGTTAATTAAAACGTTTTTTTTTAATTTTTAATTTATAGTTGTTAATTGTTTGTTTATTTGTTTTTAAATAATAGAATGACAAAAGTGTTATTAAAATTTACACTGATGGGTTAACTGACTTTTTATATGACTGAGTCTAGATGTTTTTGAATGAGTGTTATTCTAGTAATATATAAATAAATTAATGCCAATCTGAGTAATTTCTCTTTTATTTTTAAAGCCATAAAACTTGAATGTGTTGCAATGACGTTTTTAGTTACTAAAATCGGTCCAACCCGGTCCAAGACTACTCTCAACTCAATGAGTCAATTCCCAAATTTTAGTTTTTTTTTTTTTTCACGGACGCACCTGCTCCTAATGATTTTAAAATATATAACCAACAAGGAATGAAAGTGCTAATAAAAGAAAACATTTTTCATGAAAGACGAGTATTTCTCGCAAGAAGTTTGTCTTTTCATTCTTTTCTCGGGGACATAGAACGTAAAAGTAAAGTCTGAGAAAGAAATACGTAACTCCTTAAGTTCCTTCAATTCGGTTTTGAACTTGGGCCATCCATCTGAGTCTGCTACCATGTTAACCAATTCCTGGCAATCTGTTATAAACGCTGCACAATATCTATGCTTCTTATGGAGACTCTCCATAGCCCAAAACAAACTGTTCATCTCCACATATAGGGGGTAAGGATATGTCTTATCTCGCGCGCTCCTAATAAGCCTGTTGAACCGTTATGTAGCTGTAAAATCCACTCCACACCCGTCGTGGCATCATCTTCCTTGCATGAACCATCGAAAAAGCACCTAAAAACTATACTAGTGTCCCCGTTGGGACATATAGGCGTTGCGAATGGGTGACAACTTCCAAACATTCATTAGTCAAAAGCTACTTAGAAACCTCTTTTTTAGCAAACTCCATTCGGGATATATCCGGATTACTAAAAACTTTAATTTCTTTTCTACAAAAGTTACATAAAATTACACAATTAGCACAAATAACAAAAAAATATACAATTAGGTCCAATTTGTTTTGTTTTTTATGAAGCAATTAGTACAAAAGTTGCAAATGAATAATCAACAACTAGAATTAGAAACACTTAAATCAAATGTACGTAATTAGCGTCCAAATTTCATGTGTGTTATCTATACTATATAAAATTACTTTTAGTACCATAAGAAATTAAATTTAACAATAAAGCCTCTTCTTTTGTCTCTACAATTTCAAATCAAATTTCTTCTTCGTTATCCAAATATGTCACAACTCCATATCTATCCTCACGATTCTCCTTCATCTTCAAGCTCTAGCGATCTATCCAATGAAGCTTTCTTCAATACCGGTGGTTTATTTCTCGAACCACCATGCGTTTCCTCTTCCTTCTTCAACTCTATCTCCTCCAAATGCGTTTGCTCCGACTCCGAACCTATGCATTTCACCAGTTACTGGAGAAAGCAAACCCGTAAGGACTTGATGTTCTTGTCAGTGAGCTTGAGTAAAGACCGGGAATGTAAGGATGCTTTAACGGAGAGTTCTAAGGAGATTCGCGGAAAACGGAGAGTTTTTGGTGGAGTGAGAAGAACTGGGACAATGAACACACGGAAACATCTCTGGGCTGGTGCTGTAGCTGCCATGGTTTCAAAGTATGTATATGCATACAAGTTGTTCGATGAAATGTCTGAACCAAAATTCTAATAATGCGTTTTGTGTTGTTGTTGTTGTTTTCAGAACTTTCTTAGCTCCACTTGAGAGATTAAAGCTTGAATATACAGTTCGTGGTGAACAGAGGAATTTATTAGTGGTAGCTAAGACAATTGCTACTACTCAAGGCTTTAGAGGATTTTGGAAAGGTAATTTGCTCAATGTTCTGAGAACAGCTCCTTTCAAAGCTGTGAATTTTTGTGCATACGATACGTATAGAAAGCAATTGCTAAGAATCGCTGGGAACGAAGAAGCAACTAATTTCGAAAGATTCGTTGCTGGAGCTGCTGCTGGGATTACTGCTACTGTACTATGCTTGCCACTCGACACCGTAAGTTCTTGCTCTTGGAAGCATTATAGCTCAAATAGTGACATATAGTAAGCGATTAGTTTTCGATAGGACGATAAGAACATGTGGAACGATTTTGATTGAAAATGTGATCTTTTACTGCGTAGTTACGAACCAAACTAGTGGCTCGGGGTGGAGAAGCGTTAGGCGGGATCGCGGGAGCTTTCAAGTATATGATTCAAACTGAAGGATTGTTTTCCCTCTACAAGGGTCTAGTCCCGTCAATAGCAAGCATGGCTCTATCCGGAGCAGTTTTCTATGGCGTTTACGATATCCTTAAATCGTCTTATCTACATACACCAGAAGGTAGGAAAAGAATCAAAGACATGAAGCAGCAAGGACAAGAACTTAATGCTCTAGACCGGCTCGAGTTAGGACCTATTAGAACTCTCCTTTACGGTGCTATAGCAGGTGCTTGTACTGAAGTAGCTACTTATCCTTTCGAAGTAGTGAGACGACAGCTTCAGATGCAAATAGGTAAAGACAAGCTTAATGCTTTAGCTATGGGCTTTAGTATCTTAGAGAGAGGAGGATTCCCGGCTTTATACGCCGGACTTTTACCTAGTTTGCTTCAGGTTTGCATTATAGTTCTTCCTTATTACCACATTACCAAAGGTCCATATTCATTGCCAAAGCTTGATTTGTTTATTGTTCCTCTGTTTTCAGGTATTACCTTCTGCTGCAATAAGTTACTTTGTATACGAGTGTATGAAGATAGTGCTTAAAGTAGAATGATTAAAGAATTATCCATTAACACAATGTCTTTAATCTTCAAAATTCAAGAATATAAAGATTACATAATTTAAACTTCGTCTTCGTGAAGAATCATATTGGGGGTACCTTTGTTAACTGAAAACTTAGTTCTTTCTAATGTCTTGCAAAATGTAACATTTGGTAAATAATTGTCATATACAAACTAGCTTTTTATGTATAAGCAAAATATATGATTGACAAGGAATTGTATATTTGGTTAAGATATAAAACAGAAAGAGTCAAAATAGTAGAAATTGTAAAGAAATGGAACATGATGTGTACATCATAATTTAGAAAGACAGACATAATTTTATACATAATATAGACATAGTTATAATTAATTAGATTGTAATACTTTGTAAATTTATAAATACTATGCACCTAGGTGTAAAATATTATAGGCCTCTATTTGCTTCCTAATTTTTGAATTGGACTTAGATACTAAAATATTATCACAAAGACAAATAATTTCTTGTCCAATAAAACTTACACATTTGTTATGTAATTACCAAAATAAAGACATGCAAAATAGTGAAATAACTTCTAAATGATATGCACATGCCCATATGAGTTAAAAACTAATAATTAATTCATGAACCATAAACGAGAATAATTTATTTCAATGGATATAAAAACTGTAACAAGACAACGACATTAACGAAGGAGAACAATGGTTTGGTCGAAGAAGAAGAAGTTCGTGAAACTTGATCACTCGTAAGGTTTACGGATTGAAACAACTCATCTCTCATTTCAATTTTGCTTCATCCTCAAGATTTAAATCTAAACACAAGTTCTTGAAATTTTCTCAATTTCAAGAACCTCGTCGAATCAAAATGCCAAGAATCTGCTGTTCTCATTCAGCTACAAAAGTAAGAATGCAATCTTTTTTTCTATCTTTTTGAAAATGATTGGTGGTTTTAAGACAGTATCAAGATGTTCTGATCTGTTTTGTTGTTTCTTGTTAATGTTTTAAGGTTGTTGTAGGACAAAGTTTTCATTCAGGTAAAGGAAAAAACAATGAAGGAGGGATTAAGTATGGTTTTAGTTTAATAAAAGGGAAATCTAAACATTCAATGGAAGATTATCATGTTGCTGAGTTTATTAACATCAAAGGCAATGAATTGGGTTTATTTGCAATCTTTGATGGTCATAAAGGTGATGAAGTAGCTGCTTATTTGCAGAAACATCTCTTCTCAAATATCCTAAAAGATGTAAGTTATATCAAGATTGTGTTTTTGATTTTTATGTTTTATGATAGATGAACATATTGTGTTGATTTTATAGAGAGAGTTCTTTTTTGATCCTCAAAGAACGATTGAGAGAGCTTATGAGAAAACAGATCGAGCGATTTTATCGGATAGTTCGGATTTAGGGAGTGGTGGTTCAACTGCGGTGACTGCGATTTTGATCAATGGGAAAGTTTTATGGATAGCTAATGTTGGTGATTCACGAGCGATTGTTTCTCGTAGTGGTAAAGCGGAACAGATTAGTGTAGATCATGATCCTGATAATGATACCGAAAGGAATATGATTGAGAGTAAAGGTGGATTTGTAACCAACATGCCAGGTTATAAAACAACTCTTTTATCTTTTGTAGTTCGAGCATTTTAAATTGTTATTGTAGCTTAATGTTTTGTGAACCGAACAGGAGATGTTGCTCGAGTGAATGGTTTGTTAGCTGTGTCGCGTGTGTTTGGAGACAAGAACCTTAAACCGTATATGAATACAGAGCCTGACATTAAGGATGTGACAATAGATAGTCACACTGATATTCTAATTCTCGCTAGTGACGGTATTTCAAAGGTAAATTTTACATTTTAGAGAGGGAAAATGGTGTTTATTTGAAGTGATAATTTGTTGACATTAATGAACAGGTAATGTCAAACCAAGAAGCAGTTGATATAGCTAAGAGATTGAGAGATCCAAAGGAAGCGGCGAAGCAACTAATAGCTGAAGCATTGAGAAGAAACAGTAATGATGATATATCTTGCATTGTTGTTCGATTTAAATAATAATACCAAGAAGATTCAGCTATCTCTTTGGCTTCAAGGGGTCTGGTTTAGTTTGAACTCGTTCTTGGTTACTTGTGCATTTTCAAGATTTTATAGGATTATTAGATGAGCAATTTTATATAAAATACATTTGATTATAATTCTTTGAAATTTATTCTTGGAATCATGGATAATATATTTATTTATTAATTTTTGTTAACATGTAATGTTGTTTTAAAGTTACTTATGTATTCAGAAAGTAAAGTAAACAATAAGATAGAAAAAAAATTAAAAATGAAAAACTGTGAAAAGCTTTTCTTTCTTGGGATATTTAGCTATATAATAATTTATATTCAAACTAGCAAAGTAATAGCAAAGTAGCAAACAAATGTTGGTTTTTCAAAGTATGAATACAAAAAGTGTTGGGATTCAAAGTTTTTGTTACTAAACTAGATCCGATTTGGTTGTCGAAACTAGGGTTGATCAAGGATTCAGCGTTAAAAAAATAAGATATCAGTTTATAGAGAGTGTTGCAACAGGAGATTGGTCTATAATCCTTGATCATGTTAGCTACTGCAAATTTATGAATCAAGGTGAGTATTGTAGCCGTAACTGGTCTTAGCATTACAGAATCCTGGAAAAACTTCTTTACTGCAGTTAATACCTCCTCTCCTATGCAGGTCCAGGCAGCTTTGTAGATTTCAGAAGAGAGTCCATCAGGTCCAGGACTTTTATTTGGATTTAGCTTGAAGAGTGTTGAGGTAATCTCTTCATCAGATGGGTGTCTAGAAAGAGATAGAGCCTCAGAAGGGGTGCATGCAGGTGACTCTAGTGGTGTATTGGTGTATACTCTAGTATTAATCAGATATGGATTAAAAGCTCTTCCATAAACGTTTACCTTCATTTTTTTAAATCCTAAATTTCACAAATTCGAGTGTGATAAAGAATTATAATTCCGAGTATGAAACATTCTAGATCGCATCTCACAAACTCTCTTTTTCGTTGTTGGTTTTGTGTTTTGCGTTCTTGCTGCTAATAGAACTTTCTTTAGCTCCACTTGAGAGACTACAGTTCGTGGTGAACGTAGGAAATACCTTGGAATACACATTTAAGTGTTATGGTTTCAATGAGGGCACAAGACACGATTTTAAAAACGAAAAGATAAATTTAAAACAAAATACCTCTATTTAGTGTAAATATAAAAAAAAGAAACGAATATACCTCTCTCTGCTTATATGCAAGATTATCAAGATGGAAAAAATAAATAAATATCTATTTCTCTCTGCTTATATATATATTTGTGCTAGAAAATGAGGCACTCCAATTAGGGTTTTTGCTAAAAGCAAAGAATCGAGTCATGTCTTTGCTTGTGAGGCGGCTCCTGAGGTCTTCGTCGGTGAGATTTCACCTTGGTGGGCGTGGTCGTGTATTCTCTAATGGCTTCTCATCGGGATCTTCCGCTCAATCCCCTCCTTGTTACATCATGCCCAGTTCGGCTTGTGGAGAGGATCTCCGAAAAGTGATCATTTTCAAGGCTAATGAAATGGTGTACACTGATGTGGATAAGAAGGTGCATGGTGAATTGTTGGATGATGATGAAATCATAACGGTCGGATCATCCAATGGATGGGTTGGTACTATGAAGGAAGACGGAATACTAGTCCTCCAAGATGATCTAAACCCCTTTGCTTCCGATTCTCACCCGAAACGTGTTCCTTTGCCTCCTCTTGTAACGCTCCCTGGTTGCCAAACACAGGTCGTGACCAATGTTTCAATGTCCTCATCTTCTCCTGAGGATGAGAATTGTGTTGTTGCTGTCAAGTTCTTGGGTCCTCAGCTAAGCTTTTGCAGACCGGCTCAGAGTAATCCGGTGTGGACTAACATCAGAATCAAGCACCAATGCTTCTACTCCTCCCGTGTAATGTTTTCCGAGAAAGATGACGTCTTTTGCTTGCCCGGATCTGGAGGCTACATCATCGGATCATGGGATCTCAAGGATCCCAAAAACAAACCCAAGATTCAGAGGTTGCGGTTTCAAAACCTTCCCGAGCTGACCAAGACCAAACGCGAGCTTCTGCATTCTTGCTCCACGACCGAGCACTTGGTCGAGTCGCGTTCCACTGGGGAGACTTTCTTAATCAAGTGGTACAGGAAAGCCACTAGCAGTGGTGCGGTGAAAATGAAAACAAGAGCTCTTATGGTCTTCAAGCTTGATGAAGAGGGAAATGCTGTTTACACTCGAGACATAGGAGACCTCTGCATTTTCCTCTCAAATTCTGAACCTTTTTGTGTCCCTGCTAGCTCCTTTCATGGTCTAAACTCTAACCATGTCCGATTTTTGGATCTTGACGAACATGGCGTTGTCTTTCTCGGTCATGATGGATGCTTGTCCCCCATTAGAGCTTATAATAAGGCATACCCAGCGCCTTACTATATCCCACCTCAAAGTTTAGACTAGTTGTTTTGAGTTTGAGCATGTTTTTTGTTTTTTTTATCTTAATTTGAAGCATCGGAATTGAGTCTGTGTTTCGTTCTATTAAGTCTGAGTCGTGTTTTTCTCTTACTCTTTCTATCGACTTTCTTATTTTCTTTGTATGGTGGTGCATGTTCTTAAATAGTTTTGCAAATATGAGAGTATGTATCCACGTTTCATCACATGGACATATATAATTATAGATATACCTTACCTTCTTGCAGGATTGTGAAGGTATTATGTATCTCAGAGGTATATCTCTCATTGCTCTTGGCCCCTTTTTTTTGGGATAAGACAAATGTTCGTTTAGTTGATACGCGATTAAAAGCCTCAGAGCATGATTATTGGTGATTTGTTATGAGTATCACTAACATTATTTTAGTAGTAATTTGTTAGTTGAAACTCAATATGATATTTCTAATTTCTAAGTGTTTATTGGTGATACTTATCATAAGAATTAAAAACTAATTTATGTTTAGAAATTAAAAAAAATATTATGAAAAATTAAAATTCATCAATATGATTTGATTACTCTGTTTATACAATGTGAATGAATATAAAAAGCCAATGATAAATAATAATTATCACTAAAAATGACTTTACTATGAATCCACATGAAACAAACAATCCTAAACGTGTAAAAGGCATTTGGAGCCATAGTTGTATTACTGGTAAATTTCACCATATACTTTTACTCAACGATTCAAGCTTCGATCAATGTCTATTAAACTGACACCGAAATGAGACTCCATGACCATTATATGGTTAATATCGCTATTGGGACAGGCAACCGAGATCAGGTTTGTTCCCGATGGTGCTCTACAACTAGAACAAGACCAAATGCTAGCGACCACACAATCAATATATGGCTTGATAACTTTTAAAAGGAACAAAGTCCTAAACATCACATGGTTTGTCCATTAGCTCGTCTTCTCCTTCTATTTCATCTTTCAACGGCTTATGTGGCCTTCAGTATCAAAAAATCCTTTGACCATTTTAATTATATTTTGGCGTACTATTTGCCATAATTTTTGGTAAAATCTGCTTGTCATACCATCTAGATCTGGGGTCTTGTCCGATTTATATTGAAAAGGGCTTTTCTAATCTCCTCTTTTGTCGGATCAGTCGTAAGTTTTTCATTGGATGTTTCCGAAACCTTCTCGGAAGAAAAGAGAAGAGTGTAAGCAGAAGACCAATACTAAAGAGTAGCAATAAAAGGAATGTGAAGCCATCTGCCTTTAGGAAATATCCATTTATACTAGAGGAACCAGTGAAAAGACCAACAAGAAAAAGGAACAACACCGGAGGAACTAAAAAGACCAACAAGAAAGTAAGGAATTGAGATATTTAAAACTACATATGTAATAGAAGTCTAGGAATGGATGATGTTTTTTCAGTTGAACTATTCTTTTGTATTTTAAGTACTTATGTGTGTTTAGGTACTTGTGTGTACTTGGAACAAATCTGGATATGTGGAACTCATTTTCTATTTGAATCTAATTTTCGTACTACTAATATTAATTGATACTACTGATTTTAATAGGTACTACTGATTTTAGTAGATACTACTGTGTATTAACCATAGACACATATCTAAAAAAACATATTTAACACATGCGCCGTCAAATGATTTAAATATATTAAAATTTTACAAATAGTCATATCTAGTTTTCTAGTAGTATGATTCTACACTTAGTTATATTTTGGTACAAAATCATGTATTATTAGTCATACTTATGTAAAATCAAACTTTTCCTAGTAGTATTGATCTAATTGATCCATTTAAATACATTTACTATAGTTTCGTATATTAAAATGTTTGAAAACATCATGTTTGTGTGTTTGACATAACAATGATGGCTTCTACTCATACATTAACATATGTATAAGGTATAGTTGTAGTAAAAAAAAAAAGGTTTTACAAAAAAAATTGAATTTTTAATCATATGTATCTAGTGGTACATAAGTATCAAGTAGACACATGTGTACCAATTAACTAGCAAGTAAAGAAAACGTAAACATAAAGAACACACAAAACAATCAACATAGTCATAAGTAGTAGTATCCGGTAGTACAGACAGAGAGAAATTACGAAAATAATAATCACATAGTCATAAGTAGTAGTATCCAGTAGTACATACATAGAGAATTACGAAAATAAGAAGCATAGTCATGAGTAGTAGTATCCAATAGTACAGACAGAGAGAAATTACGAAAATAAGAATCACATAGTCATAAGTAGTAGTATCCAGTAGTACATACAGAGAGAAATTACGAAAATAAGAATCACATAGTCATAAGTAGTAGTATCCAGTAGTATAGACAGAGAGAAATTACGAAAATAAGAATCACATAGTCATAAGTTGTAGTATCCAATAGTACAGGCAGAGAGTAACTACGAAAATAAGAATCACATAGTCATAAGTAGTAGTATTCACCTTGTTGTGCAATTGGATAATGTCCTGATGGTTCGTCTATGTAAACAGTCATCATGCCATCCCCTGCATTAACTTCACTTTCTCCAACGTCTCCATTCACTTCCACACATCTCTGAGTTTGATCCACATCTTCGATTACCTCCACATTCAGAAGAGTTCTACGACCATCTCCGTTGACTTGCATTAGGTAATTAAAAACCTCATCATCATGGTACCATACTATTAAAAATCATCAGGAAGAAACTGAGTCTGAGACGCGTTGTAGAAGGATCTATCATGATCTTTCTGCTAATTCCTTCAACCAACTCAGAATAAGTCACCTCCTCCGCCGCGGTTCGTATCGCTAAAGTGTGAATTTGATCTCCTGAGCTCTATCTTGTGTAATCACCTTCTCTTCAATAACATCCTCCATAATCAAAACATATGATTGTGCAATTCTTTATCCCCTACAAAAAAAAATGACAAATATAGTTAATACCATTTACTTTCATTAGTATCAGTTCTATTAGTTATATCTTTGCAGTTTTGATTTACATATGATTCTCTGCGATTTTGTATGATTAAGAACGATTCAACTGTTTTTTTACCACAAAAATCATTACAAATATCATCACAAACAAACCAATCTTTTTAATCTACAAACCTTTAACCCATAAACGAAATTACAAGTTTTCTAATCTACAAAAAAAATACATATT
This sequence comes from Arabis alpina, assembly GCA_900128785.1. Classification (NCBI taxonomy): domain Eukaryota; kingdom Viridiplantae; phylum Streptophyta; class Magnoliopsida; order Brassicales; family Brassicaceae; genus Arabis; species Arabis alpina. Next base: position 35,342,865 of record LT669789.1, read on the forward strand.
AACAAACGTTTTCAAACGTAATACCTAACCATGAAGATAATAAAAAAAAAAAAAGCTCTCTCACCATCAAGATAGGAAGAAGAGAAAAAACTATCTCTCCTCGGTTGCTCTGTTTTTCCGATTGATGGATGGATATGGAAGAGGAAAGACGACGAGATGAAAAGAAGATGATGAGGACAACGGACGACGACGTGAGCAGAGAAAGAGGGGAAGAAGAAAAGATCTGATGAAGAAGTTGAGTTTTCCTCAGGAACTCAGTCTCGTAGGTACTGTAAAATCAAAAACAAGAAGAAGAAGAAGAAGAAAAGACACGTGTAATGATAATATAGGTGGATTCTTTTTAGGTGAGAGAATTTAATATTTTGTTATTAGGGTTAGTAATTATAAAGAAAGAGGAAAAAAAAGGGTAGAGATTAAGATCTACTAATATACTCAATTAAAAAAAAAAAGAAACGAATATACCTCTCTCTGCTTATATGCAAGATTATCAAGATGGAAAAAATAAATAAATATCTATTTCTCTCTGCTTATATATATATTTGTGCTAGAAAATGAGGCACTCCAATTAGGGTTTTTGCTAAAAGCAAAGAATCGAGTCATGTCTTTGCTTGTGAGGCGGCTCCTGAGGTCTTCGTCGGTGAGATTTCACCTTGGTGGGCGTGGTCGTGTATTCTCTAATGGCTTCTCATCGGGATCTTCCGCTCAATCCCCTCCTTGTTACATCATGCCCAGTTCGGCTTGTGGAGAGGATCTCCGAAAAGTGATCATTTTCAAGGCTAATGAAATGGTGTACACTGATGTGGATAAGAAGGTGCATGGTGAATTGTTGGATGATGATGAAATCATAACGGTCGGATCATCCAATGGATGGGTTGGTACTATGAAGGAAGACGGAATACTAGTCCTCCAAGATGATCTAAACCCCTTTGCTTCCGATTCTCACCCGAAACGTGTTCCTTTGCCTCCTCTTGTAACGCTCCCTGGTTGCCAAACACAGGTCGTGACCAATGTTTCAATGTCCTCATCTTCTCCTGAGGATGAGAATTGTGTTGTTGCTGTCAAGTTCTTGGGTCCTGATATGCTCAAATTTACCCTGAGCTACTCTCTCAAATTAAGAGGTCGTCGTAGTAGGGGTCGAATCACTGGGAGTCAAATCAAACGATAGGAATATTGACTTCAAATTCGGCTAAGTAAAATAATATAAAATAAAGACAAAAGCAAATTGAAACAGAGAAGGATTGTTGATTTAAAATTCAATTAAACAAAGTGCTAGGCTTTTGGGTAATTCTCAGGATGAATCAGAATTGCAGGTTAAACAAAATCAGGATTTAATTAAGAACCGTTCTAGAACTTGGAACACTAATGTATAATTAACCAACTGTCGTTGCGAAAACTAACTATGTCTAAACCCTAGAAAACCAAATTTCTTTGCGAATTCAATCAATTTAAACAAGCATTAAATTCAAGTCCAATTTGTTCACAAAATCCCTAAACCAAATTTCTTTGCGAATAAGTAATTTTGCTCACCTAAGATCTAGTTCTGGCTAATCTATTACACTTTCGTGTCAATATATCAACCTAAGATAGCTAATTCAGAGTGATCAATTCTAAATCAGAGTTAAAGCAATCTAGGTGAAGAACCTAACAGATAATCCTAACAAGTGAGCTTACCCTAACAATTCATCATCATTCCTTTCGAATCACCCTAAACCTAACAAGCAAACTACTCAGACATGGCAGCAAAGCAAATCATAGCTGAATAATACTGCATAAAGAAAGAGTAAAAGAATAAGAACAATAGGGTTCGAAGAATCTCAAAGAACAAAGTAAACTTGTCTCCCTAAAAACCCTAAAAATCTCTCTCTAAACTTTGTTAAGTAAAAACTAAGTTTTTGGTCTAAAAACCTAAAATAAACTATTTATAGAGTTAAAACTCGTGGTGGGCTTTTATGACGGTCTATTGTAGCTCTCGGCCCATTAACTGGCGAATTTCCTTCTTTAAAACGTATTTAAGTTGGTTTCTGCGCTGGCCTGTCGATCGATCGTCTATGTGTATGTCGATCGACAGGCTTCAATGTAGCTGTCGATCGATCGTCCTTCTTTGGGCTGTCGATCGACAGGCTGCTTCATATCAACTTCTTTTCTTGCAAAATCCGGCTCCAACCTTGTTTACGCTTCAAAATGCACCGTATTCACCATATAAGCTCCTCACGTGTAATAACCTGTTAAGACACTAAAAAGACTCGAAATACAACGAAAAGACTCGATAAAAGGACTTATATCATGGTCGAAAACCGGTAAAAACCATGATATATCAACTCCCCCAGACTTAGCTTTTGCTTGCCCTCAAGCAAACTAGAGACTAAAACTGAAGTTGAGGTTTGAAAATCGCGAGAACTTACTTATCTTTGGGAACATTGCTTTCGCTTTCTCGACCCTTTCGCTGCATGTAAACAAAGTACCTTTGGCGGTCACGAATCTCAACCATCATAGGTTGGGCCTCAAATCTTAACCTGCAAACCCATCAGTTTCACATCCTCCTAACTGTCGCACACTCGATCGAAGTGATGATGGAATTCTCTCCAATGATATCAACCAAGTAAAAGGGCTAGGTGTGATGTAAAAGGCTTTTGTGTTTAAGTGGAGCTAAAGAGTGTTTAGGGTTACCGGATTCTATTTGGTGGATGCAGACATTATGCATAATCACAAGAGAGAGTCGGGTCCAGTTGATGCCCACAGTTTCTCATTCACATTGCACTCCCTCCTCCAAAACGTTATCAGGAACCAAACACCTTCATATAATCACGTTCCACTTTCCACATCCAACTTCTTCATTCTTTGGGACTTTTCTTTTGAAGCTAGAGACTTATTTAAATAATCATTTCCCTTTCCCTTACTTATTTTTCGAAATAAAAGATCTTTAAATTTTTTTTTTTTTTTTTTTTTTTTTTTTTTTTTTTTTTTTTTTTTTTTTTTTCAAGACTCTAAGGGGGAAATGATTTTACAAAGATATTAGTCTCGAAAATTACCATTGTTGTGTATTAAGTCCCAAGGAATGCTTAGCATTGCTGCTCTCTTTCAAGTACTCCTACCAAATCCTTTTCCTGTGTAATTTTTGTGAATGAAAAACTGCGTCAGACCTCTTTCTCTCCGGAGTTTATACACATGCCTGCACATAAAACTAAGGAAAAGAGACTGCATGAGGCTTGAACAAAAGGTTAAGGTTAGGGGTTGGGTACCAACTAAAAATGAGCTGGCCATTCAGGATCAACAAAGAGTGGTAAAGAGAATAAGGAGTCCTGAATGTTTTACTGTCGTGATATCATCAAAGAGAATATAGCGAAATGGAGATCAAGTGTGCTAGTCTGGAGTTTGATCTACTTCGTTCTGCAAATTGCGATAAGAGGGGAACCTGTACTATCATCTAATTTCGAATTCGTTCCATCCAAAGGCTTCATCGCAACAGCTAAAAGTTTCAAAAACTAAGCTTTATTCCTAAGAAAGATCATTATTCCCTACATTTTGACTCAATAAAAACAAATTTTTGACTCCAAAATAGAAAACAATGTTAGTAACTACCGCCCCCAGACTTAAACAACACTGTCCCCAGTGTTATTAAATCTGAGATTGGTGAAAAGGAAAAGAAAAAGTCAGAAAATTTGTGAAAAGAATGAAATTCGGACCTGTTCTGCTGGCCTGTCGATCGATCAACACAAGGTGTGTCGATCGACAGGGCTTCATGAGGCTGTCGATCGACAACCACCAGGTCTGTCGATCGACAGGTTCGTCGAAAATCTGAAATCTTGGCTTTGACGACTTATGTTGTTGGAGAAATCTAAAGAGAAACTGAAGATCACTGAAACAAAATACCATCAAATACCACAGCAAAGAGTCGCAAACAACATGTTCCACAAATTTTGAAAAAGCAAACAGAAACAAAGAACTAACTGACTCAATTAAAGAAAAATGACTCAAAAGAAAAGAAAAACTTACAGGTGGGTTGCCTCCCACTGTTGCAAGGAACTCCGCCCCAAGAACCAAGGGTTTACAGATATCATCATTTCTCTCAATGATGTAGAAGTCCGTAGGAACAAGACAATCTCCTATTTGAATCGATACGTCAGGAATGAAGCCTTTAGAAATCGTACATGATCTATCTATGAGCTCGATAGGAGTCCTTAAGGGTTGTAACTCCAAGATTCCTAGCTTCTTTGCAACAGCCTCACACATAACATTCACATTTGCTCCTGTGTCGCATAGAGAATCCTTCAAGTCTACACCATTGATCGAACAAGGAACCACAAACATTCCCGGATTCAACAACTTTGGCAGCTTCCTCAATGATGTTGGAACTTGTTTCCCTTTCTCCTTAGGTGCTTTGTCACTACCTTGGTCGGTGCATGCAGTGTACAGACTCCTTGGGTACGGAATCTTAGGCTTGTAGACACGTTCAATGGCAGTTTCAGACTGACATTCGAAAATTCCTGCATTTTTCGGGGCTGTCGATCGACAACCACCGGGTCTGTCGATCGATCGGGCTGCTGAAGTCGTGTTCGTGCAGAAATTATCTGTAGCTGTCGATCGACAACCACCAGGTCTGTCGATCGACAGGGCCTCTGCGAACTTAGAATCTAGGTTCTCACACTTCCCAATTGTTGGAATCACTTGTGCTTCACTCTTCAACGTGATTGAATTGGAGAAATGCTTTGGGTTCATGTCAGATTTCCCTGGAAGACGACCTTCTTGTCTCTTTACATTTTCAGCAGTCTGAGCAACCTGAATATCAAGCTTCTTCAAGTGAATGTTGATAGCTTCTATTTTTCCATTAAGATCGGTGTAGAGACTGTCAATCTTCCCATTGAGATTTACCGTTAGGGTTTGTTGCCCCTCAAGAAGCTGTTCGAACATCCTCTTCACGTCACTTTCTGAAGACTTAGAGGGAATCGGTTGATACGATGAAGATCCGTAGTTCCTCTGATTGTAGTTGTTGTATCCTTTGTTCTCTGACTGATTCCCATACCGCTGATTCTGGTAACCATTCTGGTTGATGTAATTAACATCTTCCTCAACGATGTCAGCTCCATTTGTTTGACCAGCTCCTCGTCTCCTTTCCTCATCAATCTTCTTTGTACTATTGCTAGTAGACACGTTCTTGATCAGCTCAAAGCAATCAGCTGGGAATCTGGTCTTGAAATTCCCATTACTCGCAGCATCTAAAGCCATTTGATGCTTCCAGTCCACTCCTCTGTAGAAGATACCCAGCAGCTGAACTTCTGTAAATCCGTGATGAGGACAATCTCTCTGATATCCCTTGAACCTTTCCCACGCAGCCTTGAAAGACTCTGTCATATTCTGAGCGAATGTTTGGATCTTGGCTCGTAAATCCTCTGAACGTGACTCATCATAGAAGTGACTGAGGAAAGCATTCTTTATATCGTTCCAAGTGGTCAGTGAGCCCGGCTCCAACTGCTTCAGCCAGTAGGCTGCATCCCCAGCTAGAGAGTGTGGGAATAGCTTACAGAAGACGTAATCGAGAGACACCCCATTTGCCTTGATGCTAGATGCGAGGTCTTCGAACCTCTCAAGATGATCCATGGGATGTTCTGTATGATGTCCATGGAATTGATGCTGAGCCACTAGTGAGAAGAAAGCAGGCTTCAGCTCAAAGTCCTGCCTAGCGAATCCAGGAGCTCGGATCGCTGCCCTGTTAGCATAGTACTCTTCAGGTCGGTTGTAATCACCCAAAGTGCGTCGGTTCACTACAACTTCCCTAGCTTGACGATTCGCCCGAGCCAGATGCTCGATCTCAGCGCGCTGGCGCTCCAACTCAACCCTTTGATGATCTAGTTCAGCACGCTCTGCTGCAATCGGATCCTCAAACTCGATGATATTACCAGCTTCATCAATTGGGTCTCCCTGATTGTTGTATCGATTACCATCTCGATCAACATTCTCTCCTTCAGCATTCCGAAAAACTAGTACAGCTCGATTAACCATCTTAGCTAACTTTGCTTGTCGCCTGTTTTCCCTTTCCAAAATTCCCAACTCTGGAACAAAATCCGCTAACTCTTTATCCTTGTTGCTTCTGGTTCTGCTAGAAGGCATAAACCTGAAACACCAAAAATAAAAGAAAAACGCGTAAAAACGAAAATAAAAACTTAGTCAGAATTCTAGAATCAAAATCCTATGGAAGATTTTGACTCCCCGGCAACGGCGCCAAAATTTGATATGCTCAAATTTACCCTGAGCTACTCTCTCAAATTAAGAGGTCGTCGTAGTAGGGGTCGAATCACTGGGAGTCAAATCAAACGATAGGAATATTGACTTCAAATTCGGCTAAGTAAAATAATATAAAATAAAGACAAAAGCAAATTGAAACAGAGAAGGATTGTTGATTTAAAATTCAATTAAACAAAGTGCTAGGCTTTTGGGTAATTCTCAGGATGAATCAGAATTGCAGGTTAAACAAAATCAGGATTTAATTAAGAACCGTTCTAGAACTTGGAACACTAATGTATAATTAACCAACTGTCGTTGCGAAAACTAACTATGTCTAAACCCTAGAAAACCAAATTTCTTTGCGAATTCAATCAATTTAAACAAGCATTAAATTCAAGTCCAATTTGTTCACAAAATCCCTAAACCAAATTTCTTTGCGAATAAGTAATTTTGCTCACCTAAGATCTAGTTCTGGCTAATCTATTACACTTTCGTGTCAATATATCAACCTAAGATAGCTAATTCAGAGTGATCAATTCTAAATCAGAGTTAAAGCAATCTAGGTGAAGAACCTAACAGATAATCCTAACAAGTGAGCTTACCCTAACAATTCATCATCATTCCTTTCGAATCACCCTAAACCTAACAAGCAAACTACTCAGACATGGCAGCAAAGCAAATCATAGCTGAATAATACTGCATAAAGAAAGAGTAAAAGAATAAGAACAATAGGGTTCGAAGAATCTCAAAGAACAAAGTAAACTTGTCTCCCTAAAAACCCTAAAAATCTCTCTCTAAACTTTGTTAAGTAAAAACTAAGTTTTTGGTCTAAAAACCTAAAATAAACTATTTATAGAGTTAAAACTCGTGGTGGGCTTTTATGACGGTCTATTGTAGCTCTCGGCCCATTAACTGGCGAATTTCCTTCTTTAAAACGTATTTAAGTTGGTTTCTGCGCTGGCCTGTCGATCGATCGTCTATGTGTATGTCGATCGACAGGCTTCAATGTAGCTGTCGATCGATCGTCCTTCTTTGGGCTGTCGATCGACAGGCTGCTTCATATCAACTTCTTTTCTTGCAAAATCCGGCTCCAACCTTGTTTACGCTTCAAAATGCACCGTATTCACCATATAAGCTCCTCACGTGTAATAACCTGTTAAGACACTAAAAAGACTCGAAATACAACGAAAAGACTCGATAAAAGGACTTATATCATGGTCGAAAACCGGTAAAAACCATGATATATCAGGTCCTCAGCTAAGCTTTTGCAGACCGGCTCAGAGTAATCCGGTGTGGACTAACATCAGAATCAAGCACCAATGCTTCTACTCCTCCCGTGTAATGTTTTCCGAGAAAGATGACGTCTTTTGCTTGCCCGGATCTGGAGGCTACATCATCGGATCATGGGATCTCAAGGATCCCAAAAACAAACCCAAGATTCAGAGGTTGCGGTTTCAAAACCTTCCCGAGCTGACCAAGACCAAACGCGAGCTTCTGCATTCTTGCTCCACGACCGAGCACTTGGTCGAGTCGCGTTCCACTGGGGAGACTTTCTTAATCAAGTGGTACAGGAAAGCCACTAGCAGTGGTGCGGTGAAAATGAAAACAAGAGCTCTTATGGTCTTCAAGCTTGATGAAGAGGGAAATGCTGTTTACACTCGAGACATAGGAGACCTCTGCATTTTCCTCTCAAATTCTGAACCTTTTTGTGTCCCTGCTAGCTCCTTTCATGGTCTAAACTCTAACCATGTCCGATTTTTGGATCTTGACGAACATGGCGTTGTCTTTCTCGGTCATGATGGATGCTTGTCCCCCATTAGAGCTTATAATAAGGCATACCCAGCGCCTTACTATATCCCACCTCAAAGTTTAGACTAGTTGTTTTGAGTTTGAGCATGTTTTTTGTTTTTTTTATCTTAATTTGAAGCATCGGAATTGAGTCTGTGTTTCGTTCTATTAAGTCTGAGTCGTGTTTTTCTCTTACTCTTTCTATCGACTTTCTTATTTTCTTTGTATGGTGGTGCATGTTCTTAAATAGTTTTGCAAATATGAGAGTATGTATCCACGTTTCATCACATGGACATATATAATTATAGATATACCTTACCTTCTTGCAGGATTGTGAAGGTATTATGTATCTCAGAGGTATATCTCTCATTGCTCTTGGCCCCTTTTTTTTGGGATAAGACAAATGTTCGTTTAGTTGATACGCGATTAAAAGCCTCAGAGCATGATTATTGGTGATTTGTTATGAGTATCACTAACATTATTTTAGTAGTAATTTGTTAGTTGAAACTCAATATGATATTTCTAATTTCTAAGTGTTTATTGGTGATACTTATCATAAGAATTAAAAACTAATTTATGTTTAGAAATTAAAAAAAATATTATGAAAAATTAAAATTCATCAATATGATTTGATTACTCTGTTTATACAATGTGAATGAATATAAAAAGCCAATGATAAATAATAATTATCACTAAAAATGACTTTACTATGAATCCACATGAAACAAACAATCCTAAACGTGTAAAAGGCATTTGGAGCCATAGTTGTATTACTGGTAAATTTCACCATATACTTTTACTCAACGATTCAAGCTTCGATCAATGTCTATTAAACTGACACCGAAATGAGACTCCATGACCATTATATGGTTAATATCGCTATTGGGACAGGCAACCGAGATCAGGTTTGTTCCCGATGGTGCTCTACAACTAGAACAAGACCAAATGCTAGCGACCACACAATCAATATATGGCTTGATAACTTTTAAAAGGAACAAAGTCCTAAACATCACATGGTTTGTCCATTAGCTCGTCTTCTCCTTCTATTTCATCTTTCAACGGCTTATGTGGCCTTCAGTATCAAAAAATCCTTTGACCATTTTAATTATATTTTGGCGTACTATTTGCCATAATTTTTGGTAAAATCTGCTTGTCATACCATCTAGATCTGGGGTCTTGTCCGATTTATATTGAAAAGGGCTTTTCTAATCTCCTCTTTTGTCGGATCAGTCGTAAGTTTTTCATTGGATGTTTCCGAAACCTTCTCGGAAGAAAAGAGAAGAGTGTAAGCAGAAGACCAATACTAAAGAGTAGCAATAAAAGGAATGTGAAGCCATCTGCCTTTAGGAAATATCCATTTATACTAGAGGAACCAGTGAAAAGACCAACAAGAAAAAGGAACAACACCGGAGGAACTAAAAAGACCAACAAGAAAGTAAGGAATTGAGATATTTAAAACTACATATGTAATAGAAGTCTAGGAATGGATGATGTTTTTTCAGTTGAACTATTCTTTTGTATTTTAAGTACTTATGTGTGTTTAGGTACTTGTGTGTACTTGGAACAAATCTGGATATGTGGAACTCATTTTCTATTTGAATCTAATTTTCGTACTACTAATATTAATTGATACTACTGATTTTAATAGGTACTACTGATTTTAGTAGATACTACTGTGTATTAACCATAGACACATATCTAAAAAAACATATTTAACACATGCGCCGTCAAATGATTTAAATATATTAAAATTTTACAAATAGTCATATCTAGTTTTCTAGTAGTATGATTCTACACTTAGTTATATTTTGGTACAAAATCATGTATTATTAGTCATACTTATGTAAAATCAAACTTTTCCTAGTAGTATTGATCTAATTGATCCATTTAAATACATTTACTATAGTTTCGTATATTAAAATGTTTGAAAACATCATGTTTGTGTGTTTGACATAACAATGATGGCTTCTACTCATACATTAACATATGTATAAGGTATAGTTGTAGTAAAAAAAAAAAGGTTTTACAAAAAAAATTGAATTTTTAATCATATGTATCTAGTGGTACATAAGTATCAAGTAGACACATGTGTACCAATTAACTAGCAAGTAAAGAAAACGTAAACATAAAGAACACACAAAACAATCAACATAGTCATAAGTAGTAGTATCCGGTAGTACAGACAGAGAGAAATTACGAAAATAATAATCACATAGTCATAAGTAGTAGTATCCAGTAGTACATACATAGAGAATTACGAAAATAAGAAGCATAGTCATGAGTAGTAGTATCCAATAGTACAGACAGAGAGAAATTACGAAAATAAGAATCACATAGTCATAAGTAGTAGTATCCAGTAGTACATACAGAGAGAAATTACGAAAATAAGAATCACATAGTCATAAGTAGTAGTATCCAGTAGTATAGACAGAGAGAAATTACGAAAATAAGAATCACATAGTCATAAGTTGTAGTATCCAATAGTACAGGCAGAGAGTAACTACGAAAATAAGAATCACATAGTCATAAGTAGTAGTATTCACCTTGTTGTGCAATTGGATAATGTCCTGATGGTTCGTCTATGTAAACAGTCATCATGCCATCCCCTGCATTAACTTCACTTTCTCCAACGTCTCCATTCACTTCCACACATCTCTGAGTTTGATCCACATCTTCGATTACCTCCACATTCAGAAGAGTTCTACGACCATCTCCGTTGACTTGCATTAGGTAATTAAAAACCTCATCATCATGGTACCATACTATTAAAAATCATCAGGAAGAAACTGAGTCTGAGACGCGTTGTAGAAGGATCTATCATGATCTTTCTGCTAATTCCTTCAACCAACTCAGAATAAGTCACCTCCTCCGCCGCGGTTCGTATCGCTAAAGTGTGAATTTGATCTCCTGAGCTCTATCTTGTGTAATCACCTTCTCTTCAATAACATCCTCCATAATCAAAACATATGATTGTGCAATTCTTTATCCCCTACAAAAAAAAATGACAAATATAGTTAATACCATTTACTTTCATTAGTATCAGTTCTATTAGTTATATCTTTGCAGTTTTGATTTACATATGATTCTCTGCGATTTTGTATGATTAAGAACGATTCAACTGTTTTTTTACCACAAAAATCATTACAAATATCATCACAAACAAACCAATCTTTTTAATCTACAAACCTTTAACCCATAAACGAAATTACAAGTTTTCTAATCTACAAAAAAAATACATATTAACAAACGTTTTCAAACGTAATACCTAACCATGAAGATAATAAAAAAAAAAAAAGCTCTCTCACCATCAAGATAGGAAGAAGAGAAAAAACTATCTCTCCTCGGTTGCTCTGTTTTTCCGATTGATGGATGGATATGGAAGAGGAAAGACGACGAGATGAAAAGAAGATGATGAGGACAACGGACGACGACGTGAGCAGAGAAAGAGGGGAAGAAGAAAAGATCTGATGAAGAAGTTGAGTTTTCCTCAGGAACTCAGTCTCGTAGGTACTGTAAAATCAAAAACAAGAAGAAGAAGAAGAAAAGACACGTGTAATGATAATATAGGTGGATTCTTTTTAGGTGAGAGAATTTAATATTTTGTTATTAGGGTTAGTAATTATAAAGAAAGAGGAAAAAAAAGGGTAGAGATTAAGATCTACTAATATACTCAATTAAAAAAAAAAAAAAACGAATATACCTCTCTCTGCTTATATGCAAGATTATCAAGATGGAAAAAATAAATAAATATCTATTTCTCTCTGCTTATATATATATTTGTGCTAGAAAATGAGGCACTCCAATTAGGGTTTTTGCTAAAAGCAAAGAATCGAGTCATGTCTTTGCTTGTGAGGCGGCTCCTGAGGTCTTCGTCGGTGAGATTTCACCTTGGTGGGCGTGGTCGTGTATTCTCTAATGGCTTCTCATCGGGATCTTCCGCTCAATCCCCTCCTTGTTACATCATGCCCAGTTCGGCTTGTGGAGAGGATCTCCGAAAAGTGATCATTTTCAAGGCTAATGAAATGGTGTACACTGATGTGGATAAGAAGGTGCATGGTGAATTGTTGGATGATGATGAAATCATAACGGTCGGATCATCCAATGGATGGGTTGGTACTATGAAGGAAGACGGAATACTAGTCCTCCAAGATGATCTAAACCCCTTTGCTTCCGATTCTCACCCGAAACGTGTTCCTTTGCCTCCTCTTGTAACGCTCCCTGGTTGCCAAACACAGGTCGTGACCAATGTTTCAATGTCCTCATCTTCTCCTGAGGATGAGAATTGTGTTGTTGCTGTCAAGTTCTTGGGTCCTCAGCTAAGCTTTTGCAGACCGGCTCAGAGTAATCCGGTGTGGACTAACATCAGAATCAAGCACCAATGCTTCTACTCCTCCCGTGTAATGTTTTCCGAGAAAGATGACGTCTTTTGCTTGCCCGGATCTGGAGGCTACATCATCGGATCATGGGATCTCAAGGATCCCAAAAACAAACCCAAGATTCAGAGGTTGCGGTTTCAAAACCTTCCCGAGCTGACCAAGACCAAACGCGAGCTTCTGCATTCTTGCTCCACGACCGAGCACTTGGTCGAGTCGCGTTCCACTGGGGAGACTTTCTTAATCAAGTGGTACAGGAAAGCCACTAGCAGTGGTGCGGTGAAAATGAAAACAAGAGCTCTTATGGTCTTCAAGCTTGATGAAGAGGGAAATGCTGTTTACACTCGAGACATAGGAGACCTCTGCATTTTCCTCTCAAATTCTGAACCTTTTTGTGTCCCTGCTAGCTCCTTTCATGGTCTAAACTCTAACCATGTCCGATTTTTGGATCTTGACGAACATGGCGTTGTCTTTCTCGGTCATGATGGATGCTTGTCCCCCATTAGAGCTTATAATAAGGCATACCCAGCGCCTTACTATATCCCACCTCAAAGTTTAGACTAGTTGTTTTGAGTTTGAGCATGTTTTTTGTTTTTTTTATCTTAATTTGAAGCATCGGAATTGAGTCTGTGTTTCGTTCTATTAAGTCTGAGTCGTGTTTTTCTCTTACTCTTTCTATCGACTTTCTTATTTTCTTTGTATGGTGGTGCATGTTCTTAAATAGTTTTGCAAATATGAGAGTATGTATCCACGTTTCATCACATGGACATATATAATTATAGATATACCTTACCTTCTTGCAGGATTGTGAAGGTATTATGTATCTCAGAGGTATATCTCTCATTGCTCTTGGCCCCTTTTTTTTGGGATAAGACAAATGTTCGTTTAGTTGATACGCGATTAAAAGCCTCAGAGCATGATTATTGGTGATTTGTTATGAGTATCACTAACATTATTTTAATAGTAATTTGTTAGTTGAAACTCAATATGATATTTCTAATTTCTAAGTGTTTATTGGTGATACTTATCATAAGAATTAAAAACTAATTTATGTTTAGAAATTAAAAAAAATATTATGAAAATTAAAATTCATCAATATGATTTGATTACTCTGTTTATACAATGTGAATGAATATAAAAAGCCAATGATAAATAATAATTATCACTAAAAATGACTTTACTATGAATCCACATGAAACAAACAATCCTAAACGTGTAAAAGGCATTTGGAGCCATAGTTGTATTACTGGTAAATTTCACCATATACTTTTACTCAACGATTCAAGCTTCGATCAATGTCTATTAAACTGACACCGAAATGAGACTCCATGACCATTATATGGTTAATATCGCTATTGGGACAGGCAACCGAGATCAGGTTTGTTCCCGATGGTGCTCTACAACTAGAACAAGACCAAATGCTAGCGACCACACAATCAATATATGGCTTGATAACTTTTAAAAGGAACAAAGTCCTAAACATCACATGGTTTGTCCATTAGCTCGTCTTCTCCTTCTATTTCATCTTTCAACGGCTTATGTGGCCTTCAGTATCAAAAAATCCTTTGACCATTTTAATTATATTTTGGCGTACTATTTGCCATAATTTTTGGTAAAATCTGCTTGTCATACCATCTAGATCTGGGGTCTTGTCCGATTTATATTGAAAAGGGCTTTTCTAATCTCCTCTTTTGTCGGATCAGTCGTAAGTTTTTCATTGGATGTTTCCGAAACCTTCTCGGTAACATACCGGAGAAAAGTATCCAAATCCTGAGAACAATATATGGTAAAAAGTGTCTCAAAATAATTTGTTGCGACTCTTGCTACCCCATTAGCACTCTCGATCCAATGTCCGTTATGATCTTTTAGGCAGATAATACGATTTCGTGCTCTCTTTTGTTTTGTGGCGGCATGGAAAAACTTTGTATTTCGATCCCCATTACAGTGTCAAGTGGCTTTACTCTTCTGGTGCCAGTATTTTTCTCACGAAACGCAGAGATAAGTTGTCTCCTAAGATCTTCGACTTCCTCAAGGGTTGGAGTCATCATCCGCTTGTGCTTGGTCTAGTTGAGCTTTAAATTCCATTTGAGATGCCCCATCCTGCTATCACAGTCTCTTTAAAGCCAGGTTTTCCTATCCATCTTTTGTCAAAATGAAATCTCTTATGTCGGTGTTGTATGGTTGATTGAATTTGTGCCAGGACTGGTTGGTGATCAGATCCCCAAAGCTTTAGATACTCCACGTTAGTGTGGGAGAAGAGATTATGCCATTCTTCATTACCAATTGCTCTATCCAGACGGCATTTGACCTTACCACCTGGACGATGTCCAACCCATGAGAGGGGAATCCTTGTATATGGCAAATCGATCATCTCGCAATTGTCGAGCATGTTACGGAATGGTAAAAATGAGGATTTTGGTTGTCTTCTTTCTCGACGTTTTTCATGGTTTCCTGTGATCTCATTAAAATCACCTATTAAAACCAAGCATTTTGTCGAGTTAAACTCATTCTCGTTAGCCGTTCCCACACCCATTCTCGGTATTCAACTACCGGATCACCATATACAAAAGTCATGTAAATTTTATGTCCTTCAAAAAAAAGATTCAATATCAATCATTCGGTCGTCTGGATAAGAATTAGTAACCATAGGATCATTCATATGAAAAGGATTAGCCAACCGTTTTTGTCTCTCGGTTCAACGGTAAAAACATGATCATAACCAGCTTTTCTTACCTTCTCTTTTATGATTTGTGGCTATGGGTGATCTCATTTTATCAGTCTCTGCCGTAACAGGACTACACTGAAACAAAAACAATGGAAATGTTTAGGATGATAAGAATATATAAAGAAAAAGCGAATTTTTAGATTAACGCATTAGATAAACATGCATTTAAAGATATAGTTGTATCTGAAATGTTTTGGTATAAGTTGGATCTCACCAGATACACATGCATTTAAAGAGATATACACTACATTTCTACATACTAAAACATATATATAGGAATACTCCAATTAGGGTTTTTGCAGAAACAAAGCAATAATGTCTCTGCTTCTTCTGAGGCGGCTCCTAAGGCCCTCGTGCTCTTCCTTGGTGAGATCTTCTTTTCTTGGCCGTGGTCTTGGTCTGGTATACTCTAATGGCTTTTCATCTGCATCTTCCTCCTCGCAATCCCCGCCTTGTTACGTCTGGTGCGGTAGTATTTGTGAAGCGGATCTCCGGAATATAAGGATTCGCAAGGTTACTGAACCTAAATCCTTCCCTTTGGAGAAGATGGTGCATCGGGACTTGTTAAACGAAGATACAATCATAACGATTGGGTCGTGCCATGGATGGGTTGGTACAATGAAGGAGGACGGAATCCTACTTCTCCAAGACGATCTTAACCCTTTTGCTTCCTATTCTCACCCGAAACGTATTCCCTTGCCTCCTCTTGTTACTCTTCCGGGTTGTCAAACCAAGATGGTGACTAATGTTTCAATGTCCTCATCTTCTCCGGAGGATGAAGATTGTGTGGTTGCTGTCAAGTTCTTGGGTCCTCAGCTAAGCTTTTGCAGACCGGGTCAGAGTAATCCCGAGTGGACCAACATCAGAATCAAGAACCAGTGTTTCCACTCCTCCCGTGTCATGTTTTCGGAGAAAGATAAAATGTTTTGCTTGCCCGGATCTGGAGGCTACCTCATTGGATCATGGGATCTCAAGGATCCCAAAGACAAAGCCAAGATCCAGAGGTTGCGGTTTCAAAACCTTCCCGAGCTGACCAAGACCAAATGCGAGCTTTTGCATTCTTGCTCCACGAGCGAACATTTGGTGGAGTCTCGTCCCACCGGTGAGACTTTCTTACTCAAGTGGTACAGGAAGGCCACTCCCAATGGTTCTCTGAAGCTGAAAATGAAAACAAGAGCTCTAATGGTGTTCAAGCTTGACCATGAGGGAAACGCTGTTTACACTCAAGACATCGGAGACCTCTCCATTTTCCTCTCAAAATCCGAACCTTTTTGCGTCCCTGCAACCTCCTTTCATGGCCTATCGTATAGCAGCGTCGAATTCATGGATGCCGACGAATGTGGCTTCGTCTGTCTAGATGGAAGCTCTTCCTCCATCCATTCTAGCACCATGACATTCTCGGCGCCTTACTATATTCCACCTCAAAACATATAGACTAGTAGTTTAAAGATTTTTCTCTTTAAACCTCTGAAACATCGAGATTGAGTGTGTTTTCTTTCTATTTTAATAATACTCTATGACACTGATATGCATTTTCTCTTTAATTATGTTTAATTCATTAGTAGGGAGATAGATGATAAGTTACCAAACTCCTCGACACTGACTTGTTCTTTTCCTCCACAACTCATTTCTGTAGGCTTTGATATTGCTCGCGAATATCATTTTGTGATTGGCTCAAATATTTTTGGTGACTAAAATTTAATTACACAAAATAAATTAATTTAGAAAACTAATACTATATTTGGTGAGATGGTATCTCGCACTGAGAGTGGCTCTTATCTACAATCTACTTAGTAGAGTTATCGTGAGATCTGTGAATATATAAGAAGAGTCTGGTTCAAAAAGCTTTATTTCAATAGAATGCTATATAGTCCATCTTGGCATTTATTGCTAAATTCCTACCATGAGACGTAAACAAATTACATATAGGCCAATCAGCAATTCCGTGAGTTTCACTTTGAATTTTCATCTTTTAACAAACAACAATCTTGAATTAGAACATCGAATTGTTACATTTACCTCACAGCATTCATTCAAATAAATATGTTTTACATAACTTCTCTTGCAATTAATTTGGTCATTGTTCCCAAATCTACATCGAATTATCTTTTAACAATAACAATTTTGAATTAAAACATCGAATTGTGACTATTACCTCACAGAATTCATTCAAACAAGTATGTTTTACATAACTTACAATTAATTTGGTCATTGTTCTCAAATCTACATCGAATAAACTGTAGGCGTACATGTCGAAAAAACTTAATTTGCTTACAATGTGGTTCCACCACTTTTGATGCCTCCCTGGCTCCCTGCCAAAAATTGATCAATCATCTATGAGAGTTTTTGACGTAATCTTCTCGATTTTTCATCTATGAGAGTTACTTATCCAAAATCGTATTACTCTTTTAACTTATGTTAAGGCTAGTTTTCTGATTTTCTATATATTTACATCTAACCGAAGAAACTCGGTCAAATATCATTATTTGAGTCCGGTTACTTATTCATTTTCAAGTAATATAAGGGTTTTACAGCGTTATAATTAATATACTAGTTTGAGAAAGCAGATGACTAAGCTATTCATATAAAAAACAACAAATAAACAAAAGAACATTTAGTTATAAATTTATAAAAAATTTTTTTAAAAATCTTGGAATCATGGATTATTTATCTAGATATTAATCTTTGTAAACATGTAATGTTATTTTAAAGTTACTTGTGTATTCAGCAAGTAAAGTAAACAAGAAAAGATAATTAAAAATGAAACTTTGTGAAAAACTTTTTCTTTTATCCTATTTCAGATTATGATTTAAACTAACCTTGAAAGTATCTTCAAAGTATCATTTAACGATATACACTTTCCGTTATGTAAGATTATCATTTATCATTATGAAAGAAAATGAAATATCTTATATCAAGTGGCCAAGAGAATTAGGGTTTTTGTAGGGTTTTGGCATAATCTATTCTCATGTCTCTGCTTCTTCTTCGGCTCTTGAAGCCCGTGAGATCTTTTCTTGGTCTTAGCCATGTATTCTCTAGTGGCTTCTCATCGGCATTAATGTAAACTTATTGGCATTATAAAATTATCAAGATAATCACCAAGGTATCCATCTAATTATATAAATTTTTGCAGTTAATATTTAGTATGTTAATTCAGATAATCAACAAGTTAACTGCTAATTAAAACATAATCATCATTCTCCATTTTCGCGACCCAGTTAATAAAGTATTCTAAAACCAAACTTAATTGTAAATATAATTATCTACATATGATATATGTATATAAACATGTAGGATTATCATAGATTGAAAAAGCGAAATACCTATTAAATTCTAGTATTCGAGATTATCATGATAGAAAAAATAAATAAACATCTCTTCTTTTTTTTTTTTTTATATATAGGGCAAGAAAATTAGCAGTTCTCCAATTAGGGTTTTAGCTAAGAGCAATTTCAACAATACTGTATTAATGTCTTCTTTTCTTCTGAGGCGGCTCCTGAGGTCTTCGCACGCTTCATTGGTGAGATCTTCTCTTGGTCGTAGTCGTGGACTTGTATTCTCTAATGGCTTCTCATCGGGATCTTCCTCGCAATACCCTGCTTGTTACATCCTGTCCGGTAGGCCTTGTGGAAATGATCTAAAAAATCTGGTGATGGGCGAGGTTAATGGAAGATCTGCTGATTTAATAACTACCTTGGAAAAAAAGGTGCATCGTGAGTTGTTAGATGAAGACACCAGAATAACGATTGGGTCGTGCCATGGATGGGTTGGTACTATGAAGGAGGACGGAATTCTACGTCTCCAAGACGATCTAAACCCGTTTGCATCTTCTTCCGACCCGAAACGCATTCCTTTGCCTCCTCTTGTAACTCTCCCTGGTTGCCAAACCAAGATCGTAACTAATGTTTCAATGTCCTCTTCTTCTCCAGAAGATGAGGACTGTGTGGTTGCTGTCAAGTTCTTGGGTCCTCAACTAAGCTTTTGCAGACCGGCTCAGAGTAATCCCGAGTGGACCAACGTTAGAATTAGGAACCAGTGCTTCTACTCCTCCCGTGTCATGTTTTCCGAGAAAGATGAAATGTTTTGCTTGCCTGGATCTGGAGGCTACCTCATTGGGTCGTGGGGTCTTCACGAACTCAAGGACAAACCCAAGATTCATAGGTTGCAGTTTCAAAACCTTCCCGAGCTGACCAAGACTAAACGCGAGGTTCTGCATTCTTGCTCCTCGACCGAACACTTGGTCGAGTCACGTTCCACGGGTGAGACTTTCTTGCTGAAGTGGTACAGGAAGGCCACTACCAGAGGTGCGGTGAAAATGAAAACAAGAGCTCTTATGGTCTTCAAGCTTGAAGAAGAAGGAAATGCTGTTTACACTCGAGACATCGGAGACCTCCGCATTTTCCTCTCAAATTCTGAACCTTTTTGTGTCCCTGCTAGCTCCTTTGACCTATACCCTAATTCTGTCCAATTATGGGATTTTGACGAGTTCGCCTATGTCTTTATTGACTCTTCCGGCATCAGAACTCACAATCTGACATACGTGGCCCCTTACTATATTCCACCTCAAAATAAAATTTAGCCTAGTAGTTTTTTTGAGTTGTTTTAGCCTGTTTTTTTCTCTTAAACCTTTGGGATTGTTTTGTGTTTTTCTCTGAATCTTTCTATTTTTACATTGATATGGATATCCTCTTACAGAAACTTTGTTCATCAATCTCCCTATTAATTATGTTACCAAACTCTTCAACAGTGTCCTTTTTTCCACCACATCTCGTTTCTTTGATAGATTAGTATACAATCGGTTAGTATCTATCTGTATCTCTCTGCCTCATCAATCTGCATTCACAATTGTTGTTAACCATGCAATATAGAAGGAACTAGAGGGGCTCAAACTCGATAAAGAATAGAGAGAAAACTCTTATCTGGATGAACAGAGTAGAACTGCGAGTTTCTTCAAGGGGAAAGGTAAATTTCTTGTTCTATAGACTCACAATGTCATTTCTAACATGCTCTATTTAGTTCAGAACATGTACCCACAGACCAAATAGGTTGAAAACTCAATGAAACATGGTCAATGGAACGAAAATTTCTTGGATATTACCTACGTGACGTGATGCATATCAACTTATAACAATGTTTTTTCCATGATAAGAATGGTGCAATAAAGATACATGCTGCAAATACGAAATGAGAATTCCCTCTTCTCTTTTTTCTTGTCACAGCTATATGGTACTAGTGGAATTTGCATTCTGTTGCAGGGGGAAAGGCAAAGAGCTGAATGGGTATATTAGAGAGGCTCTACGCTTTCAGATCGAGCTTTTTAATCTCGAGTCTTGAACTCAAAACTAAGGTTTCTATGAAAATGATTGAAGACAACATCAGAGAAAAATCACTGGCCTCCTCAATATCAGAATGAAGAAGATCATTGGACAGTAACATTCTGTCTCCATTTAATGACTTGGCGTTTGAAAGTATCACCTACAAGGGAATTAATGTTTAAAAATTTCAAGTTCTTGTAATACTAATGTTTTGATCTATACTCCAGTTCCAACCAAAACTATACTCCAGTTTAAACTTTGACTTTTGTATAATAATTTATATGTTCAATTCTTTTAGAGGGATGGCAAAACGACCTTTATAGCTTAGGAAAAACGACCTTTATAGCAGTGAGAAAATTAGAGTGTTTACCACCCTCTGGAATTGGCAATGGCCCATTTCTTCTTTTAACATTACACATTTCTTCTTTAATCACATCTTCGACGCTTATTTCTACATCAACTAGAAGAACCTGTTGATATTAAGGCATGCGACCAGTCGGTTCCTCGTTCTTATCCAAACAATGGTACTGTCTCAGTATTCTGGTTCCCAAATGTAATTATTATACTCATATAAATCAGATTTCTTGATTAGTAATGAATATTTCACTTTGTTTTCTTCAAAATGTTAGACCAAAGGACAAATGTGCATTCATTTCGCAGTTCTTTCAGTAGTAACTCCGCAAACATGGCTCATCGGGTTGACGAAGGTAACATTTGGATTACCATGAGTTTACAACTAGAGAAGTACTATATTATGTGGTTCAACTTATGCGTTTACTAAACTTGTGCTAATGTTTTTACTTAGCAGGTTCAAGTATACAGGACCAAGATTTTCTGTAACTCCATACATTTCTACTTAATCTCTCCTCGAAGTAATTCTGCTTCAGGATCTGGTGCAATGTCTCCTTCTAATACAGAGTTTGAAAGCCGAAAAACATCTCTTTTTAAGCTCTTTAGCTCTTCATCCATTCGTACCAGAGATAACAATGGTCTCCGACAACAAAACAACGAAAAAGAAAGAAGATGAGAAAACGATACTCCCTCCGTTCGTAATTAATAGATGTTTAAGGTAATGCACGAAAACCCATTGATTTCTACGATTTACAGTTTTCAATAAAATTTAACCAATAGTATTTCAGTATTTGTTTTGGAATTTGTAAAAGTGCATAGAAAACTGTAAAAACTCTATCTTTTTGGAACAAAATTTTTTTGTAAAAAAATCATCTTTTAGGAACAGAGGGAATATATGTTAAGTAGATTTAAAATATAGATATGTTCAATAAATTCAAACTGGCCTAATGGTAGAGTCATACCACAAGGATACAACCACCCCGAGTTTGAAAAATGAAATAGTCATTTGAAAAAAGAAAAAAACTCAAAACGAAAAAAAACCTATAGTTCATGTATGTTTAAAATCAATGTTTTTAAAACCGGACCGGCGACCGAATCAAATTTTTTTTGGGTCGTGGGTTAATATGGTCCGACCGGGTCTAACCGGGGTTCAACCGGGTTCAATAATATTTTGAAAATATTAGTATATAGAATTTGTTCTTTATATGTATGTACATAACTATCCAAAAATCAAACAAAATATTAAGTTTAGTACAAATATTTAGGAAAACAACAAAAACTTCAATAGCTATATTAAAACTAAATAAAAAAATGATGATACTTAAATACATAACTAATCTTTTTTATCTAAAATTTTAAAAAGATTATAATTATTTGAAAAGTGTTTTTTTTTCACTGAATATGATTATATTAGAGAAAATGTTAAACCTTTATAATTATTTCATTATCTATAAATATTATTTTTTTAATTTTAATTTTGATAAACATATTAATTAAAGAAAAATGAAATAAAAATATGTTTTTTTAAATTAGAAAACAGTTGAACCCGGTTTGATCCGGGTCAACCGGTTCGCCGGTTCCCGGTTTTTTGCCGGTCCGACCCGGTTCGATAACCGGTTCAACTACTTTTGGGTTTTTATATTGACCCAAACCGGACATGTGACCGGGTCGCGGTTGAACCCGGTTCAACCGCCGGTCCGGTCCGGTTTTAAAAACATTGTTTAAAACCATATTTAAACCGCGTGCCACCTATCAATTGGGAAATTAAAAAAAACTATATTTCATGTATGTTTTAGCCGAACTCGATAGATCATATATATATTGGCAGAGAATACTTAATTTATCGGGGAATAGGCTTAAGATTTTACTAAAAGTAGGAATTTTTGCACTTTTATTAACATCAAGTTATCTAAGCAAGTTAATAAATTTACGCATACATAATAGAAAGTGGTGCTCACTCGTTTTCCAAAATAATTTTGGATATAAGAAAACAGGAGAACAAAAATCGTATAAATAACAAAAAACGTATAAATATGAAAGGAAATTGGAGTAGATAAATATATTTTATTTGTCATATAACTGTAATCTGTAAAGCGTTAAATTATTGTTTTTAACATCATTGCATACTTTTTTTCAAAAAAAAAAAACATCACTTTCATAGGGAAACAAGACATTCATTACTAAAGTAGAGCATAACCAAGATTCTCGTCACAAATGTTTATTTAGCCAAAAAAAAAATGTGTACTTACATTTTTTTAATGAAGAAAAAAGCTAGGTTTAGGTTAATTTTGATTTTCTGATACAAAAATATCCATAAGTTTGAATTGATGTTTTCACGGAATAAAATAATAAATGTTGTTTTCTAGTATTGATCGACATTCTCAAACAAAACAAAAAAAGCGGGAAAATGCGAGAGCTCTGCGAGCTTCAGAGAAAAATTAAAAAGAGATGAAAGTTCAGTTACTAACACTTTCTCATATCACTCATGAGAGTCGGTCACTAACATTTATTTCGTGTGAGCATAAAACTTTAGTATATGCTATGTTATGATATAGTTGAAGATTTTGGGTTCTCTTATGATCTTTGTAGAGACAATTATTAGGGTTGTAAAATTCTCATAAGGTGGCAAAATGCGAGAGCTCTGAAAGCAGTAACTCCTTGCATGAGCAGCTTCGGCTCTCCGTTGGGCTTCTTTGCCAGCATCTCTGGTTGTCATGAAACGGTAGCACCCAAAACCTTCATTGAGCAAGCACACACCAATTCAATACATTCTCATAGTTATTCAAACATTTAATGATATCTACAGTGTTTTAATTAATGACATTATTTTTATGTGATAGGGAACTTTCAAATCCATACTGTTACTGTTTTAAAAACTTGTTACATATTTTCTTAATGTTAATACTTAATAGCATTTAGATTATGCATTACTTTTTTTTAATAAAATTGTTAAAATTCATAATTTTGAAGTTCGAAAAATACAAAACAAGTTAAACCGGCTACCACCTAGTCTATATAAAACAAAACAAGATTCTCCTGATACAAAATATCTAAATGTTCTACTACAAAATAAAAATAATGTACTAATTAGATTAATGATTGTATTATGCGTAACTGAGATTCGTACATTATATAGGAGTTATTTTTGTTATGATATATATTATACATAGTCACATTTACAAATATATATTCTATAAATAAATCATTCGTGTACTTTTTTTTTGTTGGAATCATTTGTGTACTAATATTGTTCATTTCGCTCTCAAGATTTAATGGTGAGTCAATGATAATTAAAATCATAAACAGAAATTATAGTAAACTTTATAAACTAGTGAAAATGTAACAAACAATTTCAATTAGTTTATGCTTTCATATTTTATTTTGGATTTGAGATAATAGTTTCGTTAAATGATTATAAGCTAGTGACAATGTGAAATACGATTAAATAAATCATTTTTGTCTCAGCTGCTACTTTTAAACAATACTAAATTGTCTTAAAAATAAGAAATCGATTATACTAAAACCATGTTGAGTTGTCCATTTAGAAATAAAGATTTCTATTTTCTTATTAATGGTTTTTGGTTGACGAAAAGAAATCTTTATTTCTAAATTTCTAATTATCATATTCTTATTTCTATTTTTTTTTCTTGAAATTAGAAATAAGAATAGGTTATGAATAAGAATAAATCAATGAAAGCAACGTTCAAATAAAAAATATATATGATAATTAGAAATTTTAGTTTAAGCGGTTAGTTTTTTTTTTGGATTTAAGATACTGTTATGGATTTTAGATTCTAGTTCCGTTAAATAATTAAACAATTAGAGATAATAATTAACACACGATTAAAAATAAATGTTCTTTAATTCATTTTCTGGATTTCCTACAGAAATCGTTACTTCATATGCATTCATCATATGACCAGGCTTATACTTTATATGGGCTTTATTAAAAAGGCCCAATATGGCCCATAAAACATAAAAACCTAAAGGTGAATTAGGGTTTTTGAAGCAAGAAACTTAAGCCGCCTCCAAATATATATATATACACCACTGCTATTCCCTAAACACAATCATAATCTCAATTTAGATTCTAGGTTTTAATCATAATGCCTCTTCTTTCAGCAGCAAAATCCATTCAAAAAAGTATAGTAAAAGATTCAAACTGTTCTTCTAGTTTACCAATAAGCTTAAAATTATTTGCATTCTTCTTAAAGACTCAAAGATTCCAACTTTTTTTTTTTGTTCAACGAATCGCGTGTAAGAATTATTATTGATAAGCAATTATATATTTCTTACACGGGTTTCTTGGACATAAGAGAAAATATTGGAATCATTACAAAGTATAGTAAAGATTCGTAAATACTCCCTCCGATATTTTATTTTTATGTTTGATATTTTAAAGCGATTTTTTGTTTTGTTTAGATTGATGTTTTCAATTTTCTATTAAAAATTAATTGTGATTTTGAGTTTTTGACTGTTTAAATTCTACGGTTTGTTTTTTATTGGTTGATTTATTTTGGAATTGGTGATAAAACATGTTTTGTTTTAAAACAATTAAAAATTTAATGATTTCTTAATTTGCCTTTAGGAATCTTAAATATCAAACAAAAAATAACGTATGGAATACATAGTTTTTTTCGTTTCTCGAGAGACTATAGATGTTTGCGTTTTTCGAATATAGTCATTCAAATTATGAAGCATGGAGATTGAAGTATCAAACAGATCCATTTGTGACGGTGTTTCGGCTTATTAGTACCCGCACTCTGGGTTACTAAGAAAATATGTACCTACTCTTTTAGAGAGTGCTTATAAATACTTCAACTCAAGAGTTTCGGCTTATTAGTACCCAAACTCTGGATTAATGAGAAAATTGGTACTTACTCTTTGAGAGAGTGCTTATAAACACCTCAATTCAATAAAATTTAAGTTTTTCAACCCGAAATTAAGAATTTAGCTTATAATTTTATTTTATTTTTGTCAGTGTAAAAGATAATGAAAATTGTGAATCATCTTCAGTGTGCAAGTGAATGTAATGCAATTGTTGTTGGAGTTGACGTTGCAAAGAATTGATGTATTTTTTAAGATTTAAAAGGTAATTCGGCAAAACTCAAACTTGAAATCGGCAAAAACTCACCCAAAAACAAAAGAGTACCCTTTTAATCATCGAAAACACTAAATCACTTCGTAGAAGTAGATACATATGCACATACAACAAATACACATAGATGAAAAATTGACTTAGTGTTTTATGTTTAATTAGTTTTTCACTTTTTTGGCTAGTAATAACTGGTTTTGGGACAAATTGCTAAGTTTGAGGTGCATGTTTTTTTATTCTTTTCAGAACTGTATTTTGATTCTAATCAATTAATGGGCTTTGCTGACTAAGCATCTTAGTCAACACCGTTAACACCTAAAACTAACTCCGTAATCCATGTAGTATTTATAAGCCGAATTTTTAATTTCGGATTGAAAAACTTAACTTTTACTGAGTTGAGGTATTTATAAGCACTCTCTCAAAGAATAGATACCAATTTTGTTACTACCACAGAGTTCAAGTACTAATAAGTCGAAACGCCTGAGTTAGCACTCTTTCAAAGAGTAGGTACAAATTTTCTCAGTAACCCAGAGTGCAAGTACTAATAAGCCGAAACGCCCATTTGTGACATGAAACTTTGGTTTAGTGATCTAGAATTTGAATATATGACCAGTTCTTTTGATGACAATATGATAAGAAATACAACTGAGTCATGAATATGACCCTTTTGACGTCAAAATGATCATACAATTTATAAAGCATAAAGGATGCACAAGAAGAAATTACCATAGACAGATATTGAAGTGAAGTATTAAACAGTTCCATTAAAGCCAGTAATCTTTGGTTAAGTTTCTACATGAAAATATTTGAGAAGTTTGACCAAAGTTTAGGTTTCTTGAAGCTGAAAACATAACTCTTTTCTGATGACAATATGGTCATACAAATTATTAAGCTTAAACGATATTTTAGAAGAAAAGACCATAGACAAAGATCGAAATGAAGTATCAAACAGTTCCATTAGAGATATGAATCTTAGAATATGATCATACAAATTTTAAAGCATAAAGGTTACAATAGAAGAAAAGACCATAGACAAAGATTGAATTGAAGTATTAAACAGTTCCATCTGTAACATGAATCTTTGGTTTAGTATCTAGAAGAAAAGATTTAAGAAGTTTAACAAAAGTTTTAGGTCTCTCAAAGTTGAAAATATGACCAGTTCTTTTGATGATAACAAGTCTTCCCTTATCTCCCAAATGCTTCTCAAGTCTCTTACCCATCTCTAATGGAAACACTTGATCATGCTCTCCCCATATTACCAATGTTGGCTACATTTATTAATTAAACTTCCAATTAATTACATTAAGAAGAGTGATTAATGAGATAATTTAAGAGTAAGAAGAGAAAACCAAACCTGTGTTAGCTTTGGAATCTCTGAGATTACTCTGTCTTTTGGTATGTCTTTGATCATTTGCCTCTTCTCTTCCATATTATCTCTAGTCAATGCCTGTTTTGACTCCAAACATTTTTTACTAATTAAAACATTATACGTTTTATATAATGTTAAAAATAAAGATAAACAAAAACTTAAGAAAAGTAAACAATTAAATTGGTACGAATATAAACATTATTCAACAAAGATATCAAAGTGGAATTCTGTTGATAGATTTAGCTAAATCGAAATTAAAAATTCTTCAACACAAAACTGACCATACTTCAAATTCCAACTAGACAATTTAGAATATTATCTTGAAACAATTAGAATCTTTTAAAATCAGAGATTATTCTAACCTTTTACTAGATTTTTCCATTATTCTAAAAACTTTTTCATCTTTTAGACTTTTTCTCAACATTCGACATGTTTTTCAGACATATAAACACGTGTCATAACCTCATTGGTTCCAAGAACTGAAAAAAAGAAAAACAAGAAAAGTAGCTTTTTACTTACATGATCGATGAAATCATGGAGAAGACAAGTAGGAACCAATCTTGGCAACGAAGGTTTATAAAAAACATAACCCATAAGTTCTTTAAGCTTCTCAACAGATTCAGGTACAAGAATCTTCGAAGCTTCATCAAGATCCGAAACTTTAAAAACACCATCTCTCATATCTTTCTCCTCCACACACACGGCGGCGCAACAAATCACCACCTTCTCCACGGCGTCTCCGAACATCGCCGCCATTCTATAACCAACGAAACCACCGTAGCTTAAACCGACGAGACTAAATTTTTTCACTGATTGGGCTTCTAAGGCCCGCATAAGTGTTTGGGCCTGAAAAACATCGGATCTTTCGGGTCGGGTCGTGGATGATCCGCCGAAGAAGACTAGGTCCGGTACGTAGATGTTGAAATGAGGTGAGAGATTGCGAACGACGTCGTACCATTGCCATATTGCGGTAGCTCCAAGACCGTGGATAAGGAGGAGATTTGGTTTGGGTTTCGGTTTGGATTTGGATCCGGGTTTGGTTTTGGTGACCCAGAAATGGACTATGGTTCCATCTTTTAAATCGATGGTTACGGGTCGTAAACCGGATCTTTTGAAACCGAATTCGTAAGTTCGTTCTATGGCTTCAGACAAACTGAAACAACTTGTCATTACAAAAAAAAAACAATTCAAGAAAATAAAAATTTGAGAGGTTTTGAGTAGAATATATATTGTGGTGTGTTGTTTTGTTGTTGTGTGGTATTGGTTGGGAGATTTATTACAAACCAATATAATTTATAGTATTAATAAATTTGAGGTGGCTTAAATTGGAATTATATGTTTTTTTTTTTGCAGTTGAGTTCACATGGAAATTAATTTTGTACTTGTATCTAGGTGAGAGGGAAAAAAACAATTTGTGTTTTGCAATTAGCATGTGTACATATTGTTTGAGTTATAAAAAAAAAACAATTATTAGTAATTTTACAAGAGTCTATTTCTAGAAATTTATGCAAGTAGTGTTGTGTACTTGTGTTAGGTTGTTTATCATTTGGTGAAAACAATAAATGGCAGAAATGTTAGGAAAGTATATTGAGAGTCACGTGGTTAATCTTTAATGGGGTAACATAAGGTTTGTGACAGTGTGTAGGTTGAGAAAATTAAATTCGAGTATTCAAACTTCATTTTCAGTTTTCAAATAATAAAGGGAAAAACCCCGAAAAATACCCCAACTAATTTATTTATGCTAGAAAAATACCTAAACTTTTTGCGTTGCCAGAAAAATACCTGAACTAAATAATTTTGTTCGTTTAATACCCAAACTTTCGAATTGTGAAAATTTTACACATCCGACTTAACGGATGTTAACCTCCGTTTACTGACCGTTAACGGCATTAAAACTCCGTTAAGTCGGATGTGTAAAATTTTCACAATTCAAAAGTTTGGGTATTAAACGAACAAAATTATTTAGTTCAGGTATTTTTCTGCCAACGCAAAAAGTTTAGGTATTTTTCTAACAGAAATAAATTAGTTGGGGTATTTTTCGGGGTTTTTCCCTTCTAAAAATGCGTGAATTTTTGTTTGTGTGTAGCTAACAAACTATTGTGACTATAAAGATAGGTGTGTAACAAGGAAAAACTACAAGAAAAATTACAAAGTCCTAGAAAAGATCCAATTTTTCTAGTGTGCGTTACTACCTTACCATATGGTCATCTGTGTTGTTGTTTAAACAACATGACAAACCAAATATACAGGTTCTTCAATGACATATGTATCACGATACCTATCAGAATATTGATGATTAGTAATAATTAATGTTTGATTTAGCGAGTCGGAATTCAATCCATTATTCTGTGATTAATTTATCAACGTGTAAATACATACATATTATACCGTGTACATAAATGTAAAAAATGGTAGTAAAGGAAATTTGTAATACTCAAAAAAGGGAAAATTTAGTAATGGTGTAATGGGTCTTGTTCAGACTTCAGGTTCCCACATCGAAAGCTAAGAAGTTTTGGTAATGGAGACTTCACTATATAAATAAGGGCAATTTCCAAAAATACCACTTTTTAAGTTTTTTTTCCATAAATACCACCTTGAAGTTTTTTTTCAAAAAATACCACTTTTTAAAAAATTCATTTTTAACATTCAAAATTAAACCCTAAACCCTAAAACCAAACCCCTACACTCTAAAACTATACCCTAATTTTGGAATAGTTAACCCAAACCCAAAAAATTTAAATTATAAACCATAAAAATCAACTTTTAAAAAAGTGGTATTTTTGGAACTTTGGGAAAAAAGTGGTATTTTTTGAAAAAAAACTTTAAGGTCGTATTTTTGGAAAAAAAACTTCAAAGAGTGGTATATGAGGGAATTCCTCTATAAATAAACTTCGAGAAAAACCCCGAAAAATACTCCAACTAATTTATTTCTGTTAGAAAAATACCCAAACTTTTTGCGTTGCCAGAAAAATACCTGAACTAAATAATTTTGTTCGTTTAATACCCAAACTTTTGAATTGTGAAAATTTTACACATCCGACTTAACGGAGTTTTAATGCCGTTAACGGTCAGTAAACGGAGGTTAACATCCGTTAAGTCGGATGTGTAAAACTTTCACAATTCGAAAATTTGGGTATTAAACGAACAAAATTATTTAGTTCAGGTATTTTTCTGGCAACGCAAAAAGTTTAGGTATTTTTCTAGCAGAAATAAATTAGTTGGGGTATTTTTCGGGGTTTTTCCCAATAATAAACCAAAAGTATTAGAATATGGCCAAGAATTTGAAGACCCGAAATAAGTTTTAGAAGACTTGCAAATTTGGGCCCCAAACAAAACAAAAAAGGTTTCGTCAAAGTTAGAATAATAGTTTTTTTTAAGGGTCAAGTTTTTAGGAGTCTTTGAATCTGCCAATATTATAGAAACAAAACAACAATATTTGTTCACCAAATTGTTTGATTATTTAACTTTCTAATTTTGGAAATACTTGATAAAAAACAAAAAAAAATGCTCCTTTCCTTAATCTAAGCAATGGTTATATATCTATGTCAATAGCTAAGGTGCTTTTTAACTTTTAAGTATAGTTTGTGAATGACAAATTGGTAGATATGTTGGTAGCTAACATTATTATTTTCGATGTGATTTTTGTGAAATAACTAATAACCTGGAATCAATTGAAAATGAGTTATTTTACGTATTTCTTTTTTATTAATCAATGTAGAATAAAAAACTTACAAAATGGTTGAGTTAAGATGTGAGAACAAGAGGGAAAACTAATCATCCTTTTTTATTTTGTCACAATTCATCGTTCTTTTTTTTTTTTTTTTGGCCGTTCTTTTGTTTAAAGGAGAAATTATCTTTGGTCAAATTGTATTTAATAATAGACAATGCATTACTAATTCAACATTATTTAGAAGTTATATAAAAATGGATTTAAATATCCAACCAAAACACAAAACATTTTACGAACGTTTAAATACGCAATAGGGAGGTGAAATCTAACTCTCGAACCTTATTATAGGAGTTGGAAAAAAAAATCGAGATACTAGATTCTTATCTGTCGAGTTTCTACACAAACTCTAGTGGAGTGGAGACTCAGATGTGGATGTTCAAAAGCATAAAAAATCTATAAGAGAAAACTCGACAAGTCTTACAAAGCTCGAAGACAGTCGCTTGAACTGAATCTACATGCGACCCTGACCTAGAAGATGAAGAGATTGTCTCTTTGACTTGGAAACTTAAAGTGTAAGAAGATCATTGGCCAATTAACATTTGTTTGATCCATGTTACCTAATCATCCTTTTTTATTTGGTCACAAAACCATTCTTTTGGTTTAGAAAAAAATA
Source organism: Arabis alpina (assembly GCA_900128785.1). Taxonomy (NCBI): domain Eukaryota; kingdom Viridiplantae; phylum Streptophyta; class Magnoliopsida; order Brassicales; family Brassicaceae; genus Arabis; species Arabis alpina. The sequence goes on from LT669789.1 coordinate 35,374,443, forward strand.
TCATTGGTGAGGTTTTATTTAATAATAGACATTTATTACTATTTCAACATTGTTTAAAAGTTATAAAACTATAATTAAATACCAAATCAAAACACAAAGTATTTAGCTAAAATTGTACGCTACCAAAAAAAAAGAGACACATTTGAACTCTGATTCTCCGAAACATGTTTTTATGAGTTAACAAGAAGTGTTTAGTTTTTTTTTGGGAGAACAAGAAGAGTTTAGTTGGATTTGAAAAATTATCAAACTCGAGATCCATCGCCAATGATTTTCCCTCAGCTTGTGACATGATTTAATCGCTTTTCCCTCAGCTTGTGAAAAATTATCAAACCCAAGTTTAGTTCTGCAAAAAATCACTATTTTTAATTAGTATCAATGAATTACTCATGGCAATGTTCCAAAAAAAAGAAACTCATTTCCTACACACCAAAAACCAAAATTAAATCATCAAAAAGAGGGGAAAATGTGAAAATATTGTTGTTTCTTGATCAATTTCAAAGCTTGCTTGTTTCCTTTGGAGTCTTCGTGTCTTTCAAGGACATATAATTTTCTTAACGAAGCTCTCTTAGACACAATCACATTCTTGTAGCCAAATGGTAGTAGTTCTCTTTTTTTTTTGTGCAACGATTAATTATTAATAAAAATAGAACAAGGGTCTAGCCCATTACAGTTTTTAGGCCCATATTGACCAATTGATCTCCTAAACAGTTTTGAGATCGAGGAACATAACGAAAACAATTGATCGGAAGTTCGTCGCACACGACTAAATATCAGCGAAGATTCCATGTAGCTCCGCTATCGGTGACCGGAGATTGATAACATTGACAAGATTCCGTGAATCGGAATTGAATATACCCTGCGAGATCGAGAGGAAGCAAGCCTGGATCAGCGCAGATCGCATCGCGAGTCCTTCGGCTACGAGAGCCGAGACGACGTATTGGTTCAAATCAGTGTGTTTCATCATGGGGTTTTGATTAGACACGAAGGTCCAACCAAGCCCTGCCATTCCCGAGCCTGCGTGCCAAACAACATCGGTGAAACATATGGTGAATCCTTTCACACTAGGGATTGGATCCAAATTAGGGATCGTTTGCATCTCTGCATTCAATCGCTTGGGAGATATATGTGCCTCTTCCCATTCCCTAGCGTCCTGGGTGGCTTTGAGAACTGTTTACTGAGCCGTGAACACTCGATCCAAAAGTTATGTTGGTTTCGAGATATCCATAGAGTCCAACAGATACCAGGGGACAAGGCTCTTTTATCAAGCCCAATCGGCGGCAGGAGAAATTTGTTGGTTTAGTTAGATACTCTTTCACCATACAAAATAGCCAAAATAGTTTAGCTTCTATTTTGAACACATTTTATCTTGTTTTTGAATTAACATCAAACCATACTAGTTAATTGAAATTTGTGGGTTATAACATTTGAGTTTTGAAATATTTTTGCAAAAAATTAAATTTGTATATGTTGGTTTAGTTAGATACTCTTTCACCATACCAAATAGCCAAAATAGTTTAGCTTCTATTTTGGACACATTTCATCATGTTTTTGAATTAACATCAAACCGTACTAGTTATTAGAAATTTGTGGGTTATAACATTTGAGTTTTGAAATATTTTCCCAAAAAATTAAATTTCCATTTGTTGGTTTAATTAGATACTATTTCACCATACCAAATAGCCAAAATAGTTTAGCTTCTATTCTGAACACATTTCATCATCTTTTTGAATTAACATCAAACCGTACTAGTTATTTGAAATTTGTGGGTTATAACCTTTGAGTTTTGAAATATTTTCCCAAAAATTTAAATTTGTATATGTTGGTTTAGTTAGATACTCTTTCACCATACCAAATAGCCAAAATAGTTTAGCTTCTATTTTGAATACATTTCATCTTGTTTTTGAATTAACATCAAACCATACTAGTTAATTGAAATTTGTGGGTTATATATCCTTTGAGTTTTGAAATATTTTCTCAAAAAAAAAAATTTCATTTGTTGGTTTAATTAGATACTCCTTCACCGTACCAAATAGCCAAAATAGTTTAGCTTCTATTCTGGACACATTTCATCATCTTTTTGAATTAACATCAAACCGTACTAGTTATTTGAAATTTGTGGGTTATAACTAGGGCTAGGCAACCGGGTCTACGGGTCGGTTCCGGGTACGAACCGATCGGATCCGGGTATGTCGGATTTTAGTGTCTTATACCCATATGATTACCGGTTGCATAACAGGTCGGATCCGGATAAGAACCGGTTTGAACCGAGACCGACCGAAGTAACCGGAATCATCTTCTTCAACATGTGCCTCTAATCCAAAAACATCATCTCCTTCCATTGTATCGTGCCATAAATCCAATCATGTCGATGAATTAGTTTAAGCATACAAAATCGAAAACACAAAGCTCCTGATTCGATTTTAATCTCGGATGACCATACAATCAATTCAAAGTTTCAAATTTTAGAGGAAGAGAGACTTTATAGTTCATACAATCATCTCAGATTCTCAATTCAAAGTTTCAAACTTTACAGTTTAGAGGAAGAGACCATAAACCTAAATAAAGTGATGAGAACTAAATAGGATACTTAGGGATCTACGTCGGGCTATGGTGGTAAGGTTCTCAGGCTTTGTAATTACGGCTTGCAATCTTTAATGTATATAGCAAGAGAAACAAAAATAACTTCAAATATTCGAAATATAGGAGAATTATATCAAATCTTGAAGGCTATGGAAAGTTGAGATTGCAAATGCGAAATTATGGAAACAAGAAGAGATTTGCACAACTAAACGATATTCATTTTGGTAGAGGATAAGGGAATGACAAACCCTCTAAAGGTATTAGAGTCTTTGTTCTCGGATTAAAGTCGGGTCTCGGGTAATAACCGATATCGAACCATTACCCACGGTATTTAATTACCATATCCATCGGTTAAAATAACTAAAATCCAAGCCGATTTTGTTCCGGTTTATCGGGTCGGTTCCGGTTAGAGTAATCGGTCCCGGTTAAAATGCCCAGCCCTAGTTATAACCTTTGAGTTTTAAAATATTTTCCCACAAAATTAGATTTGTATATGTTGGTTTAGTTAGATATTCTTTCACCATACCAAATAGCCAAAATAGTTTAGCTTCTATTTTGAACACATTTCATCTTGTTTTTGAATTAACATCAAACCATACAAGTTAATTGAAATTTGTGGGTTATAGCCTTTGAGTTTTGAAATATTTTCCTAAAAAATGAAATTTGTATATGTTGGTTTAGTTAGATACTCTTTCACCATACCAAATAGCCAAAATAGTTTAGCTTCTATTTTGGACACATTTCATCATCTTTTTGAAGTAAAATCAAACCGTACTAGTTATTTGAAATTTGTGGGTTATATAATCTTTGAGTTTTGAAATATTTTCCCAAAAAACTAAATTTGTATATGTTGGTTTAGTTAGATAGTCTTTCACCATACCAAATAGCCAAAATAGTTTAGCTTCTATTTTGAACACATTTCATCTTGTTTTTGAATTAACATCAAACCATACTAGTTAATTGAAATTTGTGGGTTATATAGCCTTTGAGTTTTGAAATATTTTCTCAAAAAAAAAAAATTTCATTTGTTAGTTTAATTAGATACTCTTTCACCATACCAAATAGCCAAAATAGTTTAGCTTCTATTCTGGATACATTTCATCATCTTTTTGAAATAACATCAAACCGTACTAGTTATTAGAATTGGTGAGTTATAACCTTTGAGTTTTGAAATATTTTCCCAAAAAAATTAAATTTGTATACGTTGGTTTAATTAGATACTATTTCACCATACCAAATAGCCAAAATGGTTTACCCTCCATTTTGAACACATTTCATCATCTTTTTGAAATAACATCAAACCGTACTAGTTAATTGAAATTTGTGGGTTATAGTCTTTGAGTTTTAAATATTTTCCCAAAAAATGAAATTTGTATATTTTAGTTTAGTTAGATACTCTTTCACCATACCAAATAGCCAAAATATTTTAGCTTCTATTTTGAACACATTTCATCTTGTTTTTGAATTAACATCAAACCATTCTATTTAATTGAAATTTGTGGGTTATAGCCTTTGAGTTTTGAAATATTTTCTCAAAAAACTAAATTTGCATTTGTTGGTTTAATTTGATACTCTTTCACCATACCAAAGAGCCAAAATAGTTTAGCTTCTGTTTTGGACACATTTCATCATGTTTTTGAATTAACATCAAACCGTACTAGTTAATTGAAATTTGTGGGTTATAGCCTTTGAGTTTTGAAATATTTTCTCAAAAAAATAAATTTGCATTTGTTGGTTTAATTAGATACTCTTTCACCATACCAAATAGCCAAAATAGTTTAGCTTCTATTCTGGACACATTTCATCATCTTTTTGAAGTAAAATAACCGTACTAGTTATTTAAAATTTGTGGGTTATATAATCTTTGAGTTTTGAAATATTTTCCCAAAAAACTAAATTTGTATATGTTGGTTTAGTTAGATAGTCTTTCACCATACCAAATAGCTAAAAGAGTTTAGCTTCTATTTTGAACACATTTCATTTGTTTTTGAATTAACATCAAACTATACTAGTTAATTGAAATTTGTGGGTTATATAGCCTTTGAGTTTTGAAATATTTTCTCAAAAAAAAAAAAATTCCATTTGTTTGTTTAATTAGATACTCTTTCACCATACCAAATAGCCAAAATAGTTTAGCTTCTATTCTGGATACATTTCATCATCTTTTTGAATTAACATCAAACCGTACTAGTTATTTGAAATTTGTGGGTTATACTCTTTCATCATACCAAATAGCCAAAATAGTTTAGCTTCTATTTTGGACACATTTCATCATGTTTTTTAATTAACATCAAACCGTACTAGTTATTAGAAATTGGTGGGTTATATAACCTTTGAGTTTTGAAATATTTTCCCAAAATATTAAATTTGTATATGTTGGTTTAATTAGATACTATTTCACCATACCAAATAGCCAAAATGGTTTACCTTCTATTTTGAACACATTTCATCATATTTTTGAATTAACATCAAACCGTACTAGTTAATTGAAATTTGTGGGTTATAGCCTTTGAGTTTTGAAATATTTTCCCTAAAATTGAAATTTGTAGATGTTTCTTTAGTTAGATACTCTTTCACCATACCAAATAGCTAAAATATTTTAGCTTCTATTTTGGACACATGTCATCATGTTTTCGAATTAACATAAAACCGTACTAGTTATTAGAAATTTGTGGGTTATAGCCTTTGAGTTTTGAAATATTTTCTCAAAATAAATAAATTTCCATTTGTTGGTTTAATTAGATACTCTTTCACCATACCAAATTGCCAAAATAGTTTATCTTCTATTCTGGACACATTTCATCATCTTTTTGAATTAACATCAAACCGTACTAGTTATTTGAAATTTGTGGGTTATAAACCTTTGAGTTTTAAAATATTTTCCTAAAAAATTAAATTTATATATGTTGGTTTAGTTAGATACTCTTTCACCATACCAAATAGCCAAAATAGTTTAGCTTCTATTTTGAACACATTTCATCTTGTTTTTGAATTAACATCAAACCATACTAGTTAATTTAAATTTGTGGGTTATAGCCTTTGAGTTTTGAAATATTTTCTCAAAAAAATAAATTTGCATTTTGCAGGTTTAATTAGATACTCTTTCACCATACCAAATAGCCAAAATAATTTAGCTTCTATTCTGGACACATTTCATCATCTTTTTGAATTAACATCAAACCATACTAGTTATTTGAAATTTGTGGGTTATAACCTTTGAGTTTTGAAATATTTTCCCAAAAAATTAAATTTGTATATGTTGGTTTAGTTAGATATTCTTTCACCATATGAAATAGCCAAAATAGTTTAGCTTCTATTTTGAACACATTTCATCTTGTTTTTGATTTAACATCAAACCGTACTAATTAATTGAAATTTGTAGGTTATAACCTGTAAGTTTTGAAATATTTTCTCAAAAAAATAAATTTGCATTTGTTGGTTTAATTAGATACTCTTTCACCATATCAAATAGCCAAAATAGTTTAGTTTCTATTTTGAACACGTTTCATCATCTTTTTGAATTAACATCAAACCATACTACTTATTTGAAATTTGTGGGTTATAGCCTTTGAGTTTTGAAATATTTTCTCGAAAAAATAAATTTGTATTTGTTGGTTTAATTAGATACTCTTTCACCATACCAAATAGCCAAAATAGTTTAGCTTCTATTCTGGACAATTTTCATCATGTTTTTGAATTAACATCAAACCGTACTAGTTATTTGAAATTTGAAATTTGTGGGTTATAACCTTTGAGTTTTGAAATATTTTCAAAAAAAATTAAATTTGTATATGTTGGTTTAATTAGATACTCTTTCACCATTCCAAATAGCCAAAATAGTTTAGCTTTTATTTTGAACACATTTCATCATGTTTTTTAATTAACATCAAATCATACTAGTTAATTGAAATTTGTATGTTATAGCCTTTGAGTTTTGAAATATTTTCTCAAAAAAATAAATTTGCATTTGTTGGTTTAATTAGATACTCTTTCACCATACCAAATAGCCAAAATAGTTTAGCTTCTATTATGGACACATTTCATCATCTTTTTGAATTAAAATCAAACCGTACTAGCTATTTGAAATTTGTGCGTTATAACCTATGATTTTTGAAATATTTTCCCAAAATATTAAATTTGTATATGTTGGTTTAGTTAGATACTCTTTCATCATACCAAATACTCAAAATAGTTTAGCTTCTATTTTGGACACATTTCATCATGTTTTTGAATTAACATCAAACCGTACTAGTTAGTAGAAATTGGTGAGTTATATAACCTTTGGGTTTTGAAATATTTTCCCAAAAAATTAAATTTGTATATGTTGGTTTAATTAGATACTATTTCACCATACCAAATGGCCAAAACAGTTTACCTTCTATTTTGAACACACTTCATCATCTTTTTGAATTAACATCAAACCGTACTAGTTAAATGAAATTTGTGGGTTATAGTCTTTGAGTTTTGAAATATTTTCCCAAAAAATGAAATTTGTATATGTTGGTTTAGTTAGATACTCTTTCACCATACCAAATAGCCAAAATAGTTTAACTTGTATTTTGAACACATTTCATCTTGTTTTTGAATTAACATCAAACCATACTATTTAATTGAAATTTGTGGGTTATCGCCTTTGAGTTTTGAAATATTTTCTCAAAAAAATAAATTTGCATTTGTTGTTTTAATTTGATAGTCTTTCACCATATCAAAGAGCCAAAATAGTTTAGCTTCTGTTTTGGACACATTTCATCATGTTTTTGTATTAACATCAAACCGTACTAATTAATTTAAATTTGTGGGTTATAGCCTTTGAGTTTGGAAATATTTTCTCAAAAAAAAAAATTTGCATTTGTTGGTTTAATTTGATACTCTTTCACCATACCAAATAGCCAAAATAGTTTAGCTTCTATTCTGGACACATTTCATCATCTTTTTGAAGTAAAATCAAACCGTACTAGTTATTTGAAATTTGTGGGTTATATAATCTTTGAGTTTTGAAATATTTTCCCAAAAAACTAAATTTCTATATGTTGGTTTAGTTAGATAGTCTTTCACCATACCAAATAGCCAAAATAGTTTAGCTTCTATTTTGAACACATTTCATTTGTTTTTGAATTAACATCAAACCATACTAGTTAATTGAAATTTGTGGGTTATATATAGCCTTTGAGTTTTGAAATATTTTCTCAAAAAAATAAATTTGCATTTGTTGGTCTAATTAGATACTCTTTCACCATACCAAATAGCCAAAATAGTTTAGCGTCTATTCTGGACACATTTCATCATCTTTTTGAATTAACATCAAACCGTACTAATTATTTGAAATTTATGGGTTATAACCTTTGAGTTTTGAAATATTTTCCCAAAAAATTAAATTTGTATATGTTGGTTTTGTTAGATACTCTTTCACCATACCAAATGGCCAAAATAGTTTAGCTTCTATTTTGAACACATTTCATCTTGTTTTTGATTTAGAATTAAACTATACTAGTTAATTGAAATTTGTGGGTTAAGGCCTTTGAGTTTTGAAATATTTTCTCAAAAAAAAAAAATTACATTTGTTGGTTTAATTAGATACTCTTTCACCATACCAAATAGCCAAAATAGTTTAGCTTCTATTCTGGATACATTTCATCATCTTTTTGAATTAACCTCAAACCGTACTAGTTATTTGAAATTTGTAGGTTATACTCTTTCACCTTACCAAATAGCCAAAATAGTTTAGCTTCTATTTTGAACACATTTCATCATCCTTTTGAATTAACATCAAACCATACTAGTTAATTGAAATTTGTGGGTTATAGCCTTTGAGTTTTGAAATATTTTCTCAAAAATTTTTTTTTGCATTTGTTGGTTTAATTAGATACTCTTTCACCATACCAAATAGCCAAAATAGTTTAGCGTCTATTCTGGACACATTTCATCATCTTTTTGAATTAACATCAAACCGTACTAGTTATTTGAAATTTGTGGGTTATAACCTTTGAGTTTTGAAATATTTTCCCAAAAAATGAAATTTGTATATGTTGGTTTTGTTAGATACTCTTTCACCATACCAAATAGCCAAAATAGTCTAGCTTCTATTTTGAACACATTTCATCTTGTTTTTGATTTAGAATTAAACTATACTAGTTAATTGAAATTTGTGGGTTAAGGCCTTTGAGTTTTGAAATATTTTCTCAAAAAAAAAAATTTGCATTTGTTGGTTTAATTAGATACTCTTTCACCATACCAAATAGCCAAAATAGCTTAGTTTCTCTTTTGGACACATTTCATCTTGTTTTTGAATTAACATCAAACCGTACTAATTAATTGAAATTTGTAGGTTATAGCCTCTGAGTTTTGAAATATTTTCTCAAAAAAATAAATTTGCATTTGTTGGTTTAATTAGATACTCTTTCACCATACCAAATAGCCAAAATAGTTTAGTTTCTATTTTGAACACGTTTCATCATCTTTTTAAATTAACATCAAACCATACTAGTTATTTGAAATTTGTGGGTTATAGCCTTTGAGTTTTGAAATATTTTCTCGAAAAAATAAATTTCCATTTTTCGGTTTAATTAGATACTCTTTCACCATACCAAATAGCCAAAATAGCTTAGTTTCTCTTTTGGACACATTTCATCTTGTTTTTGAATTAACATCAAACCGTACTAATTAATTGAAATTTGTAGGTTATAGCCTCTGAGTTTTGAAATATTTTCTCAAAAAAATAAATTTGCATTTGTTGTTTTAATTAGATACTCTTTCACCATACCAAATAGCCAAAATAGTTTAGTTTCTATTTTGAACACGTTTCATCATCTTTTTGAATTAACATCAAACCATACTAGTTATTTGAAATTTGTGGGTTATAGCCTTTGAGTTTTGAAATATTTTCTCGAAAAAATAAATTTCCATTTGTCGGTTTAATTAGATACTCTTTCACTATACCAAATAGCCAAAATAGTTTAGCTTCTATTCTGGACACATTTCATCATCTTTTTGAATTAAAATCAAACCGTACTAGTTATTTGAAATTTGTGGGTTATATAACCTTTGAGTTTTGAAATATTTTTCCAAAAAACTAAATTTGTATATGTTGGTTTAGTTATATACTTTTTCACCATACAAAATAGCCAAAATAGTTTATCTTCTATTTTGAACACATTTCATTTGTTTTTGATTTAACATCAAACCATACTAGTTAATTGAAATTTTGTGGGTTATAGCCTTTGAGTTTTGAAATATTTTCCATAAAACTTAAATTTGTATATGTTGGTTTAGTTAGATACTTTTCACCATAACAAATAGCCAAAATAGTTTAATTTCTATTTTGGACACATTTCATCTTGTTTTTGAATTAACATCAAACCGTACTAGTTAATTGAAATTTGTAGGTTATATAGCCTTTGATTTTTGAAATATTTTCTCAAAAAATTAAATTTGTATATGTTGGTTTAGTTAGATACTTTTTCATCATACCAAATAGCCAAAATAGTTTAGCTTCTATTTTGAACACATTTCATCTTGTTTTTGAATTAACATCAAACCATACTGGTTCATTGAAATTTGTGGGTTATATAGCCTTTGAGTTTTGAAATATTTTCCCAAAAAATTAAATTTGTATATGTTGGTTTATTTAGATACTCTTTCATCATACCAAATAGCCAAAATAGTTTAGCTTCTATTTTGAACACATTTCATCTTGTTTTTGAATTAACATCAAACCATACTGGTTCATTGAAATTTGTGGGTTATATAGCCTTTGAGTTTTGAAATATTTTCCCAAAAAAATAAATTTGTATATGTTGGTTTAATTAGATACTCTTTCACCATACCAAATTTCCAAAATAGTTTAGCTTCTATTATGAACACATTTCATCATCTTTTTGAATTAAAATCAAACCGTACTAGTTATTTGAAATTTGTGGGTTATATAACCTTTGAGTTTTGAAATATTTTCCCAAAAAACTAAATTCGTATATGTTGGTTTAGTTAGATAGTCTTTCTCCATACCAAATAGCCAAAATAGTTTACCTTCTATTTTGAACATGTTTCATTTGTTTTTTATTTAACATCAAACCATACTAGTTAATTGAAATTTGTTGGGTTATATAGCCTTTGAGTTTTGAAATATTTTCTCAAAAAAATAAATTTGTATTTGTTGGTTTAATTAGATACTCTTTCACCATACCAAATACCCAAAATAGTTTAGCTTCTATTTTGAACACATTTCATCTTGTTTTTGAATTAACATCAAACCGTACTAGTTAATTGAAATTTGTGGGTTATAGCCTTTGAGTTTTGAAATATTTTCTTTAAAAAAAAAATTTGCATTTGTTGGTTTAATTAGATACTCTTTCACCATACCACATAGCCAAAATAGTTTAGTTTCTATTTTGAACACATTTCATCTTGTTTTTGAATTAACATCAAACCGTACTAGTTAATTGAAATTTGTGGGTTAGCCTTAGAGTTTTGAAATATTTTCCAAAAAAAATTAAATTTGTGTATGTTGGTTTAGTTAGATACTATTTAACCATACCAAATAGCCAAAATATTTTAGCTTCTATTTTGAACACATTTCATCATGTTTTTGAATTAATATCAAACCGTACTAGTTATTAGAAATTTGTGGGTTATAACCTTTGAGTTTAGAAATATTTTCCCAAAAAATTAAATTTGTATATGTTGGTTTAATTAGATACTCTTTCACCATACTAAATAGCCAAAATAGTTTAGCTTCTATTTTGAACACATTTCATCATCCTTTTGAATTAACATTAAACCATACTAGTTAATTGAAATTTGTGGGTTATAGCCTTTGAGTTTTGAAATATTTTCTCAAAAAAATAAATTTGCATTTGTTGGTTTAATTAGATACTCTTTCACCATACCAAATAGCCAAAATAGTTTAGCGTCTATTCTGGACACATTTCATCATCTTTTTGAATTAACATTAAATCGTACTAGTTATTTGAAATTTGTGGGTTATAACCTGAGTTTTGAAATATTTTCCCAAAAAATGAAATTTTGTATATGTTGGTTTTGTTAGATACTCTTTCACGCATACCAAATAGCCAAAATAGTTTAGCTTCTATTTTGAACACATTTCATCTTGTTTTTGAATTAAATCAAACTATACTAGTTAATTGAAATTTGTGGGTTAAGGCCTTTGAGTTTTGAAATATTTTCTCAAAAAAAAAAAATTGCATTTGTTGGTTTAATTAGATACTCTTTCACCATACCAAATAGCCAAAATAGCTTAGTTTTTTCTTTTGGACACATTTCATCTTGTTTTTGAATTAACATCAAACCGTACTAATTAATTGAA